>CM077110.1:15894597-15910085 GCA_039619505.1 Cimex hemipterus | reverse complement strand
ATTTTGATTAAAGAACATTGCTTTAAAGTAACTAGTTTCTTTTTTTTTGTTTAATACCAAAATCCTACATTATTTTCCGGACAACCCAATATTATACACTGATTATGTTTTTGTATAGTTATTTTTTCTTTAATAGTTTGTTTTTATAATTTATGATTATTTAGAGATTGCCGGATGGGGGTCTGGTGTCATGTAGATTTAGAAAAACATATCTTTATCGTGCAGACGTTTCGACCTTTATTGAGATCATCTTCAGATTTAAAAGCCTTATAAAATGTGAAAATGAGTTTATACGATGATGAACAAAATATAGAAACTGTAGGTTTAATCAGAGTATTTGTACTCAATTGTTATAAATAAATTGAAGTTTTTAGTTGAGATAAAAAAGTCAATTTAGCAGGATTCGAACCCACAATCTTCATCTATATACGCCGCTGCTCTACCACCTGAGCTATCATGACTTCAATCCACTCGGAAACCAACTTCCAAAAATGGCAGGAGGGAGAATTCGAAATGTTGGGTTGAGATGGGAAGTTGGTGTCCAAGTGGATTGAGGTCATGATAGCTCAAGTGGTAGAGCAGCGGCGTATATAGATGAAGACCATGAGTTCGAATCCCGCTCGTGACAATGACTTTTTATCTCAATTAAAAACCTTAATTAATTGTAATAAACTAATTGGTCAAGCAGGCCACAAAATTAGTGAATTTAATATATAAATTACATCCCAATATCTGTATAAGTAGTTAAAATAACATCCATGATTGCAAAAAAAAAAAAAAAAAAAATCCTACAGCACTGGCTACCCGCCATTTTGAACACCAAACACAATTTTGATTTCAATCAAAAATATTAAACATATATCCTAAAGCAGCTTCGCTAATATGATAAATTAAATTCGATATCAATATCATACACAAAGCATATACACCATAATATCACTCCAGACATCAAACAACTGTACGTAGTCTAAATCCTCAACAATATCTTTTCTCTAATAATCCTGAAAGGTTAACTAGACCCGAACAAAACACATTCCCCCCCCCCATTGTCGGTCCATTTTACCTCAAAGAATTCGACTCCTCATAGAAAAATGAATTTCTATCCCTACTCCTTCAAACCAAATAAGTAAACAAAACAACAATCGCACTAACACACTCAACCCAGTACACAACCGTGACGCACCTACACAGAAAACACGCTTTGAGAGGGTATAAATACTCGGATTATACTTAAAACTTCAATGTGTACATCGTTGTATAAATTCATTCATGTAATTGTATAATTTCAACAATCCTGCAAAATCCGACATATATAACAAACAAAACACCGATATCCCACTGGCACTCTCAACACGACGCAAGAATGGCGCAATTACACAGAAGACAAACGAACACATTGAGTGAGTAGAAATACATCGATTGATTATAAAAATTGTTAATCGATAATTATTCAGAAATCGTGAGATGGGGTCTGGTGTGATGTAGGATTCGTGAATTTATACTATGCAAAATATATTTTTTTTATATATTCAACCAAAGTATTTCTACTCACTCAAAGTATTTGTCTTCTGTGTAATTGTGCCATTCTTGCGTGTTGAGTCGAGAGTGCCATAATATAATAACATAATTTTCATTGTATAAATTCACTTTTCCACATACAAAATGCATTCGTAAAAATGTAAACAATGTTTTTAAATCCCAGGCCCTGAAGATGATCTCAATAAAGCTTGAAACGTGGCACGGTAAAGAAAACGTTTTTCTGAAACATACATCACACCAGATCGCATCCCACGATCTCTAAATAATCATTAATTAACAGTCACTGACCACCACACGTTTTAATTTAACAATCTTTATAAATACCATTCCTGGAGATGATTTCAACAAAGCTCGAAACGTTGGCACGATAAAGAAAAATTTTTTCTGCGACCTACGTCACACCAGACCACATCTCATGATCTCTAAATAATCATTAATTAACATTAACATTAATTTTTTTTAAATGTTATTATTTCAGGGGACTGCAGTGGCTGAGTGGTCCGACTCGTATTCTGTGTTCTGGCCTTGAATTTCAGCAGAGCCCATGGCTTTTTAATTTATAATGGTATGAAATATGTAAAATGGTTTGACTCATCCTTGACACCCTTGGTAGGACATTAAGATAGGAATTTTTTTTTTTGGTTACTTCCAACTCTTGTGTCCAGACTAAAGAGCCAAACCACCTTACAATACCTTTTTTCATTCTCAATTCTCAATTAAAAAATCAAACAATATGACTATGCTTAGATTCGTACCCAGAACCACCATACACCATAACGCTTTCGGCCACCGCAGTCTCAAAGATCATACTTGGGCATAATAGTTAAAGCTAAGTGAAAAGAACAATACCTTCACCAACTATCATGGATGTGGAATGTTTGCCGAAGACATGGACAACTTTCAACTGGCCTTTCTCAACAATGACGTACAAAGCGTAGGGATTTAGCCCAGGTGGTCTGTCTTTGATGCTGTGATAGACCAAAAGTCCATGCGGCAGTCGTGTCCGGAATTGAAAAGATATTTCCCTGCTCATTCTGAAAAAAAAAAAAAAAAAAAAAATGTATCAGAGAGAAATCGAATTTTTATTATGACAAAATAATACCTCAATTGGAATTCTGTGATCCTGTTTCCATCTAACTGTATAAACGCGTTGCTTTTGGCCATCATGAATACTTCTTGGTAGCCCGTTTCCGCGAACGTCAGCTTCGCGCCTCGCTCGTCGTAAGGCGCAGGCGGGATCGTGGTCGTCTTTGGGACCCTGAGGATTTCCGGTTTGTCCGTTGTTACGTATTTCGGCCTCAAGTTCGGCGGGAGAGTGTCTGCGAATAAAACGACAGCCGTTAAAAACGAAACGAACCGATCGCCGGTTAAACCTACGCTGCCCTCCTATGCAGTAATGAAGACACTCGGCTTCCGAGTTGAACACATTCTCCCCCTTGCAGCCCCCGTATATGAACGTCCGGCAGGCTTGTATCGTCTGGTTGAAGTACCATTTTGGACTCCAGTCGGTGCAAGGTCCTCTAATTACAACACCATTACATCTATCTGCAAAAAAAATTAACATAACATTAATTCAGGTCTATGTTTGTGTTTATGTGAAGTATAAACTATGTTTATGTATTGCTTCTACATTACTCCCTCTCATTAGCCTGGTACGCTAGATACATGAGAGCTTCTGTGTGATCCAATCCACTAATGCTATAACTTTCTTTTAATAGTATTTTTTAAAAAATTGCATTTTTGAATCAGGAGGAGGCCAGATTGTAGTGGTTTAAACTGGACGTTGGAACCACCTCGTCTGTCTTTTTGTTACTCCCAGCCAAAAAATGCAATGCTAATACATATTACCCACTTATATTTTTTTTTCACTAGAGAAAATTTTATTATTACTATTATTATTATTATTAATTTTTAAGGGCGTTTTAACGGCTAAGGTCATTTCACGCCCTAATATCCAAACATTCTATTTTGGGTTAGCTATATCTCTTCTGAGTGCTATAAAGCTCTGACTCCAAGCATTCACTCGTAATCTAATTTATCCTACTGCCATCCAAGCTTTGATTTTCTTTTCCAAATTCTTAATTCGAAAGGCCAAATTACATTAAATTTAATAAAAGTATAAAATTTCATTTTTTTAATTTTTTTTTTATAACTTTCCTTTAAGGAAAGCTAACTTTCTTTCTTTACTTAAAATTAAAATTGTGTTTTTTTTTACATAATTAGCTAATAATAATACTAATAATAATGGATTGTTTTTTTTTTTTTTTTTTTTTTTTTTTTTTTAAGGAACTATTTTTCTTATTTAAATTGCGATATTGGGCATTGCAGTGCATTACCCCGCAATTTGTATTGTCTTCCATTTTATTTTTACGCCTCCGGCAGCCTCAAAAACTTCTTCTAAAAAAAGAAATCATCGACGCACAACTTTTATTATAAATTCCAATAAATTTGAGAAAACTGAAAAGTGTTCATCGAATTTTACTTTATTATTATTATTATGTTAAATGTTTAAAATCACAGTGCTCCTTAAGCTGAGGCTCGAACTTAAGCAAATTGTAAATAAAAGTAATTTAAAAAAAAATTTGTTCCCTCAAGCCTGAGGTACAGCATAAAATACTATTGATTCATTAGTTTTTTTTTTTTTGTTTTTTTTAAGCCATAAATTTCACAAAGACAAAAAAAACACCTTGTTGAATGTTGTAAAATGTCCTAATGCTACTTTTTATCTTCTGATATAATCCCAAAATGATATTTAAATTAAAACTGACAACGCAGAAATTAAAAAAAAAGTTTACAAGGCTTTGTTACAGGCCAACGATAATCCCAAGATAAGACATTTTTGCTTTTCTCACGAACATGTTCAAGGATGCGTAAATTCAAATAATACGGAATGCGGAACAATTGTACAGGAAAAATATCGGCAATCAAAGCTGGTACTTTTTTTTTCTTTTTTACACTTAATTTCAACTAAAAGAAATGTTATTGATATTAAGATATTAATTTGAGATAAGATGATTTTAATTTAATCAATAATATGTTTAGTGGTCGTAATTGACTGGTCTTTTTATCTAAGGTCTTGGTTGAGATGAAAAAAGTTAGCGTCACGAGGAGGATTCGAACCCACAATCTTCGGCTCAATGGCTGGACCACTTGAGCTGTCGAGACTTCGAAGTTACGAGTATTGCGCCGAAGATCGTGGTTTCGAATCCCGCTCGTGACACTGACTTTTTTCATCTCAACCAAGACCTTAGATAATTAATTGAAATTAATTACTTACCTTTGGGGGATAAATTTGGAATGTACGGCATGATGTCCTGAGGCATAGAATCGACGGCCAGAGCGAAAAACAGTCCCAAGCTTACAGTCCACAGCTCCATTTCCTGCGCCTGAAAAACTTAATTAGCTTTAAAAATTGTTTTTGTATCATTTTATTTATATAAAAAAAAAACATAGCCAAAAAGAAGGAAATTTGATTTGAATCGTCCTGTTTCGATGGAAGATTTTTTTGTTTGTTTTACCTATAAATCATAGTAGAGACAATTTATGTTCTAATTCGGCCCAGTGGTCATCATCAGCATATCAATCATATCCGGCAAGGCGGGCCTTCCGGCCGAGGGATTCGGTGCAAGTGCAAGTCTGTATGACAATTGGAAGATTGGGCTAAGAATTGGCCCTACCGCAATCCATTATTGCCCAACCGAATTGCTCCTTCCTGCTCCGGAGAATCGCTCAAGGTTCATGAATAGAAAAATCCCCCCCCCCCCTCGGACCGTCCCTGGTACAGAACGACAATTTTCGGACGGTTCGATTCGACGGAAACGGGGGCTTTTTTTTGTGGAAAAACTGGTCGAAACGGTCGGAAGCTCAAAATCCTTTCGAGATATTTCAAACGGTGATCTATCATCGAATAAAGTGCTAAAATCGTACTGTAGAATACAGATTAGTTCCTCTGCCAGGTTTGCTTAAAAAAAAAAAAGAATTTTCCGGCACTGAAGGCCTTTTCCAATCAAATATAGACTTCTATCAGCAATTTTAACTTTTTTTTCAATAGCTGGACAGTTTAGAGTACATTACTCGAGGTCGGAAAATTTACAAGAGCAAAGCATCCGAACCGAGGACTCCAAATATTTTAAAATCTAATTTTGGGCAAGAACGGCACTTTTTCAAAATGGTAGACAAAACATTTGACCTTTTCTATATTGATAATCGTCAAATTTGAACACATTAATCCTTGTGTTAAGAGCCAGTGTGCAATGTGGGGTAAATAGAAAATTTACAAGTTTGAAAATTCCGAGTGACCAGTCCCGGATTCGAACACAGGACCTCTTAGTTTACAGAAAGTGACCTTCCTGCACTGAAGACCACTGCCAACCAAATTTGACCCTCTCTCAACTATCAAGGGACTAAATATAATTATATATTATTATTAATATATAAAACTGATATTGTTATAATTTTTAAACTTATCAAAATAAAATCGAGAAAAGCAGAAATTTATCTGTCCTCCATTTCTTGCCATAATGCATTTCTTGCCCCAAATAGAGTCCGTTTATATTTACAAACATATATATTTTTTTTACTAAACTTTTTTGTCAATAATGGGACGGATTAACTAGAATAGAAATTATTAGTCTGAAAATTCCATGAGCAGAGCCTGGATTTGAACCCAGCACTTTCTTGGCACAAAAAAAGAAGGTTTTACCGCCCTAAAGACTACTGCCAATCAAATCTAAATCTCGATCAGCTACATTAAACCTTTTTTTTTTAAAGTTTAGTCAGTTTTGTATAAATAAAAACTACTAGTCTGAAAATTCCTAGAAGAAAGTCTGGAACCGAACTAAGGACCTCTTTGAAAAAAAAAGAGAAAAAACCTGTGCCTTACTAACGTCACGGCCTTCTCAATTTCAACCAAAACAAGCTACTAAATATTTCCTTAAATATAAGTAGGAATTTATAAATTTTGTACTTATAAAAATGGAGTTAAAGTAGAGAGTTATCGAGAAATGCTTAAAATTTTGCCCTCCATTTTGGTCAATCACAATTCTCGCCCAAATTGGAAACTGTGTACATTTTTTATATTGTCGTCTCTCTCTCCCCCCCTCCTTTTTTTTTTTTTTTTTTTTTTTTTTTTTTTTTTTTGACAAACGTTAGACAGCTGGAGTTTAGACTTTAGAGTAAATATAAATTACAAAAAGTAGTGAAAATTCCGAGAGCACGGCCTGACATCCACTTTTGAACTTATATCTACGTAAAAAACCCATTAACTACTTAACTTTAAAAAAGTCACTGAAGATGTATGTATTACATCGAAACGGTCCTACAAAATAAATTACAATTTACTTCCTACCCTCGACTAATCCAAAAAGAGACTTTCCCCCCGGCATAACGACACAGCCAAATGAATTTCAAACGTTTATGAGATTCGAAAGAATGATAGACATTTGTCGAGATGCGGTTTACAGTTTATTGTCCACCATTTTGAAATATTTGCCATTCTTACATTAATAAAAACCCATTTATAATTGCCCACTCATGAGCACATTTAATCCTCAAACAGTTACATTAACCCTTTTCTCATTAGTTAGACAGTTTAATGTAAATGGAAACGACTCAATGTGGGAAAATTCCAAAAGCAAAAATGCTCGAATCCGAATCCAGGACTTTTTTGGTTAAAACAAAATTTCTCGCTCTGCCGACCTACTACTAACTAACTAACTATATATCAACTACTTTAAGATTTTATCAATAATTGGACAATTGAAAGTAAATTGAAAACATAAATAGTCTGAAAATTACACAAACAAGGCTTGATCCGAACCCAGGACGTTTTGGGTGGTAAAAAGCGATTTTTCCCGCCCTAAAAACCACTGCCCACCAAATTAAAATCTCAATCAGCTGCATTTATCCCTTTTTCCATTAGTCAGACAGTTATGAATAAATATCAACTACAAATATACTGAAAATTCGGAAAACGAAGCCTGAACCCGAACCCAGGACTGTTTGGGTTTAAAAAAGGGAGACTTTCCAGCTCTGCCGACCCACAGCCACCCAAATCTAAAACTGTATCAGCTACTTTAACCTTTTTTCATTATTTACACAGTTAAGAATAAATAGAAACTACAAATAGACTGAAAATTCCGTAAACGAAGTCAGGATTCACACCCAGACCTTTTTTGTGCTAAAAGAGTGCTCTAACGACCCACTATCATCCAAATCTAAGCCAATATCCCCACTAAGTGTCTAAATATAAATATATTTTTGTATTTTATTAGCATATAGAATAGTCAAGGTTTGATAAAAAGCGAATCTGTGGACATTTCTTGTCCACCATTTTGAAAAGATTCTATTCTTGACCGAATCAGAGTCTGATTATAATTTTTTATTTTATAATAACCCGTTTTACTTTTCAACGGTAAGACCATTCTTAGTAGGTCTGAAAATTCCAAGGGAAAAGACTGGATCATCACCCAGGAAATGTGACAGTTCAAAATGTGACTTTCCCGCCATAACGATCACAGCCAAATAAATCACAAGCTTTAATCATCTACCAATACTATAAATATTAACCCGTACATGCTTAGCTGCCATAATTGGCCATATTAATTATTTCAATTAAATATTGTTTGATCAAATTATAAAACTTGAGGTTCGAAATCAAAACGGAAAGAGGGGTGCAAACATTTTTCAGAATGCGAATTTCTTGTCCACCATTTTGAAAAGATGCCGTTCTTGGCCAAATTACAGTCCAACTATCATTTTTATTTTTATAATAACCCTTTTTTTGTTCGATTGTTGGACTGTTCTTAACATGTATGAAGATTTCAGGAGAAAAGACTGGCTCGTCGCTCGGGGAATTTTTGTGTTCAAAATATAACTTTCCCGCCATAACGATCACAGCCAATTAAATCACGCTGTAATATTATTATTAATATTATTTAATCAACATATTAGCCACACATTTGCAAAATATAATGTGTATGTACACAAGAGTTTAATAAAAAAAAACATAAAACTCAAAGAAGAGCTGAAATCAAAAGCGAAAGAAAGCTGTATACATTTTCCAAAAAGCGAATCTCTTGTCCACCATTTTGAAAAGATGCCGTTCTTTCACAAATCAAAGCCCGTTTATAATTTTGATTTGATTCAATTTTTTAACCAATAGTTGAGCAATTTAGAATAAAGAAACTACTAGACTGGAAATTCCGCAAGGAAAGTCAAGATCCAAACCCAGGACCTTTTTGTTTGATTTTTTCCCGCGATAATCATGACGGCCATATAAATTTCGACTTCGATATTCTTCCAAGTATACGTTTATATTTTATTGGCAAATAAGATGATTCGAATGGAAAAACAACGGTGTCGCATTCCCCCGAGATAACACCGTCAAAATTGAAGTGCTTGTACATCTGGGGCGAATATAAATTATAGGCCAGTTAACGGGCAATTAGAATCAATTCAAGTGCGAAACAGTCAGGGGATATTGTCTTTGTTTACTGATTGAATAAACAAGAAGATAAGATTAGGCCTTTTATGAATAGGGGGAGACCTGGCCCGTTCCAAGGGGCCTTTTAAACATGAACTGTGGCATTACACCACACCAAAATAGTGAGAAAAAAATAGAAAGTTTAAAGATTAAGGAAGATTTACATGATAGTGCGACAAAGGGCCCGAAAACTATGTTGTTTTTTTAATAAATGCTTTTCGTTTTATCGAAACTGTCAATATTTACACTATTTATCTTTCCTAAAATTGAGTTTATCTTTAGTTTGTATAAAAATTGTTTCACTCTTTCCTTCAACGGGAGTACCGCAGTTTGCAGAGGGCTTTTTCCGGTCTTATAGTTCTTCTGGGTTTTAAGAAACTCGCCCCCGCAGTCGTCGTTCATTCTTTCAACTCCTCCGGACGATTTAATATCCCGTGTCGGACGGAATAAACACGGATTTAGGCCACCGGGCCTGATTTCCAATTCAAATTTTACATCGACTCAGTTCTTCCACCCCCACCCCCCAAGAACGCGGCCGAATCGTGACATGTTAGGCTCTTTCCATCTTGCCGGCCGGTCACAAAATGTACACGTGCGTCGGACAAAAGTCAAACTTTCAACATTCGAGATGTTTCTACCCCAAAAAAACTAACATAAAACAACAGGAACAGGTTCAAAATGCAGATTGACCTGAGAAGTCAAAACCGACATCAACTAAATATATCAAAAACACAATCGTAAAAAGCTGATCCAGGTTAGGGCGGTGAATTGTATTTGCCAGGATTCTACCTGGTTTCGAATCCACAGCACAGCTCGATTTTATTTAATTTTAATTGGTAATATCATGTAAAATGTGCTTTAAGACCTCCTGTATAAATTATTAATGGCTGACGACCACTGGCTTAAGCATTGCGTTAACTCACTGAAGAAGGATTAAAACAAATCCGAGACTGGTAAAAACCGGCTGTGGTTTTTTTGAGATGACCTATTATCCCACCTTCAAGAAGGAAAAATCATAAGTTTTTGAGGTCGAAATATGGTATAAACATGGTAATTTTGTATATATATCGTCCAAATCTTAGTCACCGTAGATGTAGATGTAATATTCGGGGTGTAATATACTGCGCCCTTTAAGAGCTATTGTAGCCCCCGTGCTCTGCCTAAAGCACATCGGTTTGTCCTATTTCATCAAGAAACTTGATTAATAGGCCTGATTTCAATAGTTGAAGCTCTTCTTTGTTCGCATTATACGTCCAAAAACATTTTCTTCTGCGGGCTAGTGAAGCTACGCAGTTTGTTAGTTAATGTGGTTGGTGTCTCTTCTGCCCCCTTGTAGAATCTGCATGTGCCATCTTGGATTGTTCCAATTATCTACCCACCCTGGGAACCATAGCCTTATGTGGACTTACGGCGACGACGGGTGCTATAGTGTGGTTCGAGACCCGCAACGGTCCACTTCGGGTTCTCATCCACGGCCCTTTTTTCTCAATCCGATTTCCTTCATTATATCCTGTGACCCCTTCTAACCCTTGGTTCCTAGGGGGTGGTATCCGGGTACAAAATAATGGTGAAGCCCGGAGGGCGTGGCAACCTCCCTAAAGCACAAGCTATACTCGTGTTGGCAAAGGATCGGCACGGGCGGCGGGTGCCTTAGGAGAGTCACACGAGGGCCAGTGCACTAGATCCTGTCTGAATAGAGGGGGGAGGGTGTATGGCCATCTATACCACGGGGTGACAACAGTTCAGCCGTTCAACAACAGTTCAAAATCAGCCCGTCACACTGGGAATGGTTTCGTGGTAGTGTGTGGTGACGCCCCTGGCAGTTACTTAAACAGAGGCTGTCTCCTATTTGTGCTCTTCGTGAAGCTTGCGTATGGCCAGCGTTATTACCTCGGCCTCAAGGGGGACGTTGCGACCGGACGACAGCGTGTAGGCGTTGAGGACGCGATGATTACGCTGAATAGTCCCATGAATGCGTGAGTAAGCGAATGTGAGCCAGTAGTGAATCGGCTGCTTAATGTGGGCCTGACCATTCGGAGTGGACAAGCGGAGAGCGAGGTTGTCCTTGGCCTTTAGGAGCTGGGGCGCCTCTACACCAATGCTACGCCCGTAACACTGCTCCGTCATCTCGTCTTGAGAATCAAAACATCCGATAAGGCCGGATAGGCTATGTGAGGACGCTAAAGATCCTCTTGTATTGTTGATGATAAGTACTCGTGAACGACTGTTCCAACTTTTAAGTGTCCAGTTAAGAATCCTGTTAGGATTCGCTGTCTGTTCCTGCTCCTTTTGACACATTTTGTAATTTCTTTCCTTCCGAAATTGGTTAGGAGATTCTAGGATTGTCTTTGTCCAATGAGTGAATTCTAAAGTTCCCTCATTTTCTTTTTGTTCTTATGTCTGAGATACTCTTTAATAGTCTGGATCCTATGCCACAACGTTCAGGTCCTGTCAGCGATGTGGCAGCTCCTTGCCTTGCAAGGGTGTTCGCCTTCTACTCCCATATGTCCTGGGACCCAGCGGTTGCTAAGTCGCGGGCCTGCAGAGTTCTGCCATAATGGATCCTACAGATTTAGAGCAGCTTAAGGGTCAATTTTTCTTACTTTAAGTAAGATAGTTGATACTTTGTGATATATATCTATGTATTTATGTGCATCTATCTGAATAAATTATTTTCATGTTTAGTGCTCAGAATCATGGCCAGTTTGAAGCTCAAGCGTCTTAGAGGAAGGAACATATTGCCGAGTTCTGCCGTAGATCCAGATTCCTATCCATTTTGAAAGGTCTTAGGTTGTATTTTACTTCCTTTAGTAGGATATTTATATATTTAAGTGGTACGATCTCAATAAATATTTTTTATATTTGGTGCTTAAAAGAACGGATAATTTTACGTATCTCTAATGATCGCTGTAGTCCTGTCATAAAGGAGGGCACTTACTGCCGAGTTCTGCCATATTGGATCCCATCTATTTCTGACGGGATTTTGTTACATATACATATATTTATGTTTAACTAGATATAAATAAATATTTTTCGAGTTTGATGCTTAAAATAATGGGCGTTTTGATATCTCTAATGATCGTTGAGGCATCATAGAGGCAGGAACTTGCTGCAGAATTCTGCCAGAATGGAACCTATCCATTGTCAGATTCGTAAACATTTCTCTGATCTTATTGCTATTCCTAGTGCACCCTCATCCAAAAATATAGTATTTTTCTTTCAGTCTCATTGTGAAATGTTTTTTTAAAACCTTTTTCTTACGTACTTATGTAACTTCTTTGTCGTATTTGAATTCTGGTTGTTTGTCGTATAATTCAGCTCGGTGTGCACGGTTAGATGTCAATTTGTATTTGAAGTTTTCAATAAGTCCATCGCTATGAAAAAAAAGAAGAGAAAAATGAAGTGCTCCTTTTAAGTCCTCTCCATGTCTTTCTACCATCTGATTGCTTATGAAAAGTTCACACGTGCAAGACGCGGTTTTCCTGTCTGTCAGACGTTGTTTTTTCATTGTTCGATGAGTGATTTTTCTGATTTTTGTTTTTAAAACCTTATAAATATGATATTGAGTGAATATAAGAAAGAAGCACAGTGTGAAGTTTAAAAAATATATATACACATATCATATCACGATCCCTGATAACTTCCTCAAGTTTGTTTTGTGTTTTTCTTCCAGCGTTGAACGAGCGACATCCTCGAATACTCGTTTTATTGAATAATTACCGGCTTTTGCTTTTCTAATAATCAAACTGGACGAGTCGGTCGAGTGTGCCTTAGCCTTGAAGAGAGAAAGAGAGAGAGCGAGAAAAAAAAAGTAAATATTTTGTACATCGTAAAATTAATTAAAATTTAATTATTTTTCTAATCGATTTAAAAGTGCGTTCGAGTGATTTCAACCGTGATAAATTGAAACAGATTGTTTTATGCGAGAGAGATATTATATATATGAATAAATATTTTTCATATTATGTAATACATATCTGCATATTTAAGTGGAGCTATCTAAATAAATATTTTTCATATTTGTTACTTAAAATAATGGGAGTTTTGTAGATCTCTAACGATCGCTGAAGCGTCGTAGAGGTAGGAATTTACTGCAGAGTTCTGCCACAATGGATCCTTCCATTTTCATGTAAGGGGGGGGGCTTTAAGCTGTAATTTTCTTCTTTTAATTAACATAGGCGATATTTTGCGATATACATCTGTTTATTGGTGTGGAGCTATCCAAATAAATAATTTTCAAGTTTGGTCATACAGGCGGGAACTTACTGCAAAGTCCTCCCATAGTGGATCTCATCCATTTTTTATCGGGTGCATTTTTCTTTGTTTTTATTTACTTAAGATTATTGATATTTTGTTATATGTTAGCTTAATACAGATGATTATTTAGGAGTCGTGAGATGCGGTCTGGTGTGATGAAGGTTTCGGAAAAACATCTTCTTTATCGCGCCGTCGTTTCGGTCTTTATTGATATCATCTTCAGAGCTCAATGGGATTGTCTTCAGTGTAATTGTGCCATTTTTGCGTGTCTTGTTGAGAGCGCCTAACTTTGAGCCCTGAAGATGATCTCGATAAAGATCGAAACGTGGGCGCGATAGAGAAGACGTTTTTCTGAAACCTTCATCACACCAGACCGCATCTCACGATTCCTAAATAATTATCGATTAATGGCCACTAATCGTCACACATTTCTACACTTAATACAGATTTTTTTCTAGTTTGTCTTTTGATATCTTTCATGTTTCGTTTCACTAATTGCTATTATAAGTAGCAAACTATTTTTTAAGTATGAACTGTGATAATTAAAATTTTGTGAATTTTTCAAGGACCCCCCCTCCAAATATACTCTAAAGTGCTAATTTCACTAATATTAATAATAAACATAGCGGTGACAGTCTTTGGATACGAATTGAACGCATATAAAACAGCATAGGAGCATAGAAACAGGTAAACCAATAAAATGACTTGGCAGGGGTTAAAACCATGATCAATGAAGATCAAGGGTTGAAAACACAAGAAAAATGGTTTTAAACTGAAAACTCTTTTTACTAGTAATTTACAATAAAATTGTAATATGGAGTTGTATACTTTATGGAATAAAAACAATTAATGTATCGTTTTGTTTTTTTTGTTGGGGGAAAATTTCCAGTTGTTTATGGTATAAATTAAAAAAAAAAAAAAAAAATCACCCTACCTTTAAAGATGAAAAATCCACAAGACACTACATAACAAGTCGAAACTCGAAATTTCCCAACGGCACTGTGTACTTTCGGTTTTATTTGAAAAATTACTTCTTCCCCGACTTCTTTTCCTTAATGTGTCAAACCGGCCCGGAATTGTGACGGACACTAGTTCTCGGACGGATGTCCACCGCCTCCCACTACGACCAAGACGGCGGGGGAGCGGGTACAAATGATGTCATTGACGAAGACGGGTTGACACAAGGAGGGGTACCGAGACGGTAATTCGGGTCTGCCCTATCGCCCGAACGCCGAGTACTTCAAATTGTGATTTTTCCCTATCGACAAAATAATCCCTTTGACACCCGCCTGCATGACCTGCATTAGACATAAATATTTTCTTTTTGCGTTTGTTGTTAAGCCGAAGGATTTTTTTTTACCATTTTCTATTCCTCCTCCTATCCTAAAAACGAAGAAAGATACAACCTACGCCCTTTCGAAATGTACAGAATCCATTTTGTCAGAACTCTGCAGTTAGTTCCCGCCTCTATGACTACAAATATTTATTTAAATAAATTTCCACATAAATATATACGATAACGAAATGTTGATATTAGTAAGCGTTAAAAAGGAAGAAAAATATAACATAAGACCTCAAAATGGTCCATCGTGGCAGAACTCTACAGTAGGTTCGTGTCTCCAATCGCTTCAGCGATCATTAGAGATGTACATGCCGTCCATCATTTTAAGCTGTATTTAAAAAAGGTTTTGTTATACATATATATATATTTAACTGGATATAAATAAATATTTTTCACGTTTGGTGCTTAAAATAATGGACGTTTTCTACATCTCTAACATTCTGGGGGGGGGGCGTCGGTGGCCGCGAGGTTTCGTCTTTGACACGGCGCTCATCACTGTAAATTGAAGGTCCCGGGTTCGAATCCAGCGGCCCTGCATTCGAACCCGACATAAAAATGGGCTTTTTTTCAAAAACACCGGCACCCTGAGGGTTTATACGACCTCTGCTGTTGCGAACCCTCGTAAAAAAGCAAAAAAAAAAAAAAAAAAACATTCGCTGAACCGTCAAAGAGGCGGGAACTTACTACAGAATTCTGCCCCACTGGATCCTATCCTTTTTTAATGGCTGTAGGTTGTATTTTTCGTCCTTTAAATAAGATTGTTGATATTTTCTTATGTATTGGGTTGTCCGGAAAATAATGCAGGATTTTGGTATTAAACAAAAAAAAGAAACTAGTTACTTTAAAGCAATGTTCTTTAATCAAAAT
>CM077110.1:15872509-15890856 GCA_039619505.1 Cimex hemipterus | reverse complement strand
AATTTTTTGCATTTAAAGAAAAACTTTTTTTAGGATAAATAAGCTTTCGGTGAGGTGAGTGGTAGTCTGTTAAAAAAAAAAAAATAATTTTTCTTGTACTTTTAGAAAAAAGATGAATTCTCTGGAAGGCAGTAATAAGTTTTGGATAAGTATTTATCTTAGTTGATATTCTAAAGTAAAAAATAATTGTTAAACCTATGCTGAATATATTGCCATCATCAAGGGCTTGACTAGTTCAAAATATCAATTTTTGTTTTGTATTTTTAGAACAATTTTGCTCTTTGGGAGGTGGTAAGGAGTTTTTCCTAAATATTTCCCTTTGTTGAACTCTTCCGATCCTAAATGTTTTCATTAAACAAATGCTGAATATATCGTTATAGTTGGTTTATAAACTACACTGAGCGAGTTGATATTTAAAAATAGTTCCTAAAAATAATTTGAGTTGAGATTTTCAGATTTGATTTTCTCATTCTTCCTCTAACCATTGTTATAAATAAATCATTTACATTCTGCCTTTTCCCTAACGTACTAAAAACTGGTTTCATATTTCCAGTTTTCAAAATTGCCTAACCCTTCAAAGATTATCCTTGGCCTATTTGTAAACAAATTGTACGCTTTCATTTTTAATTTTCACTCGTAACACTCGAACAGCAGCTTTATCATCCCACTATTACAAATGTGCTTACATATGTTTGGACTTTTGACAAGGCGATTTCTTATAAATTCATACTGCATATAGCCTAATTGAAATGTTTCTAATATGTTTGTGATGTCCTGTATGTCTGTCCTTTGATTAACTTAATCACGTACCTCAAAGTTTTAACCTCAGCCGTCTTTGGTAATTTTTCAGAGCAGACATTTCAAATCTCTCGAGCTCTTTTCTGTTCGTGAATATCCCAATTATTCTGTAATCTTGTAGCACTGTTTTGTCAATCTTTCCTTCAGGTGTAGACATTACATGTCACAGGAAACAAACATGAAATAAATGAACCTAATCTAAATTTGACTTGAAGTTTGCCAAAATTATGGTATGGATAAAATTATATATACAATTTATTTGCAAATTAAAACAAATTAATACAATCTGACTTTTTCATATACATATCCATGGGATACGACGGACACAGGCGCGCTCGTGCAGTGTCCTTTCTTAATGAAGTTGATCTCGGCGTTAATGTCACTCATGACGTCCAAGCATGCAATCTACAAAATAAAATAATTAATTGATTTATTACAAGACAGAAAAATTCCGACTTACGTAATCGTCGACTGAGTTTTTAATAGACTTAACGGCGTTTATCACATTGCTGTCCTTGGACAGTATGTACTGTTGGTAGTGCGAGTCGAGGAGTAGAGATGCCCAGTTGATCAAGCCCTTGTTGCCCGAGCCGTCTGACAGCTTGCCCGATATGAAATTGAGCAGTACGAGCACTGTTTCGAGCTTGATACGCTGCCTGACCAAACCGAGGCTCAATTCGTTTCCGACCAATGGGATTGATAAAAGCCGTTCCATTAAATCCGAATGTTCAGCTTCGATTGAAAACAGGATCATCTCAACGATCCACTGATCGGGTACGTCAACAATACAATTGACCAATTCGAACATTCCCTCTTTATCCTTCCTTTTGAGTAAAATCGGCACTATTTCATTGCAAATGCTAAACATAAATGAAACGTTTTTAACAATTTTGTCGTAATTTATGGAAATTATCGTACTCACAAGTGTTCCGCTTTTCCTTCCTGCTTGAACGATTTGATAATATCCGTTGTCGATTCTTCGCCTATTTCCATTTTTTCCTTTTCATCTGTACTCTTGTCCTTTTCAGCCGAGTCTCGTGCGACTCCTAAAAGCGAAACTAAGCGGGTCATACCGAGACGGAAGGACGTTACGACAAGGTGGCTCCCGCATATGACTAGGATGTCATCTCTGCACAACCACATTCGACATTCCATGTTGTACACCTTCATTTTCTGAATCGCTTCTGGGAGACCGAATTTGAGGCTTAAAATGGCCAAATGGGCGCCTGGAATTTAAACATGTATAATTAATAAATTAGTTTAATTTAATATTAGTGAGTTACAATAAGTATTATAATGGAAAATAGAGAAATTTATATTCTTTAATAATACAGAATAGGATTACACAGCTAGTAACGGATATTGGGAGGGCTTGGGATCACCTATATTAAACTTTTTATGTAAGACAAAGTCAAAAAAATATTAGGCGATTGTTCAAACATTCTTGCCTGTATAGGAGCTAAGGAAAACAAAATAAGTAAAACAAATATGATTTTCTGACATATTGTGCATTTATTTCAAAGTTATTTTTATTATTATTATTCAGAAATCATGAGTTGCAGTCTGGTTTGATGTAGGTTTCAGAACATTTTCTTTATCGTCCCAACGTTTCGATCTCTATTGAGATCATCATCAGGGGTCAAAGTGTTTGTTTTCTGTGTAAGAGTGCCATTCTTGCGTGTCGTGTCTGGAACTCTTATGTAGAAATCAAACACTTTGAGCCCTGAAGATGATCTCAATAAAGAACAAAATGGTATGATAAAGAAAATTTTTTTTATGAAACATACATCACACCAGGCCACATCTTACGATTTCTCAATAATTATTGACTAACTAATCACCACACATTATTATTATTATAATAACTGTGACTTGTTATGTCATTTTTTTTTTCTGGTACTTGTTTTATATTTGTCTTGAGGTGGCTCCAGACATGAACATTTACCAAGTTTCATCATGTATTGTTGCATGTTTAATTTTTTTCTTACAAATAGAGATTTACATATAAATGAAACTAGCATCAAACAATAACAATTTCTGGACAAACAAAAACGATCCATTTGCGATTAACCGATAAAAATCAGTCATTTTTGGTCAATTGCAGACTTGTTACTTCAATCGTCTGCAGTAAACGTTAGATTTAACTGTTTTATTTTAATAGTGTTTCTAAGACAACTGATGAGGTATTCATTCTGTTCCTTTGATGCATAAATTTACTGTTTAGACAATTTACAAAAATATCTTTTCTAATCCAAAGTAAATATTTCATGTAAAAATGCCTTGGTTTATGAAGTAACTGAAGCTCCTGAATACTGATAAACAGCTAATTTTCATATTATTTTAGAAGAAATTAGATCTCTGGGAGGGGGTAAAGAGTGCCCCTAAGTATTTAGCTTTGACATCCAAACTTAAGGACAATAAGTTCATTTAAAGCGATGCAGAACATGTTGAAATAATGGGCATGATGTAAATCAAATGGCTAAATATGCTTAAAAACAGTCTGATGAAAACCCCGACTGGGGAAAAAAAAGGTTGAAGGTTTCGGGCAAATTCCAAAATTTTTTTTCCGGTTCTTTTGTAGGTACCAGGGCGGTTTCAGTAATTACACTTACATCAAATGACTATGAAATTGTCTGAGATGGAATCTACTGAACTATTACATAAAATGAACTTGCGCTAATTAATAATAAATCATAGTTATTAATTAGGCTTGAAAATAACCTAATCAGCTTCCATTGAAATGCAATAGAGGAAACAATTTTACCAATAAATTTAGTTTGGGCTGAAACCAAAATTGTGAGCAATTATTACTGTATTATTTAAAAAGTCAATATAAATGTATTAATCTAATATGATATTTTATCAATAAAATATTTTCCCCCATTACAGTTTAACAAATGGGGTAAATACTGTTATAAGATACAAAGGTTATTTTCTAAGATAATCAATCTAGAAGCTGTTTATTAATTAGGACAAATTCAGTTTATGAAATGGTTTAATAGATTCTAACTCAGCCAATTCCATAAGTATGGGGAAAATGTAATGCCTGAAACCATTCTAGTGCCTCCCCCCCCCGCAAAAAAAAGAACCAAAGAAAAAGTAGGATTTGCCTAAAAAAAATCATATATCATATCTTAAAGATTAGGTTAGGAAATAACCTTACCAGCTTATAATAGTTATGCTAAGTTTTAAAAAATATCTGTCATAATTGTTTCTGTATTTCCTTTACCTTCAGAATTTGGTGCAGCACCATACAGAACGATGTGGTGGTCGTCTATGGGCAGAATTGCAGCAGGATGGTTCGTATTTATACAGCTGACGTTAGCGACGACCCGTCCCGGTTCATTTTTAAGTGGAAGCTCTTCAGACTTGAGAGTACCGTCAGACCCTGAAGCCATTACATATTTAAACAAATTTAATTAAAAAAAAAATTAAATATCCCTTACATAAAGTCAGGAGTTGAGGATATTTCCCTTCGATGACTGCAAATGTTAAAGCTGACTTGTCTTCCTTGTCCAAATCAACAGAAAACCTTGTCCCTTTGTCGGGTTCAATCGGTACGAAATATAGTTTTTTTTCACTCTTCTGAAATAAAAATGTCGATTAGGATCTATGAGTGTTTTGTGTTTTAAATATATACCTGTGAGGTTAAAGACTGTATGCAGACGTAGTATTCGCCGTTTAATGAGACCAACTTGGCCGTTTTGACCTTCTCCTCCTCTGTGAAACAAGTCGCTTCTACTCTTTCGTTATTTTTCCTCAGTTTGAACTCGTTTTCCAAAATGCCGACATGACCGTTGCAAAATACTATTATCGGCGGGCAGGACTTGTTACTCAGCAAGCTGTGTATCAACCACTTGAACTGGGAAAATTTCCGTAAGTCAAAATTACTATAATTTAAACATTTTTGTTTTTTTTGAAATCACATACTCGGAACTTGCGTATTTTGTTTAATTCTGCCAGGTTGTGGTTCCAGAATGCGATTTGGTCATAGTTGAACACACCGATGTATTTCTTTGAAAAGTGGTCATATATGACTGGCGCTGACAGCTTCGACTTGCTACTCCAACAGCTGACTTGTTTTTGATCCGAGAGCTGAAATTTCAAAGGTAAGATGTTTTGATTTACAAAAGGCTATGGAGATGCACCATCCTGGTATATTCTTCACTATCAGACATGGTTCAATCCCTACGCTGGCAGCCTTGATCAAAGTTGACATAATTTTATAGCATAAAAACAAAAATGTCTATAGCAATAAGAGTTCCATCAGAACTTCATATTTGTATACAAAGTTAGAAAATGACTTGATAGATGGTGCATGTTGATCTGAGAGTAGGTAAACACACATTGAAATGCTAGGCATTTATTTTTTGCCATTTTAAACAAGATCGGAAACATGAAAAAACCCATACCCTGTAACGTATAATGATGTTCTTTCCAAGAGTGACTATGACACAGCCGCTGCATGAGTCTTCGTTGACACCTATGAATCTCCTCTGCTCGATGAGAGGGCAGAGGGAGTAAGGGGCCAGGAGTTTGGCCATAATTTTCCAGGTCTTTTTATGGCAAAATCAAATAAACGTAAAATTCAGTTCATTTCATAAATTTCAAACAACGTCAGCGTGGTCGGAAAACCTCCAGTCTGAGGTTATCGGCGATCAGGGAGGTTCCGCGTTTGACCCGACCTTCCCGCCAATTTTTAAAATGGAATTTCAACAAACTTGCTCATTTATAATTTCACTCGATTATTCTTTTTATCTAAGGTCTTGGTTGAGTTCAAAAAGTATTCGAACCCACAATTTTCGGCTTAATACACCTTTCATCTAATCATAATCTTTCATCTCAACTGAGACCTTAGGTAAAAAGAATAGTAAATTGAAATAATTAATACAGCCAATTATAACGATGAACTAGATTATCGACCTGCTGGATATATGAAGTCTTTTCGTAGGATCTTCGGAAGAGGTCAAACGGAGAAAACTTTCTTACAGTTTCCGCCAACCTTTTGACAGTTTATACTGTCATCTTCAGGGCTTTGAAACCTTAATAGGGAATTAACATGGCGTTTTGGGCACAGAAGTACATTATGTTTTTTTTTGGCTCAGTATCTCATGTAAGTCTAAAAAACAGTAAAATCCACCTTTATTGTTGTTTCCTTCATCGTAGAGGGTTTGTTTTTATTGATTTGATCTGTGATCCTACTGTATTGTTGTTTAAATTTTAAAATAAGTTAATTGTATTATGTATGTATGTGTATATATATATATATATATATTTAAGAAACACACTGTGATCACATATACCTGATAAACAAATAAAGGTGGATTTTACTGTTTTTTAAACTTATATGAGATGCCGAGAGCCAGAAAGAACATAATGTACTTCTGTGCCCAAAACACCATGTTATTTAATTCCCTATTAAGGTTTTAAAGCCCTGAAGATGGACAGTACGGACTGCCGAAAGCTTGGTGGAAACCGTAAGGGAATTTTCTCTGTTTGACCTCTTCCGAAGATCCTCTGAAAAGACTTCACAGTCAATTATGACAGCTGTACGGATTTATTTAGCATAATAACTAACTTTTACGTGCAATTTAGTTTAACTTAATTTACCTTTCTAATATGATGCCGAGTCGGGCTTTCTAATATAACATCTCGTCCCTCAAATTCTTCTCTTCTTCAGTTCATTTCTGTCTATACATGATAAAAAATTGTCCATATGATCCCCTTAGGGAAGAAATTAAAAAAAAAAAATCCTTTTTTTAGTGACTATCCATGTCATTACAGGAATGCGCTGTCGAAATTTTAGCCCTTTAGACCCAGAGGTTTGGTATGTGTATTGTCTATCAGTCAGTCAAGGAACTGAATTTATATTTAGAAGATAAGGATGGAATTCCAAAAAATCCTCTTTTAGCAACTATCCAAGTTTTAGGAATGCACTGTCAAAATTTTAGCCCTTTAGATCTAGAGGTTTGGTCTGAGCGTTGTCTATCAGCCGATCCTGGAATAATTTTTGTTGAACAATTTCAGAGAAAAATTTCAGTATAGTTTTTAAAATAATAAAGTAAAGACATTATTTATTAACATTTACTTGGACATTTTGGAAATTTACACTCATTACTAGAAATGTAATTATTACTAATAATATTCTACTAACCGTCCCTAAACAATTATTTTATTTATGTTTACACACATAAAAGAACCAACAATACACAAATAACATTGTTTTATTTATTCATTTTTTTAAAACAAGTGTTCGCAACTGAAGAGATCATATAAATCCTCAGGGTTCCAGCGTTTTTGAAAAAAAAAAATAAAAAAAAATTGTTTTATTAAATTACTTACTTAGGCTGTATAAATTGGATTGAAAATTAGATACATTAAATATATAAAACTGAATATAAAGATACAAATTGGAGAAATACCATGAATCGGAGCATGTTAGCAAAGGTTGTAGCCCCTGACAGTTCTGGAGGGGAATGAAAATACAGACAGAAAATAAAGCCGGTACCCATATCACCGGATGTAATCGCTATTCTGTGACTTATTTAAAGGTATTCCCATGTGACAGACAATTCGTTGAATAAAATCTCATGTCAAACGTACTTGGCTACTGTGTGTTCCTCGTACGCCAGTATACGGAATATACGACTTCAGATCTTCATTACCCCTATGAATATGCTTTTAGTGCGTGCAGGATGACACTAGGAACAGTGCATGAAATGGTAATTGGCCGACTCTGATACGGGTCTTTCCAGAAAAGCTCATTTCGTACAACTGTGTGATCAGCAATTGGTACTTAAAAGTATTTGATCAAATATTTACATAAGTACAGTTTGCAACCTGACTCTTTTTACAATTTCATTAGAAGTGCGAAAGACACTGGGCTCTATGAACTTCTACAACTTTAGTGTTATAATCAATCCTGCATTGCTCATCCTGTTTCTGGGTTTAGCAGGGAAAGCTTATAAAAACCCGCTGTCGATACTTAAAAGTAATGGACAGTTTGTTAATGAGAATTTGATTAGAAATAGATCTGCAGGCATTAGATAAGTTAAGCAAAGTCCATATTCTATGCCTAAATGGATCGTCAATAAAAAATCTCAGGGTGTTTGATTTTTTTTTTTTTTGACAATGAAGGTATCAATTTGGAAAAAAGAAAACTATCGGACATATGCTTTATTGAATTACACATAAAAAATACATAAAAGTTTCTACTTTTTACAATTAAATTCTAACAACTATTTGGTGCTTTTTACTTAAGTCTGGTGGTTTTTATATTTCTTTACAAAAAAAAAAAATTCTTATCCCAGAAAGGTCCTATGTTCTTATTTAAAATATAATATAAAAAGTTAACTTTGTGGAAAAGTACATTTTGGAATGTTTGTGGTCTAGTATTGCAAAACTAGTCTACTTACTACTTTTGTCTTTTGATATAAATAATGGCTCTTTTTTTTTCTAACAAGTTCTATAATTTGTATTTATATAATATAAAAATGATTATATACTATTTTTATTATAAATATTTATCAACAAGTCAGTCGTAATTCTCCGATATATATTATTTTTTTAACAGGGCGCTTTTTTTTTTTTTTTTTTTTTTTTTAATTTTTATTTTGCTCATATGCCTGACTTATAAAAAAGATAAATGTCAAATTATGGAGACAGTTCAATGCAAGTGCAATTAACCCACCAATTCGGCCAGTAAGGGGAGAGGAAATAGTACGTAATAAAGAATTGACATTTTGACAATTTTACCTGCTTAATTTTCCCTCTAAAAAGAAACGGGGCAAAAATTAAAAATCAGCAAAAATTTATAACAAACGTTAAAAATACAACGAACACATTTGTGTTATATATATATAAATTGGACCGAAAATTCTGAATATGTGCTCTTAAAAAGGAAAGTGTATTTAAATTATTAATAATAAAAATACAGTAGAAAATGGAATAATTTAAAAAAAAAGGAAAGTAAAATAGAATGTTAAATTTACTTGGAATTTTTCTTTTCGTTCTACTTAATTAAATAAATTATAAAATGCTACTACGCTACAAAAATTTGTGTTTAAATAAAAAAAACATACAAAACTACATCTAAAAGACAAAAAAAATGGAATGTTGGTCTAATGAGATATCTTCACCGATCGTGAAAGATTCGACATTCAGTCGGTAGTTGCAGTCACACTTGGCCCTTCGTCAGGACTCGACTGTCACAAATCTTCCAGGGTCGGACGAGGAAGGGAAAGGACGAAGACGGCGTCGTGGAGCCAGTAGTATGCTTGGTTCAAATCGCCCTGACAGAGATAAGGCAGCCTCGACCATGTCTTGACTATGAAGCCCGAAGGTAGAAAAACATCTTCGATCAGGCTCTGCACCTGCTCTTCAAAACCTTGGCCGCTTATCGGAAGCTGTTCGACCGGTTTGTGGTCCTTCGTACCTAAAACAGTATAAAAATTGGATATTTTAACTATGCTCTTCTTGATTTTCTTTTTATTTAGAGGTTCTTTTATTGTATAGATCTATTTTGCATATTTTTCTCGTAAGTACAAGTGTTAAAAGATACTCAGTTTACAAATCAGAAAGGAAGAAAAAACATTTTCTTTGTATTGCAACATGGTTTGTTTGTTTTTAGTACATTTGTCACTGTTAGTCTTCCTTTATTATTTTTGTGTGATCAAATTTGTGTCTTTTCAGACTCATACTAGCTCCTTGAACTTTAATATCCATCATGGGGAAGTGTACGCTACATTTTTTTCTTCAACATTTCCATAGTTAGTCTTCTCTTCCTCATTTTCTGCATTTTTTGAGTGATTCAGATTTTGAAATTTTTTGATAAGAACTATTTTTTTTTTAAACACTTGACTTAGCCATCTTATTTTGCAAATGTTTGTCTTTTTTAATCATTCAGCCACATTGTAATTTTATTCCGTGTCCCCATACCGTCCCACGACATCATAAAACACTGTGTGAAGCTGTAAATCTGAGCAAAGGCAGCAAAATTAATATTTTTTTTCTACAATTTTTCTACTATTATTTTGAGAATTTAGAATAAGAGCTTCACCATTAAATATCCCATTTTGATGATATCTCCCTGTTACAAGAATACTATGTTCAAATCTGTGCAGTGCAACCCGGAACCCTTTTATTTTGCAACTCTTTTATTACTAGTCTTCTTTTATTTTGTCATTTTTGCCTTGATATACGATCCAGTGTCTATCAACACTTATTAAGACAGTTTGAAAGGATGTAAATCTGAAAAAATGCATTAAACAACCTTCATTTTTAAAAAGCTTTTTGTTTTCCATGTCACATGTCCTTTTTGCTTAATCATTCACCCGACTTATATATTAATACCTTGTACAGACCATCCCACTACTTCGTAGGACACTGTTGAAACTGAAGTATCACAGTTAACATTTCAATTGTTTCATAACCTATCTCATTTTGCCAATTCGAGCACCTATAGCCTGTACATACCCCATTTCCTCTTTAACTCTTCCAAATCTTTAGCTAGCTCTCATTAAACCAATCTGTGCCTTTTTTAAGGGTTAAATACTACAATACCTTATTTAGTCCGTCATCACTACACCATGAGCTATAAGACTGTACAATTCTGTAGGCCACACCTTCCTCCTCCAGACCACCACCTCTTGCCCATTTACTACTTAATTTTGGAAACAACACCAGGCCACTGCCCCCAACGCAAAGCCAAAACATCTCAAAATGGAAGAAACTCATCTATCACACTCACCTAATGGTCCTGACTGCCCTCCTTCCGACTGCCACTTCTTAGTGCTAAGTGTCCTTCCATAAAGGATATTTTGTGAGGATTTGGCTTTGTAAGGGAACAGGTAAACTAGCCTTTTTATGTTGGCATCCACTTTTTTTTTACAAATTTTTCATTTCTTGTCATCATGTCCTGTGCCATATTGGGTGACTCCAAGTCTATAAACTGCAAATCTTTCACTACTCGTCTTATTTTATTTTGTTCATTTCTCTCTATTTATGTAGGTAAGAAAGTATGTTGGGTGCAGGGCTGCTGGACCTTTAATCTTAACACAGTCCAGACCATACTGCCAAAGCATATTTGAAAGCTGTAAATCTGAACATATCTGCAAAGTACATACCCCCTATGTTTTGGCAACACTTTTATAAGTGGTCTTATTTTCTTTTGGCAATTTATCCCTTCTTAGGATATCATAGAAAGCATTAAGCTGAACACTCAGCTGCAAGGTACATCCAACATGCTTTCCCCAACTCTCATAACTTGTCTCATTTTATTAAGCTAATTTTTGTCTTTTTGGATTGATTCTGTCACCTTGAACTTCTTACTATTACTACTGCGAAGCTGTAAGTCCTTAATAATAATAAGCCCCTAGGTGACACATTCGACTGAAGCGATGGGAAAATGATGTTCTCTTGTTTCTGACCAACGGTCTGTAGTAGTTTTACAGATGATCTACTAACCATAAATAAATCTCTCAGCTAGGGAGATTAATGTACTAATTTGTTCCTATTCTCTGCCATCAACAGTACTAGTAATAACGTATAAACATTCTTCTTACGGTAACAAACAAATTTAAAAATCAGTCCTTGTGCTTCTTGTGGATCTGGGGTCATAGTGGCATAATCGGGAATGAAGAAGCTGACCGCACATAGTAGTACATAAAATAACTGACGTACCGTATGAAGATTTTAATACTTTTATTAAAAAATTTATTTGGCCTCAATGGGAAATTGAATGGCAGAGAGTGACGACTAACAAAATCTAGAAATTAAGGGTTCTGTCAAAGAGAGGTATACAACCTTACGAAAACCAAAGACAGAAGAAACAGCTTTGGCTAGACTGAGGGCCTTACCGGATTCGACGTAGGGTTTGAAGGGTAGGACGATGGCGACGATCGCGGTTCCTTCAGGTTTCATCGCCGCCCTTATTTGCCCCAGGAGTGTCTTCGGCCTTTCACACCTGTCCAGGACGTTCAAACAGGACACGACGTCGTACTTGCGCTCGAACCAGTTGTCCACGTCGGCCACCCTGGACATAACCAAAAAAACAAAAATAATTTTAAAAAATCACAAATTGAGAACTGATCGTCAGTTCCCAGACTTTGGGAAACTCTCATAGATAAGCAAAAATATGACAGCTTTTTCCACGGTTTTTTTTTTCTTGCTGTCAAGGCGAAATTTCAGATTTAAATGACAGTCTCATCGCCTTTCCTCAGCACGCTTGGCAAATAAATTCGGCGGATGTTTCGGCGAAAGGGGCCCAAGGGGGTGAACCTCGCCCGGGTCCGGAAGGCACGCCGTAGAGCCGGAAACCCGACGGCGGAACGGGAAACCTGCTTAGCCTTGTTTCCTTTCCTCTCAAAAAAAGTGAAAACACGCGATTTCCCGATGGAAGATTTCAACGAAACAATCGAGCCCGGCTGGGGTAATCAATTTTGACTTGAAACCTTTAAATTTCAACGGCTGACTCAAGAGAGGTCTCTCGGCAAATTGTTGGGTCTTAAGGAGCCGCTAAACAACAGCGAACATTGTCACATACTTTTTGTAACATTAATTCATTACGAAAACCGCTCGGTTATTCTAAATTATAGTTTAATATGTCGATTGGTTCAGGGTTTTGAACGTTCTGTCAGAAGAGGTAGTATGAAGTGCAAGGTCAACACTAAATGATTGTACAGACTCAATTGGTTGCGTTTCGTAAAGTTTCGCTTTGAATATTGATAATTGGACGGTGTGGTGATCCTTTATGCATGAGCTATTGCACAGATGAGGTGGTCTGAAGGAGCAAGGTTCAGGACTGTTAGGTGGTAGATATTAAGTTTTTCATTTTGGTATGTTTTGGTTTTGAATATGGTTAAGTGAACAATCGGGCGCAAGGCTTTGTAGGAAGAGGGCCTTTTCTGGAAGGCGTTGTAGTCTGAAAGAACAAGGTCAGGGCAAGTACGGAAGAAAGGTTGATTCCATTCATTTTGACAAGCTTTGGCTTTGTATGTTGAGTAGGATAATGTTGTTTCCAGAAGTAAGTAGACCATAGAGATAATTGGTAAAAGGGCAAGAGGTGGTGGACTGAAGGAGCAAGGTCTGGACTATTGAATTAGTTCGGTAGAAAGCTCGATTCCTTTCAGTTTGGAACGGTTTGGCGGTGTACATGGGGTACGTTTGTGACCTGGTATTGTTTCCAGAAGAGAACAGACCATAGTAGTAAGTTGCAAAATGGAAGAAGGTAGTAGTCTGAGGGCTCTAGGGCAGAATTATTAGATGGCTGTAGAAGATGGTCGATTCCTGCATTTTGGAAAGTTAGGTTTTCCGCATAGAAGTTAGTCCTAGTTCGAAACTAGGTATCATTCCTTAAAAATCTGGCCTTGCTGGTGGTAGTATGATGAAGGAAAGACGAGATTGTATGATTTTCTATGGTGAGAATAAATGTGGCAAATGATCCGACATCACTTTTGGAAGCAATTGATTTAAATATTGGTTAGTGGACGGGGTAGGTTTTGTCCTAGGAAGTAAGACATTACAGCCATTAATCGGAATAGGTTGTAGGTAGTATGAAGGACCAGGGTCAGGATGCCAGGTCAAATGTAGAAGACGGTCGATTCTTGCCATCCGGCCGTTCATGCTTCGAATATTGGCTAGTGAAAGGTTAGTCATCAAGTAAAAAAGTACATTGGGCCATTAATCCTAAGAGGTTGAAGGTTGCCTGAAGTAGCAAGGTCAGGAATTGTAGGGTTCGCCGGTTTCATTTGGGATAGTTTTTGCTTGTATATAGGGCATCACACGCTGCCTCTTCAATCTAGGCAAGTGGTCAAATTCATAAAGGTGGATGGAGTTTTCATAAATTTAAAGGAGAGTCAATGAAGAATAGTAAGGGTAGGTCGTGGTGGCAGGAGGTTTTTTAATAAATCAGGGGCGCCAGCGTTTAAGAAAAACGTGTGATTGTTTTTTAGAACTTTTGATCTGTACTAATTAAGTTGTATAAAATGCACAGTATTGAGGTCATTAGTGGATAAAATCACCTAGGCCTCTGCCCATAAATAAAGGGGGCGGTTTCCCGAGGAGCGACTCCCCCGGCCGCAAATATCATCTCATCAGCGGCTGCATTGTTGATAATGTCATATTGACATTTCGGAGAATTAAGGAGAACCGGTATTTTTGAGGTGAGGAACGAGGTGAAACCGTGGCTTTTTTGGAGGGGGCGGAATGGGGGCGTAATGAGTTTTTTCCCTCTTGCTCGCCACCCCTCCAAAGGACGGAGCACGGCCGGGGGTGGGAAATTAAATAAATTTCTAATCAGCCTCCTCCTAGCTATCGACCCAAGACTCACGAGCTCTTTTATTTTTTCCTCCCCTTTACGAATTTTAACCCCGAATCCTTTTAAAATATTCGCCCTTGTGATACTTCGTAAAAAAAAAAATCGAAATTGATTTGAGAATGTACGGCTCAATTTAATTTACTATGAAACTTTTCTTTTAAAAAGGATCGAAGGTAGATGCCAGTTGATCCTACTTCCCGAAGCGACACATGACCATTTATATAACTTTACTAAAAGTTTTACCCATGTGAAAAATTGCTTAAAGAACGGTGCAAATTATGAAGAAGAGCTGGTCTCAAAGACTCGGACAGACGGAAGAGTTATACCCCTGCAGTCAGTTTATACCGGGACCGGGCGTCGTGCTCTATGAGGCGTGCCTTCCCTCGGTCATTGGTGGCGACAGATCCTACTCTTAGAATGATCTACTGACCTCTTCAAGACAATGGGACGATTCCACATTCTACTTCAACAGCCTTGTACCTGGAGGGGAAAATATATAACACACGTGTTTTCCTCCACGTCCGACTCCATTTTTATACTCCCCCGACCTTGTTTTACGAATTGTGAATTCGTAACGTCTTGTCTTTTATTACATTGCCATCGTTGTATACGACGTATATGGAAGTTTGTCTTTCTATCAATGTTTACCGCCCGTAAGTTAATTAACTGAGATCTAAATGGGGTTCTGTCAACATTAAGTTAACCCATGCAATGTGCTGAGAAGGATTCTGCAGTGGATCATTCAAACCTTCAGTCCTTATCATGCAACTTACGACTACCTCCTTGGCTCAATTCCTTAATAAAATTAAACTTATACCATACCTATACAATAGTACTGAACTTGTCCTTTAGACTACCAGCTCAAATTACTTACTATAGCCTACTCACATATGGCTCACATCTTGCAACCCCACGTACAAAGCAAATACCGAAATTGAATCTGTCTCCCATCAACGGCCTAAGAGTGCTCCTTCAGACTGCGACCTCCTCCTAGCACTGACCTCCTTCATTGAAGACATCTGCTGATCGTTCACTTACCAATATACAAATAAAAACTTTCCGTCCGTATAGTGTACCATATAGACTACACAGTCTTATATTTCCGAACCTTGCCTCATCAGACTGCCACCTCTTCCTATGTAGGCTACATTTCTTTAAGAAATAATAACACCTAGTCTTAAAATTACCCTTTATTCAAAGTAAAAAAATTTAAATTCGATCTTTAGACGGAATTCAACGTATAATCATGTCCTCGTTCCTTCAGAATATTTACAACCCCTTCCAATCAATGGCTGCAATGGCCTACATCGTGGTCGTGCAACCAACGTACATAAATATTCCGAAATGGCTGGAATCGACCATATACCAGACTAACCTAATAAGTATGACCTGGCTTCATCAGAAGGCTTCTTGTTTAATATGTTTTACCGTCCATTAACCAATAAGGAAATGCTTCAGAAAGTAAAACCGATCATTTTCCACACTCATTCCCACCATAGTCCCGACTTTCCTTCATCATACTGCAACCAACAAGGGCCAGATTTCTTCAAAGAATGATGCCTAATTTCGAACTACCCTATACACCGAAATGTTCCAAAATGTCAGGAATCGAAATCTACTACAGTGAGCTAAATATACTGCCTTAGCGCTCTCAGACTACGACCTCTTTCACTTTTCTCATTTACCAGTAAGGTGTACTTACTTCTGGAAATAATACCAGGCCACAAATATGCCCCAGATACAAAGCCAAACCGTACCGAACTGAAAGGAATCAAGCTTTCTATCGAACCAATTCTGTAGGGCAGATGATGCTCCTTCATACCTCTTCTTGCTCTTTAAACACCTACCGCTATGGTCTACTTACCTCTGGAGAAAAAATGCCAAGATTATTATCTTCCCAATATACAAAACCAAAACTTTACCAAAGAAAAAATCGTGCTTTCTATCGTGCTAACTCTATAGTTCAAACCTTGTTCCTTCAGACTACCACTTCTTGCCCTTTTACCACTTCTACCACCTCCATGGTCTACTTACTTCTGGAAACAACAGCAGGCCATTAGCGTACCCAATGTACAAAGCCAAAACTTTCCAAAATGAAAAATGGAGCTTTCAATCGAACTAATTCTATACTCAAGAACTTGCTCCTTCAGCCTACCCCTTCTCGTCCTTTTACCACTTACCTCTATCGTCTATTTACTTTTGGAAACAACACCAGGGCATTAACTACCAATGTAGAAAGCCAAAACTTTCCAAACTCTAAGGAATCAAGCTATCTATCGTAATAACACTTTGCTCCTTCAGACTACCACTTCTTGCCCTTTTACCCATTACCTCTATAGTCTACTTCTGAAAACAACAAGCTGGACATCAACCTACCCAATATACAAAGCCAAATCTTTTTCAAATTGAAAGGAATCCAACTTTCTATCGAACTAATTCTATCTTGCTTGCTTGCTCCTGTGACTGCCTACTACTTCCGAGTAATAATCGCAATGACTGAAATCCTTAATGGGCTTAACTCCAAGTCACAAATTACGATTTACTACTATGGTATACATACTAAACAAATATTTTTACCTAGTTTTCTAAATCGTTCGATCACAAAATATCTATTTTAATGTACACGATGACCATACTACATCTGCTATGGGTTATAATTTTTTTGGCAATGATTCATTCCAAAATTTTTTGGCTGAATGTAAAATTACCCGTCGTGTTGACTCCTTGGCGATCACGAAGCCCGAAGCTTATTAACAATTGAATTGTAAATGATCGAAATAAATTTAACGGTTTAAATTTACACTGTGTGATTCTGTATGAGAAAATATCGCCTCCAATTGAAAGGAGCGATAGTCGCCTGGAAGGAGGGCACGCGGTAGGGCTGAAGGGCCACAAATCATCCCCCGGCCCCCGGACCGAGAAAAGAGAATCCTTGTAAAATTCAAAACAACCCCTTCTCATATTCCTCATTCTTTTCCTCCGGCCTCGGAAAGTGGGGAATTTGTCAGCTGTTGCCCCGGGAACCGGGTGGACAATGGTCCTATGCAAACGTGAGATATGTACGGGAGGAAGGGTGTGGGCCTCTTTCTCTTCATTTTTCAAAAGGACGGTCCTCGGAGAACACCTATCCGACCCCCGGCTGCCTGTCACGAGTAAATGGGATTCATCATGGAAGAAAGAATCGCGATATAAAACAACCCTTAAGGCCGAACCGGATACATTCCGGAGATTCCTGTTCGTCTATGAATTTATGGGATGAAATAGTTCTTACAAATTACGCTTTCAAAAATCAACATTTTTGTCAATATTTTTAGCTTGTTCCCTAGACGGTAGACGGATGAAAGGCACACTAGAACATTTTTATTCATATGATGATGCTATGGCATTTGAATTTAATTACCAAATAAATAACTAACTAGTCGATGCTTATCATCCTGACTTCAGTTATGACAGTTCGCTGGTAGCCAGATTCCTCCCTTTAGTTGAACATTTTTCATAAAAGCTGCCCAACGAGCTTCAAAAACTCAGCATCACCGTATTATGTGGTCCCAAGTTTTGTCTGTAGCTGAGGGACTGTCCGATATCCCAAATCTGTGCATGTAGACGTTATTTTTCCCATGGCCTGTTAGCGCTATCTTTAGTTGACCTGTATGCTTAATCGTGTTTTTTTTTTTTTTGAAGAAACGGTTGGTATATTCTCTACATTTTTCTAGGATTTTGGTTTACTCTTGGTTTTTAATGTCCAAGGCCAGAACGTTTGCCTATTCGTTTCTAATTCTCTATATTGCGTAGCTTGTTTTGCCAATTCATCTTCTCTTTCATAACCTTGATTCCCTACACGGCCCACAGAAAAAGCAGCTTTCCAGCACGGATTTCTTCTTAGATTACTAAAGAGAATTGTTATTTTTTTGCCTTGCGGATGTTTATCAGCGCTATGGCAACCGAACCATCAGTGTACACTATTGCTGACCTCGAATCCTCTTCGTGCCGGTCCAGGAATCACTCTGTTCCTCCATCTCTATTGCTTGCAGCACAATGGAGCTAGTTTTTTTGTCTAATTACTAATTTCTTTTGTTTTGCGTATGTTATTGTCGCACTGCCCAACGTACCTTCTATTCGACTACCGTCTGTGTATACTTCATAGGTCGGACTAGAGATTTCTTTCTTCTGTAAGCAAATTGTCTACATCTGTTGGGTTCTTTGATCGTTGACATATATATATATATATATATAT
>CM077110.1:15850928-15864286 GCA_039619505.1 Cimex hemipterus | reverse complement strand
CTCAGAGGAACGCTGTTTTTTTAAAAGGCGACCCCCTCAGACCTCATCTCCCTACCAGGTTCTCCCTGAAAGTCTAATGCCTTTTCCAAAAGAATCCTTCGCGTTGTGGTGGGGGATGGAATTTTGTTGTTCTTGGACTCGTCGGAGGGTGGTTTGAGTGAGTAAGGGTGGATTTTTAACATGACAATGGCCCGACTCTCTCATATTGATTCCTTTTGATCAACATATAATACATATGTAATAAGGAGAAGAATCTACAATGGCACCGCTTCAACATCTAGACTCGGACACTTGCAATAACACCACCACGTCCCTAGACTCTAATAAAAAATTTACTTCCTCCGCGTTCTCTTTGATCGGGACCACTCTATCTCAAAACACAGAGGGAATTTTTATTCCGATAATATACTGATGATATTGCGAAAAGATTTCCTATTCGGCCTGGAAATTAAATTTGAAGGAATTTCTTAGGAGCCGATGAGGACCGAGTAGGCATTGAAAAGACGAAGCTGCAATTATCACAGGGCTGCATATTTTCAGTTTTACAACTGGAAAATCCTCTCTTCTGATGACATCTAACATGTCGGAATAACCAAATTAGACAGATCTGGCAGAAAACAGCGATAATAGGTGGACCGAGGTGATCAGTGTAGAGAATAATTAAAGATTCACCACTCCACAGAGCACATGGCACATACAATTACAAATTTTTACGTGTATATAATTTAGTATTGTTTTCTGATTATAATTGTGCGTATCCAAGGGTTAAAAAAAAGGTTAACCGGCTATTAAAAAAAAAAAAAAAAAAATCTGGCAACAACCCTTTGTCTAGGACCCCCTAGTACCCAGCTGTATTTACCAAACCTACAATTAAGTGTATTAGGCAAATGAATTTTTTTTTGATCTCGGTTTGGAAAAAAAAAATCACCCGTGGCCCTGGGGCTCGCGTGAAGGGTTAGAATATTTGTCCTTCACCCCCGGCCGATTGTTTTTTCACCATCCATTCACCGGGTCGACAGAGAGCTGATCCTTCAAATTGCGGGATCCGGCTTGTTGGATTAGGGGTTTGTTTCTGGTGACGCATTCCCCTCCTTTTAGAAAAAAAAATCACGTCCTCTCCATTATTTTAGCCATCGTGGCCACCTATCGTTACCCCACATGTAAATTTTTGAGCGAAAGGTGGACAGAAGATTCCTAGAGCAAGCCTGAGAACCTAGAATTTGTGTCAAATACAAGACTCTTGCGCCTTAAATATCACGGATGAATCAGCAACAGCAGAAGAGAAATTTGGACAGGAATTACCTACGTTTCGATCTTTATTGAAATCATCTTCAGGGCTCAAAGTGTTTGTTTTTCGTGTAGATATGTCAATCGTGCCTGTCGTGTTGAGAGTACCATCATGTAAATTTGCCTTAAACAAGAGCCTTGACTGTTAAAGTGATCCAGTCTGGACGAAACGGTTTCTTCATTAATTAAGGTTGTAACCGGACCAAATGACAGGTCGTGTAAGTATATCGTGAACAAAACTGACGTAAAACGCAACCTTCTGCATCACCAGAATCGATAAAAAAAGTTGACGTGATAACGTTAGTGCAAACAAGAGGAAGCTTCTACAAAAACGGCAGTTGCCGTATCACCGAACAGCTCGCGTTAAGTATGTCGTAAACAAAATGGCCCTAAAACACAACCTTGTGCTACTTCGGCACTTATCAAAAAGTCAATTGATACGATGGAATCCAGCGTCATTTGCTATAAACGCGGCTGTTGCCGTCTCGCAGAGCACGTCGTGTTAAGTATATGATGAACAAAGTGGGCCCAAAAACAGAACCTTGTGCTATTTCGGCACTTCGCAAAAAGTCAATTGATGTGATACCGTAGACGGAATGAAGCGTTTTCTTCTATAAACGCGACTGTTGCCGTCTCGCAAGCATGTCGTGTTAAGTATATGATGAACAAAGTGGGCCCAAAAACAGGACCTTGTGCTATTTCGGCACTTCGCAAAAAGTCAATTGATGTGATACCGTAGACGGAATGAAACGTCTTCTTCTATAAACGCGGCTGTTGCCGTCTCGCAGAGCAGGTCGTGTTAAGTATATCGTAAACAATGTGGGCCTTAAAACACAACCTTGTGATACTCCGGCAGTGATACCGTAGATGGAATGAAACGTCATCTTCTATTGTATAAATGCAGATTTTCCTGTATCAACGACAGGTCTGGTTTAGACTATTATAAATAATTGGGTCCCAAAACACATCCTTGAGGAAGAAATTAAATTTTTGACTTTGCTTATGCTACTCCTGTTTAAATTATCCCGTTGGTGCAAAACAAAGCTGATTTCTTCTGAAAACATGTTACCCAGGTAGTATGTAAATAATTAACAATATGGCCCTTAGAACACGTCCACGGAAAGTCGTGCCACTTATAAAAGTTACTGTTGCGTTCTTATAGTTATAAGTAAAGTAACGTTAAGTCATGTTTTACGATGAAGCCTGAACGTCTAACTTCCAATTGGGTGTCGCGCTCGTTAAAACACTCTTCCCAAATTAATTTCAAATAACATGCAAAGGTCCGTCTACTCGAATATAGAGTGGGCCTTAAAACACAACCTTGTGCAACTCCGGCACTTACAAAAGAGACTTTTTATTCATTTCAATTGATCCGGCAGATGTAGTATCTTGTGCACACATAGCAGTGGGGTAGGTGTCGGCAGGTTGTACGAGTACATTGAGAATAAAGTGGGTCCTCAAGTGTATCCTCGGAGAAATACGGCGCTTCCTTTTCTACGTGAAAACAATTCTGTGATGTAACAACTGAAATACATGCCGAACAATGGCTATAAACCATGTATATGTATTTTTACCTCTTTATTTAGTCAATTGATTTTTCTGCGTTGCATATTTGCTACTATTTAACTTTTTTATTACCTACTTCTTTATAAATTTAGCTACTAGTTTAATTTTTTATTTTCTAATTTTGGATTATTTTTTAGCTACGTCCTAGTAGTCTTGTTTTTCTTTATACTATTATTGCTTAAATTGCTTAATTTCTATCGTTATTTTATACTTTTGTACTATGTTTTCCTCCCTTTTATTTCATTACTTGCTACGTTTTTGTTTAGTTATGTATTACTGTTTTCCCATTGCATTTCGAACTTCTTTACACTGATATTTGCTACGTCTTCCTCTTAGTATTTTTCTGCTCCTTTGTTTCGGGTATTTGCTGGTTCTTTGACATTGGTAGTTGTTACCTTTTTTATAACGTTATTTTAGACTTTTTGTTGCTTGTTGTTTGTTCTTTCTTTTTATTTGTGATTTGCAGTTAATTTATATTGATATCATTTTTACATAATTATTTTCCACTCTTTTTTCTTATTGTTTACTTATTCTGTACTATGTTTTAGCTAGGTCTTAATACTGTTTAGTATTGTTTTTCTACTTTTCTATACTGAAATATGCTACATATTTCTATTGTTATCTTTTACTCTGCTATTTCTAAATTTTGTTATTTCTTTTTTATGTTATCTACTACTTAATATGGTCTTTTCATATTTGCTTTATTTTCTAACTTGCCGTTTCTATTTTCTAACGTTTATGTTCTAACATTTCTAATTTGCCGATTTTTAATTTTTATTTTCTACCATCTTTTTCTGTCATTTTCTACTTATTTCCTTTAGTATTTGCTACTTCTGTATTTTGTTATTTGTTACAGTTTATATTGCCATTTGTTGTTTCTTTATGTTCTGTTTTTCTCACTTTTTTACACTAAAATTTCTTAGGTCTTTCTATTAATTTGTTTTATGATTTCCTTTCTTCTATTTTGGCATTTGCTATGTTTTGTGTTATTCTTTATATCGTCATTTCCTGTTTCTTTATGCTGTACTTTTCTACTTCTTTGTTTTATTATTACCCCGAATAATCTATCATTGATGTTTGTATTTGCTAGTTCTTTATTTTGATATTTGATGCTTTATTTTAGAACGTTATTTCCCATTCTTTTTTCTTGTTGTTTTCTTTTTCTTATGATGTAATTCGCTACTTTGTAATTGTTTAGTTCTTTGTAACATAGTTTGCTTTTTTATATTGATATGTTTTATATTTTTGATACATTGTTGGCTAAATATTTTGTTACTTTTACATTATGGTTTTTCTGCATTTTCTCCTTCATTATGGTGTGATATTTTACATCACTGATTATTGAATTATTTTTTCTTTGTTCAGTTACTATTCCTGTTCTTTATATTTTTATATACTGTTTCTTTGGGTTTGTTACCACTTTGTATTGTCATTTGCTCGTTCGTTTTCTTCTTTTCTTTGCTCTATTGCTTGTTCGTTCTGTGCTATGCTTTTGCTGTCTCAATACTATTTTTTTGCACCTTTTCTATATTGTTTTATCTGAATTCTTATGCCTGCACATATTGTTGTTTCTTCATGTTATTTTTCCACGTTTATTGTTTTAATTCTTCGTACTATTATTTTTAATGTTTCGTTATATTGATATTTGTTAAGATTTCGGTGTTTTGGAAAGAAATAAGTTAGAAAAGTAGTTTTCCTTGAATAAAGTTGTGCAAATATTAATTCTGAAGAACAAAATATGGTAGGTGCAGAAGAACAGCCTAGCTCCTTTAATTTATTGTTTAATCTTTAGTTGAAACATATAGCCTGTCGTTGTCGTCTGTCTAGAAGACCTTAGATTTACCAAAGTTGGTATTTTGTTCAATTTTTGATGGCCTTACCTCTAGGCATTGAGAAATATGACTATAGCCATACGACCACCGTTGATTCTTTTGGGTGTTAATTTCGTTAACATTTACCGCTGACCTGACTGACGCTGATTGTCACACAAGATCTATTTTTCATTTCTAGGTATCATTATTTTAAGAAATGTCTCGGTTTTGGGCCAAGCAAACGACGAAACAATGAAAAGTTGAACTATTGCCGATCATAAATGCAGGTTTCTGACTTTTCCAGTTTTTTTAGGTTTCTTGAACTATAGACGCACTTGAATTTGGTTTTGTTGAGAGACCTGTGACAGTTTGATAGGGTTTTTTCTCTCCTGAATAAGCTTGAGGACTTCGAGTTTTCAATTTGTTACAGTAACAGTTATTACAGTTAATTCTTTATATTTTCCTCTTTTCGCTGATATTTTCTGTGTTGTGCTTTTTCTACTTCCTATTGTCCATTGTAAATGATCATGTAAATCATTCTCGCCCCATTCCTCATTCGGATGAGACAATTGTATTTTATTTATTTTTTTTATAACAAATTCCCGATGGCGTAAAATCGGCAGAATCAAGCCCGACTATAAATCCCGACCGTAGAGAATTCTAATGAAGTTTTTTTTTTATATTTCCATAGCCCGAAACAGTCACGGGACTTAATTAGCAGTGGGGGTAAAATGGCTGCAAGGGGTGCTCACCCCTTATGATCGAGTCCTTACCCCTCAGTTTTTTAGAGCTGGGCGTTCACTTACAGATTTTTTTTTTCAAAACTACTAAGCCGTCTTGGCTTGAAGAATTTAATATTTTTTTCGGAATGGAAAAAGTTAGGTCGAATTTATTGTTAAAACTTTTTTTTGAAGAATTGTTGGATGAATTAAAAAAAAAAAAATTGCCTTTAAAAAAAACCCACCAAAAAATTTAAGATTATTCAAGATTTGCCACTGAAGTCAGTACCTCATAGAGGTGTATTTTCAATATATTTTTAGGTGATAATTCATAATTATATTTATAATACATCTCCGTGAAAATTTAAAGTAACTGTTTCGCCCGGCACCCTCGAAAATCGTGAATCCTGCGGCCGCGAGGCACAAAAGGTCGAAGGGCTCTCCTTCCTCCCCCTTCCCCGGAGAGAAAGGGAAACGGAAAAGGGAAAAAAACGACTGATCCCAGGGCATAAAGGACGTAATTGATACAGTCTCCCCAAGAGGCAGCGATAAAAAAAAAAAAAAAAAAAAAAAAATTCTACCTGACAGGACTTCTCAAGTTGCATTCTTTTATGTCGTTTTGCGACATTCTGTCATAGAATGGATAAGTACACAATCCGAGGGGACTTTAAAAAAAGTTATTTAACGGCCAAACAAACCAAATTTAAAACTTTCAACAACGATAGTCCAATTTTTCAACCAACTAGAATCTTTAATCAAGATCCTCGCTGGTTAGGCCTGTCCATATCAAAGGACATCATCTCCTTGAGGTTTAAGTAATGATATTTACTACTCCTTTATATTGTCCCTTTTACTGGTCCTTTATATTCATATTAGCGTAATTTTTTTAAATTTTTGAGTGTTTCTTCTGTGAAATTTTTTATCACTTTTTAATACACATTATCAACTTCTTTTCCTACTTGTTTTCTATTGTTGCTTTCTACGTTTTTACCATGTTTATGCTACGTGTTAATTAATTTGTTGCTTCTTTATATTATTAGTAGTTCTGCACGGTTTTTTACGACTTCTTAATAAAACTTATCTACTTCTTTATATGAGATTTTGTTACTTGTTTTGCTATGATATTTTCTACTTTTGTTTACTATTTTTATTTCCTACTAGTCCTTTCTATTCATATTAACTGCTTTTTATACCGTAATTTTCTTTTACTATTTCTTAATACACATCGTCAATGTGCTTTTTCTATTTGTTTTCTATTGCTAATTTCTTCTTTTGCACCACGTTTATGCTACGCCTTAATCTTAAATTGTTGGGAGCTGGTTTATATTAGTAGTTTTTTTGTGTGTTCTGTTTCTTGTTGTTTACTACTTCTTAATACACATCACTTTCGTTGAATGAGTTTTTTCTTGTTTCCTTTTGTTATTTCTGACTGTTATACTGTTTTTGTTACGCCTTAATACTATTATTTTGTAACATCTTAATATTTTTAGTTGTTCGTGTACTACTATTTTACAACCTCTTACTAAACATAATCTAGCTTTTATTTAGTGGTTTTCTACTTGCTTTCTTTTGTTCTTTTCTCTTTTTACTATGCTGTCCCTCGGCTTCTTACTATTTTTTTAACTAAGCCTTAATACACCTTATCCACTTTTTATTTGAGATTTTTCTATTTGCTTTCTGTTGTTTTCGCACTTCTTATTATTGTAAGCTATTCGTTCTGTTCTATTTTCTTGTGTGCTAATTCTGCATACCCTTATCCACATTTTATTTGAGGTTTTTCTACTTGCTTTTTTTTGTTCTTCCTTTTTTACTATGCTTTTCCTCGTCTTCATGCTATTTTTTTTCTAATTCTTAATACACCTTATTCACTTTTTATTTGAGATTTTTCTATTTGCTTTCTTTTGTTATTTTCATTTGTTCTTTTCTTTTCTTTTTTTACTATGCTTTTCCTCGTTATTATACTATTTTTTTCTGCTAATTCTTAATACACCTTATCCACTTTTTATTTGAGATTTTTCTATTTGCTTTCTTTTGTTATTTTCATTTTTTACTATGATTTCCCTCGTCTTAATACTATTTGTTGTGTTGTTCGTGGTGCACTATTTCTTAATATTCTTGTTACCTTCTACTGAATCGGGGGGGGGGTCTACTTGATTTTCTTTTTGACTTCTTCACCATGTTATTATAATCTATTTTTTATTTAAGGGTTTTCTGCTCGCTTTCTTTTGTTATTTTACAATTTCTGACTATGTTTCTTTCGTCTTAATACTATTTTGTCTTCTTACTTCTTAATATAATCAGTTGTTCATGCTGTCCTATTTTTTACTACTTGTTTCCTTTTATTATGCTGTTTTTGCTACATCTTAATTCTATTTTGTTTGAAACTTCTTAATATTGTTCGTTGTTCGTCCTGTACTAATTTTTTACTACCTCTTAATACACATAATCTGTTTTTATTTAAAGGCTTTATTTTAAAGGTGTATGTCGCTTTGCCATATTTCGTTGCGCTTTCTTCTGGAATCGTTACGTTTCGATTGTATTGCTTCTTTTGGCACACCCCCAGAGTTGTATAGCATACATTCAGGTTTCAATATGTGATTATTATAAATCAATGTTTTATTTTGTATTGATAGCAGGAAATTGCTTCCCACCAACCAATAAAGTGGTATTTGAAATCAAGTTCTTTCCATTTTCTTTTCTTCTTCTTCATATTGATATTTGCTACTTTTTTGTATTTATTTTTTTAAATTATCGTTTCCTTCCTCTATACATTTTGTGCTCTTTCTTGACCTTATTTATGGTGTCTTCTTTCTGTTGTTATTTTCTTAAAATGCTCATTATTTAATTAGTTGTGTTTTTGTTTATTGCTATTTTCTACTTCTTTTCTATGTTTTTGCACCGTCTTAACGTATTTTTTGGTATCTTTATATTGTTACTTATTTATTCTGAACTATTTAAATTACTACTGCTGAATGTTGTTATTATCTACTTTTTTTACAGAGTTTTCTTTTTGTTTTCTTCTACTTTTTTACTTTGCTTTCCCTCATCATAATACCATATTTTTGTCTTGTTGTTTATGGTGTCCCATTTATGAATATTCCTATTATCTTACTATTACTATTTCCTAATATGCTTATTACCTACTTCTTTAAATGTTTTATTCTAATAATTGCCTTTTGATATTTTCGTACTTTGTTTGTTAATATATTTTTTGTAACCTCTTTATATTCCTTCTTGTTTATTCTGTACTATTTATTTTACTAATATTTAATGTTCTTATTATCTACTTCTTTATATGGGGTTTACAACACGCTTTTGTTTTGTTTTACTATGTTTTCCCTCGTCTTCATACTTTTTATTTCTTACTTGTTATTATTGTAAGCTGTTCTATTTTTTTACTAATTCTTAATACATGTTATTTGCAGTTTTTCTACTTGCTCTGTTTTGTTATTTTCAACTTTTTTACTATGCTTTCCCTCGTCTTCATACTATTTTTTTTACGACTTCTTAATACACCTTATCCACTTTTTATTTGAGATTTTTCTATTTGCTTTCTTTCGTTATTTGCATTTGTTATTTTCTTTTTTTTTTTAAATATGCTTTCCCTCGTCTTCATCCTATTTTTTTGTACTTCTTATTTTTATATTTTTTACGAGGGTTCGCAACAGCAGGGGTCGTATAAATCCTCAGGGTGCCGGTGTTTTTGAAAAAAAGCCCATTTTAAGTTCCAGCGGCCCTGCATTCGAACTCGGGACCTTTACCTTACAGTGATGAGAGCCGTGTCAAAGACTGAACCTTGCAGCCACCGACGCCCCCGTGTACTTATTATTGTAAGCTGTGCGTTCCGTTCTATTTTTTTTTAAATACTAATTCTTAATACTTAATCTTATAGACTTTTTATTTTAGTGATTTTTACTTGGTTTCTTCTGTTATTTTCAACTATTTTACTATGCTTTCCCTTGTTTTCATACTATTTTTTACTAACTCTTAGTACAACTTATCCACTTTTTATTAGAGATTTTTCTATTGCCTTTCTTTTGTTATTTTTTTTTACTATGCTTTCCCTCGTCTTCACACTATTTTTCTTACTAAGCCTAAATACACCTTATCCATTTTTTATTTGAGATTTTTCTATTTGCTTTCTTTTGTTCTTCCTTTATTACTATGCTTTTCCTCGTCTTCATGCTATTTTTTTTTACTAACTCTTAATACACCTTATTCACTTTTTATTTGAGATTTTTCTATTTGCTTTCTTTTGTTATTTTCATTTGCTATTTTTTACCATGCTTTCCCTCGTCTTCACACTATTTTTCTTACTATTTCTTAATACACCTTATCCACTTTTTGTTTGAGTTTTTTCTATTTGCTTTCTTTTCTTATTTTCATTTTTTTACTATGATTTTCCTCGTCTTAATACTATGTTGTTGTGTTGTTGTTCGTGGTGTACTATTTCTTAATATTCTTGTTACCTTCTGCTGAATTGGGGGGGGGGGGTTCTACTTGATTTTCTTTTGACTTCTACACTATGTTACTGTTGTTTGTTCTGTACTGTCTTTTTAACATTTCCTAATATTCTTATTACCTATTCTTTATGTTTTATTGTAATAATTTCCTTTTGTTATTTTCTACTTATTTCTATGTCGTTACTACGGTTATATTTTTTGTAAGTTTCTTTACATTATTAAGAATCTGTTTGTTACTATGTTCCATTATTGTTATCTACTTCTTTACATGGTTTGCTCAAAATGAATTGTCTGGTTAAAGACAACTTTTTTCTCTATTATTGGTGAAAGGAGGGTTGAAACTTCACACCCTTACCCTCCAGCCCAAGCCAACTAACTTACTTATTGGGTTTTCATTCCGAGTGGTCCTCATATTTTCCTTTTTCTTTTTATACGGTTGGACTCCTTTATCTTTAAATTTTTTCCGGCCTGGCTCGCCTCCGTTTATGTAGACTCGAAATTATCATTTTCGGCGTGTATCCTCGTGGCCGGGGATGAAAAAAGCCAACTGGGGCAGAAACTATTCCTGGCTCCGCGGTAAGAATCGGAAGATATAGCGTTTAAGGATTCGATTACGGGCTTCCGTGGTTTGATAAAATAACCGTTAGGACGTTCTTATAATACGGTTAAAGACCCACCCTATATATATGTTTTAGATTGGATATCGGGGAAATATCTCTTCTTGAATGTCTTTCCGTTTTATGGGCAGATCCGTGAAGGGGAATCGCACCCCTATTTTTAGGGGAGGATTTCTCTCCGCTTTTTATTTTGCTTTTTTTTAGTAGCTCCCCCTTCACGAAAGCGGAATTCCTCAACGGGCCCTTTTATAAAATGTATTATTTAATTTATTCCTTTATTAATTTTTTTCCAATTTTAATATACTAATTTCTTTGCGTGTGTGAGATAGTATAGACCTGATGTCACTTATATGGCCAAAAAGACTAAAATACAATCATGATGTACTTAAGCTACAAGGTTCGGGAAAAAAAGCCTAAGCTTTATAAACGAGGGTTTTATAACCAAGCTTTGCCAAAGTGGAACAGTGGTAAAACCGTCAAAACATTTAAGACTCTGCACTATTTTTATAGTGAAGTGATGAACTAATCTCACCCTGCTTATAACCCTGTCGTCTGGCCTGACTACATTCTTCCTCTGGTAATTAAAAAAAAAAAAAATCAAACTTCGATTCATTCAGCTTGGTTTACACGACGATAGGTGGAAGGTTGTCTACGATTATCCCGGTCCGCCTAGTTTCGCTGCGCTTGGTAGACGTGTAAACATTACGTGATGTTTACTGCTTGTTCTGCTTATGTTAAAACAAATAATCGCCTACTGGGCACAACTGCCATATTTGAATATTGGGGATCTGAAGGAGTAAAAGGGTCATCGTTGTCCGCCTAGTCTCGCTAGTTTACACTGCCTGAAATATTTTGACAATTAGGCATGTTTAATTGTTATCCTACTTACATCAATAGAAATAATCACCTAGCAGGCATCATTGTTAAATCTGAAGGACTGCCATCAGATAGAATGTACGTTTGGGTTATGATGGCCCGCATAGTCTCGCTAGTTTAGACCGCCTGAAATATTTTAATTTGCTGTCTTGGTTATTGTACCTATATAAAAACAGAAACTTATCACATAGCAATCATAATTTTCAAACGGAAAAGACTGAGAACTAAGAGGTTATATGGCAAGGGTATTCCAAATCCGCCTAGTCTCGTGGTTTTGATTTTTGTAAGTGTTTAATGGCTGTTCTGAAATGAATAGAACTCGGGTCAACAGTGCCATTTAACCATGTTTAATTGTTCTAGCTATATAAAATCAATGAATTCTCCAAAAGGTACAGTTGTACCTGAAGGATTGATAACTAAGAGGAATGGCCTTCATAGCCTGTTTGGTATCGCTGCTTTTGACTCCTTGACATTCGACATTTCGTCATGTTTAATGGATGCTATGCCGATATGAAAATAAATAGTAACCTAGAAAGCACAATTGTCAAATCTGAAGGATTGCCATCTGAGAGGATGTACGTTCGTGTTATGATGGTCCGCATAGTCGCGCTGGTTTTGCCTGCCAGGAATGTTTTGAAAATCAGTCGTGTTAATTGGTTACTCTACCGATATAAAAACAGGAAATAATCATATAGCGGGCATAATTGTCAAATCTAAAGGATTGTGATTTGAAAGGTTATAGAACCGGGGTCATCAAGATCCGCCTTGTCTCGTTGGCTCTGACTTCTGATATGTTTCAGCATTTAGCCGTGATTATTGGCTGTTCTGCCTGTATTAAAAGCGATAATCACCAAGCAGATACAACTGATAAATCTGAAAGGTTGTAGGACTCGGGTCGTCATGGTATGCTTGGTCTCGCTGGTTTTGACTGCCTCAAATTTGCCATTTCGTCAAGTTTGATGGATTGTATGCCTGTATCGAAAATAAGTGATAACCCAGCAACTCCAATCGTCAAATCTGATGGATTGCCATCTGAGAGGATGTTCGTTCGGGTTATGATGGTCCGAAGAGTCTCGCTGGTTTTGACTGTCTGAAATATTATGATTTTTAGCCACGTTTAACGGTTATTTTGCTTATAATAATACAAATAATTATCTTGCAACACAATTGTCAAATTTGAAGGATTGCCATCTGAGCGATAGGTTTGGGTTATCATGGACCTCATAGTTTCGCTTGGGTTGACTGCCGTTTAACCGTGTTTAATTGTTCTGGCTGTATAAAATCGATGAATTGTTTAGCAGATATAGTTGTAAAATTGGAAGGATTGAGGCCTAAGAGGTTATTGTCGATGGTCTTCAGGGTCCGCTTTGCCTCGTTGGTTTTGACTGCCAGGTTTTTTTGCGCTTTCATGTTCAACATAATGAAATTATTTTAGCAGACCGGAGGGGGGACCAGCAGTATTGAAATCTACGAGGTGATGATCCTTTGCCATGGTCTAAGGTCATTCCGGTTCGCAAAGTTTCGCTGTTTGTGACCGTCAGGCGTTGTTGACATTTAGCCGTGTTAAATGGTTGTTCAGCCTAATTAACAAATATTAACAGCTAGCAGAAACCTGTTAAATCTGAAGTATTTATTACCTGATTGGTTGTTATACCAGTCTCGGGTCATCATGGGGCTTTTTTTTAAAAAAAAGATTGAATGTTGAAAAAATGAAGGAAAATTAATTGGGTGTTTAAGAATGTTGAATTGCGTTGAAAGAAGTGTGAACAATGTTTTCGGGTTGAGAGTTAAGTGGCACTTTTAGGAGATTGTGTTATTTTTATATAGATGATAAAAAGGGTATGTCCTCATAAAGATAGTTTAGGTTTTTTTACGAGTCCTGGTCGTTTATACGTCGACAAAGAAACGGGATTGTTATAGAAGGATGCAAAGTCAATACAAGGGAGTATAGTCGCCGGGAAAAAGGGGGTGAGAGAAATCTTGTATAAGAAATTTACCCCGAAGGATCGCGGGGGGGGG
>CM077110.1:15805781-15830166 GCA_039619505.1 Cimex hemipterus | reverse complement strand
TTTAATAATTATGGTCGCTAAAAAATCGATGTTTCATCAAAAATATCGATGGGATTTGATAAATGATCGATGTTGTTTAATAATTGTGGTCGCAAAAAATATCAACGTTTCATGAAAAATATCGAAAGTATAATATCGATTTGGTTTTGGTAAAATATCGAAGCATTGTTTGGTTTGATAAAATGTCGACGTCTCTAACATCGACCATTAACAAATCGACTCTAGATTAGATTGTTGTGGTTTGACGATCGATAAAGCATCGGTGTTTGCTAAAATATCGGCGAGGTTTGATAAAAAATCGACTCTTCAAACCATCGATATTTTTGGCGAAAAAATCGATATTGCGAACCATCGATATCTCGTATTTTCTTAACATATCGATGCTCAAATCAGCGGATAATCTCAATAAAAATGTCTATTCTTTAAAATGCGTTTTTAGATTTTTATCATCTAATTGTTTGCTAAAATGAATAGTATATGTATATTTCATTTAAAAACATGTTTAACTGGAATTTTTAAACGTAGATATTAAAAAAACGAAAAAAAAAACAAAAAAAAAACGAGAAGGTAATTTTTTTGGCAACGGATTTGGATATTTTGCCGTGAAAGGTTGGTATGTTAGGATTTTGGATCGCTCGCCCTGCTTATATCCCAACCCTTTCTAATACCACCATAAAACGAACTAGCAGAATAGAACTTCAAGCCTAGGAAAATTGTATATTACGCCTTATAGGGAAACATTTTCAAATGCAGAAACTTATTCACGCTTTTCATACTAATAGACATACGGCGTCCGGTAAATCCAGTTTTTTACATAAATTCTGACGCATTAGAATTAAATATCACCGCGAGCTGAGGGAAATGGTACGAGACTGTTTTTCAGGGACCTTTACGGCCTAACGTGGCGAGTATGAAAATTTGCTGGCTGCCAGTTGAAATTGTAGATTTCCTCAAATGTTTTTCAACGTTTCTTGTTGATTTAAAAAATTCCGTCTGGTTGGCTATCGAGGAAAACAGCAATTCTGAAGAGGGCTGGATATAAAGGGTTAAAAAAGGTGAATTAAGTTCCAGATAAAAATAAAAAAAAGGCTAATGGGAATCTTTGCAGAGTCGCACTCCCGCAGAAACTCGAACAACTGCTGTATAATTGAATTGCCCGGGGCTTTTCTCGGCAGAATATATTTGGGTAGGCCGGTCCTGGGAGTCCCTGAGAAAAGCGGGATGGGGCGAAAAGGGACCCGAAGGCGGGGAGGTCGGAATTATTTATTCTTTATCTGGAAGGTCTCTTATTTTCGAGGGTCTCCTCTCCTGAATGCTAAAACAGGTCTCGCAATATCGCTCTCCACCTCCGACCCCCGCCGCCCCCATATCAGAAAACCAGGGGAAGAATTTATTCATCAAAGAACCAACGGCGTTTCTACGGTAATCAACTTTCTTTTGCACGATCTCCGCCTATACCCGGGACTTCGAACCCCCCCCCCCCTTATTCGCCCCTGGGCTGCAAATCACCAAAAAGGCTAACTTAGTTGTTTAATGTCGCTCCCCTCCCCTCAGCCCTTATTTTACGACCAGCAATAGTTTGTTTCATTTTTATTTTAAGTGATGCGGAAAAAAAGCTCATTTAGGTGTTAAAACAGCATTTACACTTACGAAAAAAGAACAATTCAGCATGTCTTGCAGCCAGTTGTCCATATCAACAATTAAAAGTTTCTATATTTAATCAGAAAGGACACTATCTTATTAAATAACTCCATTACATTTCGTGGTCCGACTGACCAAATAACTTCTTTCAATTCAAACCGAAGGCCGTGGGTTCTAATCCCACTCGTAACGCTAACTTTTACATAAAAACATTAATTTACTAAATAACAATGACATTTTCCATAAGTAATATTTTGTCAATAACACTTTCTTAATTCTAAAATCGATATTTCATAAGAACCACCGATGACATTTTATAAATTTTATCGCCGTATAATTAAAAGAATAAATACTTTGTCAAAGAGCAGCGACCTATTTTTCATATCGTCATATTTTATGAAAACACAAAAAAACATCGATATTATTCTGGAGTAATATTTTAACAAACACGCCCATAATTTACAGTTGGGTATTTCGTCAGAAATTATCAACACCTTTTTAAATACCATCGACCTTTTATAAAAACAAACAACAACAAAAACATGGATATTTTTAAGCATTAATATTTTACCAAACATGTTGTCAATTTAGCATTTAGATATTTCATCGGAAACGTCGATAATTTAAAGCTAAAATATTTCATCCAAAATCATCGTTTTATACAATAAGAGCGATATTTCAGAAGAAACATAAAAAATTAAAGTTTTGATATTTCATCAGAAACGTCGATAATTTAAAGCAAAAATATTTTATCAGAAATCATGGACCATTTTTTACAAATCATTACCGTTTTATACAATAAGAGCGATATTTCCAAATATCGATATTTCATAAGAAACATAAAAAATTAAACTTTTGATATTTCATCACATAACATGGACAACTTTTAAAAAACATTACCATTTTATGAAATAACAGCGGTATTTTCAAATACCGTTATCTCATCAGAAACGTTCATAATTTAAAGCTAAAATATTTTATCAGAAATCATGAACAATTTTTACAAAACATTATCGTTTTATACAATAAGAGCGATATTTGCAGATATCGATATTTCATAAGAAACATAAAAAATTAAAGTTTTCATATTTCATCACATAACGTGGACAACTTTTAAAAATCATTGCCATTTTATAAAATAACAGCGGTATTTTCAAATACCGATATTTCATAAGAAACGTCCATAATTTAAAGCTAAAATATTTCATCAGAAATCATAGGCACCTTTTACAAATATTCCCTATATTATGAAATAACAGCGGTATTTTCAAATATCAATAGTACATAAGCAATCGATAATTAAAGTTTTGATATTTCATCAGAAACGTCGATAATTTAAGGCAAAAAATATTTTATCAGAAACCAAAGACACTTTTTACAAATATTCCCTATTTTATGAAATGACAGCGGTATTTTCAAATACCGATATTTCATAAGAAACGCCGATAATTTAAATCTAAAATATTTTATCAGAAATCATGGACACTTTTTACAAATGATTACCGTTTTATACAATAAGAGCGATATTTGCAAATATCGATATTTCATAAGAAACATAAAAAATTAAAGTTTTCATATTTCATCAGAAACGTCGATAATTTAAAAGCTAAAATATTTTATCAGAAATCATGACCATTTTTTACAAATCATTACCGTTTTATATAATAAAAGCGATATTTGCAAATATCGATATTTCATAAGAAACAAAAATTTAAAGTTTTGATATTTCATCAGAAAAACGGCGATACCTTACGAAATGCTTCAGTTTTTAAAACGATCGATGTTTTATGAAATAAGATCGATAGTTCGAAGCAATAAAACTTCGACGATTTAAGTCCAAAATCTTTCATCGGAAACCTGAGGCACGTTTCCAAATTCATCGCCATTTTGTGAAATAACCTAGATATTTTGAACCGCCGCTATTTCAACAGAAACGTAGATAATTGGAGGTTTTATTTTTCAACTGAAAGCACTGATATGAAATATTTCGTTTTTATAAAATCATCGAAATTTTCCTACTTCAAAATTAAAAAAAAAAAAAAATATCAGAAACTACCCATGAAATAACGCTGATATTTTGAATCATTGATATTTTCATCAATCAAAAGAGATCATTTTGAAGCATCCATGTTTATTTAGACCTTCTTTTACAAAATGAGCGTTGTTTTGAAGCGTCGGAATTTCATTGAAAAATAAAGTTTTGAAGCTCTTTTTGTCTGTCATAAAGTGTAAAAAATTAGAATTAGAAATCGCCCCTCGTGAAACCAAGTAGTCCGAGGCAAAAATCACCGGGACTTCGCCACTTTTTCCGCTACCTCTACAGGAAAATGGTGATGGTGGTAATAAAACTTTTAACTTTAAGTGCCGTTTTTAAAATAGTACATTGTTGAGCCAAATCTTTTTATTTTCTTGTTTACGTACTTGATTGTTGATAGAAAAGGATTTTTTATTGTTAAATTTAGTTCGTTCGTCATAGGAGAATCATTTTCTCCCGAAGTCGATAATTTCGAGTCGTCAAATCGGCTGGAATCGACTCATTCGACCACAGAAGGTTAAGCAACATTTATAAAAGTAAGAAATACTCTTCAACCCCGGTCGAATTTTACGTTTGATCGCCCTAGTTGATTCGTCCTCGGTAAACATTTTCCGTATAAAAGGTAATTTAGGTGTGTACTTTCTGCGGTCTTACGCTGGCCCACTGCTCGGAATAATCGTCTCGTCCTTTTTCGATAGGACGTGGAACAAGGAAACCCAAGGATATAACGACCGCACAAAACTATCCTTGGCGAAATAATAACGACAGTGTCTTTTTTTTTAAAGATTTTTTATTATCCCATTATTAATCTACAGATATTTCGAGAAAACGTTCACAGATATACAAAACAGCCGAGGTGTGACGGGTTATCAGACGGTAATTTATCACGGAAAGATTCCCCCCCCCTCGACAAACTAAATGTCATGAGAAAATTACATTCAATGTTACGAGCTCGATTCCGGCCGGAGTGAAAGTTAAATTGGAATGGAATATCTGTAAAATAGTCGATTATGTTCAGTCATGAGGGGATTTTTCCGCGTGTACAAAACGACAAAGTGCTAGGTCAACGATTTAGGCCTTCAACGCTCAACAATCGCCTATTATAATCAGGGGTGGACATCCGTCTTTAAAAGGATAATAAGAAAGCTGCAGGGACATTGTAAGTCAGCCGGTACGTGTCCGGCATCCGAGCTTCTGGCCAGGTGGCTAAGTCGTACTAATCATTTTGGTACAACACGACACAATTTTCAAATTATAAAATAAATTCTATCTGTCTATACACCAAGTTAAAAACAGTGTTTACTTTTGTCTACTTAAGATTACTAATTTACATAAAACTTGCGATGCCAGGGAGAAAAATAATACACATCTGTCCAGGATTAAATTCAAGAAAATAGTTTAAATAATTTAACCCAATCAGTTTTCATATTCGATAGAATGTCTTGAAGTTACATCATAAAAGATAAATTGTAGATGTAACGTTGTAAAGGAGGAAAAGGGAGGGCTAGGAGTACCTCTGGGGCACGGTTTCGAGGAGGAAGCTATAAATTGCCTTCTCCTTCTGCCAATTTACTCGAGGGTTGATTGACGTCTGAGCGTCACTCGGTCTCATTTGAATATCGGAGAGATGCGGTGGGGTATTTCCTTGAGACGGATCGAACGGGGGAGGATCGACTGTACGGGAGGAAAACCGGTCGATAATTGAAAGGAGGGCGGAAAAAGATTTTCACCATCAGCTATCGAATACATGGTTAAATTAATACAGTTAATACGCCGATTCATTAATAAACGTTCTGGTCTTTTCCGCCCTCATCAGGGATCCTATTAACAATCATCTCAGAACACCAGTTATCACTGCAAATCTAGTATGTACTAGCATTAAAAGACATGCTTACACAATTGGAGGCTGCCAAAGGAAAAATTACAAGTACTCTTCTAATGAGAAGAGGACATCCATATGGATGTGGGGTTACTAGACATTAGCTGTATTCACGATTGTTGTATTAACCCTGTTAACTCTCTGAGGTCGGGTTAAATCGAGAAAGGTTATCAGATTTGTAAAAATCGACTAGTTAACATTGCTGGATATAACAGGCCATGGCCAATCTTAGAGGTTAGTTCGAAAACGTAGTTACACGTCTGTCCGTTAGGGCAAGGTAACCAATATAGCAGCCATAAATTGCTGTTGTTGTTCGAGGTACGAATTGGGGCGTGTCATTTGTTATTATGGGTTATTCACGAGTTTTGTGTTAACCATGTTAAGTCTGTTAGGACTTGTTAGATCGTGAAACATGATGTCGACTTGTAAAAAATCGGCTGATTAACATTCCTCGATCTAATAGGCCAGGGCCAGTGTTAGAGGTTAGGTCGAAAGTAGCCAACATGGCGGCCATGAATTTAACAGCTGTTTTTTGTCTAAACGTTTTTTATTCTTAGATACGCATTAATTAAATCAGACTAAAACATTTTTTTTGTTAATTTCTGACCTGAAGTAGTACGTGGTTAGCTGTTAGGATACAAGTAAGAATCCCGGCACGAATTGAAGCGTATCATTTGATATTACTAGGAGTATTCACGATCGTTGTTTTAACCCTGTTAACTCTGCGGGGTCGAGTTAGATCGAGAAAAGTAATCAGATTTGTAAGAATCGACTAATAAATATTGCTCAATCTAACAGGCCACGGCCAATGTTAGAGGTTAGGTCGAAAATTTAGTCACATTCTTGTCCGTTAGGGCGTAGGTAACCAACATGGCAGCCATGAATTTAACAGCTGTTCTCTGTTGACACCAAACTTTTATTCTTAAATACGTAATAATTTAATCTCATCAATACATTTCTTTGGTTGATTTCTGACCTATCCTTATACTCCCATTCATAGTAAGTACATCCACCTAACCTAAAAAAAGGGTTTTAGCCGTTAGGATACAAATTAGGTATGTCGCTACGAATGGAACCGTGTGATTAGTTATTACTTTTCGAGTGCATTTTGAATGAAAAAGTGGCATCTTACAATATAATACAAAAGAAAACCAAAACAAACCTACAAAGCTTGTTATTGCTTTATTTGTCTTTCTACCGGTCGCCACGCGCAGCATTGTGACAAAACACAGATATAGTTGGTGCATGTGTTAGATTCAGAATTCTCTTTCACACAACTCGCGGTTGCAGAAAGATCTTCAGAAAATTAGAGGACGCGTTCGGATGAGAAGAGGTCATCCATATAAAATTGGGATAGCAAACCAACGGGACTAGGGGCAAGATCCCTCAGCAACCATGCTATGTCATCCAACATCCAAACTGCACTGATTTGAAGAAGCGTTGAAAAACAACAAACTTCGTAGAATCAGTGACTACAATTCAATTTGCGATAGAAGTTCTTCCACAAGAGAAAACTTATATCATGTACATCTCGAAAACGCCCCGGCGTACTTTGTATTATTCTGGAAATGTCTCTTTGCTGGAGGTTTGCACAATCTTAACAAAGTGTCCTTTCAAGGTGGTGTATCGGGAAGTGATGGGCGTGCGCTTATTCGACTTTTGAGGTTATACCATCAGTCCGATGAGGTGCAAGTTTGGAGAACAGGCTGGTCAGGCCAAGACTTTGATGTTATGCTGTTGAAGATAGTACCATGCGTGCGACATGTGGGCGTTATCGTGCATTAGAGGTCATCAAGACCCTCCACGACAAAAACCAACTTTGTGCTATTCACCATTAAATTTCCCTCGCGAGCTACTTTGAAAGGCTGGCTCTGGGAAAAATTACAGGCTTCGTACCTTACTTTTCGTCTTCACACTCTGTCACGCCCGTCTGGAGGGCATAGAGCAAATCTTAACTTATCTGTTAAACGTACAGCAGAACTGTCTTCCAAAGTCCAATGACAGTGTTCTCGAGTAGATGAGAGCCGTGCAACAGTGTTCTGGTCAATTCTGGTCCTTATGCGGGGCGAAAAGCCATCAGTCCATACTGGTTTAATCTTCTTCATACAGTGCGTTCAGAAATTTGGACATCTCCAACTTCCAGGAGCTGATGAATTGCTTCAACAGTGCCGGCGCAAAATTCTCAAAGACAAAAAAACGGCCATCGTATGGTTCTTATACCCTAGGGCGACCAGAACCTTCTATGGTAGGACCCAGTTTCTCGAAAACAACTAACAGCTTCTCAAAGTTTTTCGTGGGAGAACTGCGACGGCAATAGCGGATACCTGATGGAACGTTCATCATAAGTGCCCCACCATGCGCAACATCCTCAGCACTAAGTTTGCGTTTTTCAGCTTAATAATTGAAATAAGAAAACTAAACACTTCATTGGCTCAGAATTCAAATGAGTCTGAATAAACACTTTAACTTCCGTGTGGAGATGTGAAAATCCCAGGCCCTGAAGATGATCTCAATAAAGGTCGAAACGTCGGCACGATAAAGAAAATGTCTTTCTGACACCTACATCACACCAGACCGCACATCACGATTTCTAAACAATTATTTTAACTTGCGGAAAAAAGTAAACATTGGAATATACTTTATCCTGATTTTGGATCAAGGATTAAGTGTTTACCTCCAATTGATATTCCCAGTTTAAAACAGCATAAACAAATATTTACTGGTAAAAACAATTAGGTAAATTAAAGGGTAGAATTTTATCGAAAAAAATCAACAGGGTCGAATTTTTTATCCTGACAACCTAGTGGCATTTTCTCTGATGATCGTGTTGTTGACAATCAAAATAGTCACTACGGTCTAGCAAACTATTTTGGTACTAGTGGCATCTTCTTACAAACAAGGCCACTAAGCGCTAGTTTATTTTTTTTTTAAAGTTCAGTAGTGCCGTCAAGGAGTAATAGTCTTCTGGCCTGGTATTGAGACGTTGCCAGGCCATTACGGCGCTTAATGTGCTCTCAAATGAGCGGTTTGAGTTCAGCAGCCTTTTTTTCCGTTGGTTTGAAACTACTCGAAATTCTCTCGTCAAATGCACGCCCGGAGGATTCCCTGAGTGATTGACAAGACAAGGGAGCGAAGTTCGTCTCGAGTGGTTTCCAGGCTGATGGTTATAAAATGTATCTATTTTTTACCACCTCTTTTAAACCGAATCCTTTTATTGTTAAGTACGATATGGAAGGTATTAATCTGTTATAACGGTCCGTACAACCCGATCCTTTTGTTATTAACAATTTCATTCCGGTGACTGTACGGTCACTGTTGGAAAATATAGACTTCATGGGAAATTATCGTATACTTTGGGCGAAGGTGTCCGGGAAAAGAATTTTTATATAAAATAATTAAGAGAAAAAATAATCTCCTGGTTCTGGAAGGATCGCCATAACGATCCTTTGTGTCTCCTCCACGTGTGGCCCCCAGGCTTTTTTCCTTTTTAACGACCGGACGGGGCAGCCTGTCCGCGACCGCAGCCTATGACGAAACGGACAAATCCATTTTTTCCTCTTTCTGAATGGGGGGGCACTGGAAATGTTCAAGGTACGTGATAAGTCAAGAAAAGAGTGTTTTTTTACCCCTTCATGTTCTTACCATTCGCAACACCGGGTTGGCATGACTCTTTAGTCTCCCCACGGCTATAAAACGTTCGAGATGCTTTGGCTATTAAAATTTATACAGATATATAGGCGTTCAGTTAAGAATCAGTGGACGGTGTGGTTAAATACGTAGTAGGGAGCTTGGAGAATTCATCTGAGTTTTGTTTGACAGGTCTGACTTTAGTGGAAGTGGAAGAAGCAAATCGATTTGGGAAGTGCCCGGTCTGTGAGTTTCCGGTGATGGAAGAGCTCAGACCTGATCGTGCTCGATTCACCTATTTTCGCAATGGCATTTGGTATTGTGCGTCCATCTGAATATTGTATGGCTTGCGGTATACCAGGTGATAAGTCGATAAGTAATAAGTCAGTAATAAGTCGATCGTTTTTGATCATCCTGGTCCACCTGTTTTCGTCAATCAGAAGTGCATCAACTTCATTTGGCCCGTATGACTTAGTCATTACATCAGCCTGAACAAGCGTGGATGTGAAGTATTCTAAGGAGTGCCATGTAATGCAAGCAACTCGAGCGTCCCAGATCATCCTGGTCTGTTATTCTATGTTGTGCCATGAGGTGAAAGTACTTCGATGGTCTCAGATCATCCTGGCCTGCTGATTGTATGGTGTGCCATGCGATGAAAGCATCTTGATGGTCCCAGATCATCCTGTTCTACTTATTCTATGGTCTTACCTGTCAGAAGCACCTTGCCATGTTAACTTGTCTTGTCTGACTTGTTCTTGCTTCTGCGATTTGATAAGTGCTGTTTCGTTTAACATTTCTTTTTTCGCATGTGTACTGGTGGGGGGGGGGTCAAATCTTGAAATTAAATTTACAAGCCGTAAATCCCAAAGTGTTTTCAACTCTGACCAACTGTTGCTCTAAAACGTCAGCTTGATCTGACCACTGGCGATTCAAGGGGGGGGGTTGTGTAAAAGGGGAATCCCCCGCAACAAAGTGAAGATTTATTCGTAATGTTTTATTTTAGCTTTAATTAAGCGAACATGCTTATATTTCAGGATTATAAAATGATCTGTTACCTCCGATAAACCTTCTCTAAATTAAATCAGTTTCCTCTTAACCGGTCACGCTTTGGCTTTGTTTTCCACCGGTTCGATATTCGATCGCTTCGTTTGATGTCAAGAAAAGTTGATGTTTACTTTTGATTATTTAGAAATCGTGAGATGCGGTCTGGTTTGATGTAGGTTTCGGAAAAACATTTTCTTTATCGTGCCGACGTTTCGACCTTTATTGAGATCGCCTTCAGGTCTCAAAGTGTTTGTCTTCTGTGTAATTGTGCCATTCTTGCGTGTCGTTTACTTTTAGGCAGGTATCTCCCAAAAATCTTCTCTCCGCTATCTAGCGGTCACAATTTTGATCACATTGCAATGAAATTCGGCAGGGTTTTTAAAAGACTAAGGACGTTTGTTTTTCAGTTTTTCAGGGGTTCGAAGAGTCATAGACGGTGAAAGTAAAAAATCCGATCAAATTTTTTTGCCATTTTTGGCCATGATTTTCTTCGTGATTAGACATGTCCTTCTGGTGCTTTTGATGTGATAACCTTTAATAACCTCTAGGTTGGTGATTAATTTTTTATATAGGTTAAAATTTGTCACTAAGAACATTCACATTGCAGATCATGATTTTTTTGTCATTAGACATTTTTAGATTAGACATCTGATTTCTGCCTCTAATTTTCTTATTCGACGCGATAACCTCTAAGTTGGTGATTGATTTTTTTATATAGGTTAATATGGAACTTATAACTAAGAACTTTTATATTGCAGGCCGAGAGTTTTTTTCCCGATTAGACATGTACTTCTGGTACTTTTCCGATTTCTGCCTCTAATCTTCTTATTCAACGCGATAACCTCTAATAACCTCTCAGTTGGTGATTAATTTTTTGTGTAGGTTAAAATTGGTCACTAAGAACATTTACATTGCAGGCCACAATTTTTTCGTTATTAGATTTGGTCTATATTTATTATTTTTTATTCTAAAAGTACCAACAACTGGTGAAGCGCAGTAATGAAATGGTTGAAATTGACCAAATGCCGCTGGATGAAGATGATTTAAGAAGGTTATCATCTGTTTCCAAATTTGCATGCATTTTATCTTCCGTTTTGGCAGATTCGTCCTAATCTTCTTGGATTTAACCCATTTTGAAATTAGAGGGAGGAGCGGCACGGATTGAAGTGCCCTCTCGAGGGTTAACGAGGTCGGAACCCTCTCCGGGGGGGGGGCGGTGTTTTCTCCCAAGTCCTTCCAGGTCTTGAGTACGAGCCAAAAACTCACCATTACCGGCGGTGATTTCCCGTCTAAACGGGATTATCCCTCCACCCACCCTTCTAATATCCTCCTCAGTCCTACCTTTTCTGGTAATTACGGGTCGGGAATTCGAAAAACGCTATTAGGAAAGCCGGGTAAAACGGCCCTCGCGCTTAATTCAACCGGCCGGGTCCGGGGAAGAAAGGAAAACCGTGGAGATTTTGTGCCCCCCCCGCGCTTTTTTTAATTTAATACCCCGATCTTTTAATATTATTTTTTGTTTTATTGGGTTTTTGGGCCACTACCAAATAAAGAGGACTTTGACAAACTGTTGTGCATATCACTGACACCCACGAGTCTCCACGGCCCACTTGCCCTCCCAAACCGACCACCTGGGGGTTGTGAAACAAAGATTGAGACAACTGTCAACCGATATATCTTTTTTTTTTTCTTACAATTTTAATATTAGAAAGGTACAATTGATATCAACTCCAAATCGACCGAAAATTAATGAAACATCATCGACAAACTCAAGCCACATTGTTCAATAAATTAAAGATCGTCAGAAATGGTTAGTTTAAATAGCTTTTAACAATAACAGCTACTAATGCGATTAGCTTAAAATTTTAACTAAATCTAGGGCCTGCGTACAATTACTGAATCCCTCTCCCTCTCTACTTTTTGTTTTCTGTCTCTTATGGGTATCACTGGAAAAAGTTTAATTAAAATCGGCGATCCTACGTCATGAACCGAAAAACAGCACAAGATTATTCAACATCTGGGAGAACCGGCGAGAATAGGTGGACCGAATGCAGAACGAAATGCAGGTTGATTAATCATGAAACCAAATTGTGGTAATTTCTGTACCCACTCCTCAACCATTCGACCATCAGGCCATCGTCGCCTCGGGCATCAATCTCTCTCTCTCACTCTCTTCCATACCACATTAGGTTCTCTCTATCTATCTTTTCTCTCTCTATTTATCTCTCTCTCGCTCCCTATCTCTGTTTTTCATTTATCTGCTCTCTATCTATCTACCTCTCTTTCCTATCTTTTCCTTCTATTCTCTCTCGCTTCCTTTCTTTCTTTCTGCCTCTCTCTCTTACTTTCTTTTTTTTTCTCTCTCTCTTTTATCTGCCTATCTATCCATTTCTCCCGCTATCTATCTATCTATCTTTACCTATTTATCTATCTCTTTTCTTTTCATTTATCTGTCTCTACCTATCTACATCTCTTTCCTCTCTTTTCCTTCTATTCTCTCTCCCTCATTTTCTCTTTTTTTCTCTCTCTCTTTCTCTGTCTACCTATCAATTTCTCCCTCCATCTATCTATCTATCTTTACCTATTTATCTATCTCTTTTCTTTTCATTTATCTGTCTCTACCTATCTACATCTCTTTCCTCTCTTTTCCTTCTATTCTCTCTCCCTCATTTTCTCTTTTTCTCTCTCTCTCTTTTCTCTGTCTATCTATCCATTTCTCCCTCTATCTATCTTTACGTATTTATCTATCTCTTTTCTTTTCATTTATCTGTTTCTATCTATCTACCTCTCTTTTCTCTCTCTATTTATCTGACTATCTATCTTTATCTATTTATTTCTCTCTCACTCCCTATCTCTATTTTTCATTTATCTGTCTCTCTATCTATCTACCTCTCTTTCCTATCTTTTCCTTCTATTCTCTCTCTCTCTCTCGCTTCCTTTCTTTCTTTCTGCCTCTCTCTCTTACTTTCTTTTTTTTCTCTCTCTCTTTTATCTGTCTATCTATCCATTTCTCTCTCTCTCTCTCTCTCTCTCTCTCTCTCTTTCTTCTCCCTTCCTCTCTCGAGCATGTTTTATATTCATAATATTTGTCCTCTTCCCTTTTATTTTCTCCTTTTTTTCTCACCGTAACTTTCTTTCTATTGGTTACTTTTATATTTTGGCTGTTCTTTCCGCTGTTTGATTCCTTTTAAATTTTGTTCTTCTCTCTTTCTTTCTCCCTCCCTCTTTCTCTCTTTCACTTTCTATATATCTTTAACTCTATCTCCTGTCAATTAATCTCTCTCCTTCATCCCTCTTTATTAAATTTTCTTTTTTCTCTTTTTATTCCTCATACTCCTGTTTTCAGACTTTACTCTTTTATTCTCTCCTTCATTCTCACAATTAGTTTCTTTTTATTGGTTACTCTGTATTTCTCTCCTTTTTCCTTTTTCTTATATTTCTCCTCTTCTCTTTCTATCTTACCGTAACTTACCTTTTACTAATTACTTTTTATTGTCTTTTTTCGTATGTTTAACTACTTTTAGATTTTATTCTCTCTCTCTCTCTCTCACACCTTCTTTTTACCTTACATTATGGGACGTCTATTTTTTGCATTTTTTTTTACCATCTCCCTCTTATCACTCATTTCCTCCAACCTTTTCTGTACATCACAATAAATCTCGGCTTTAACCCATTTAAGAATCAGCACAGTCTGCGTCTTTTTTAAAATTGCCAGTTTCGGAAATGGTCCGATGATCTTTCATTTTTATTTTTTCTGATTCATTCTCAAATAATCCTACTGTAGGTAGCTAGAAGAAGTAATACAAAATGTTTAAGAAATGTAATGCTTTTGTGTACACGTTTACATCAGTCTGGTCTGCAGATGTGACGGAATTGCTCAAAATATCTCGTTTTTTTTCAGCCTTCATTTAAACATTGTATCCGATAGATTTAGGTTTCGTGTCGAAGAAAGGGCAGACACATTCCGCCGAGGGGACGGCGTACAGGACGGGATACATACTCGGAACGCCCCGGCCGCCCACGCCACGGTATTTGTCAGCTTTGAATACATAATTTATTCCCCGCTCTGACTCATCTTTCAGGTTCTGTAGGATATGTAAATTGAATTCCCTTCGGCCTAATGTAAAGAGCATTTTTCTCCTCCTCCCCCCCGTCCTATTTTTCCGCGCTCGCTACCTTTACTGGAAATAAACATTTCTGTTATTCGGACACACCTTCGCCCAGCCTTGGTGCGCTATTGTTATGATTAATAACACGCGATACACGTTTTCCCCGGGGCGGGAAGATTTTCCCTATTGTGTTATTTATACATACGATCTTACCCAGGCCCGGTATTATTAAAACGAAAGGTTCGACTATATAGCAGAAGAAATAAAACTAAAACGAACACAACTATCATTACACTCAATCTCGATCTATTTTATGATAAATATTTCACATCTCGTAAAATTGACGTTTACAAAAAGTACACTAGCGAACAAACCAATTTCTAAGGCTTGAACGAACATTATTTGCCCTTGATAAGATCTGCTTGTGACGAGAATCGTTCTTATTTTCTCCTGGATTTTGCCACAGAAAACATTCCAAACACGAACATGCACATTGCCCGAATTGGCTGTGTGGCTCTACATTTGCAAAATCGTGGCACAGTTGATTCAGTTTTCTTCCTGTCACGTTTTTGGACAACACTGGAGGCAACACTGATTCCGGGGAGAGACGTTCTTTACGACAGTTGCGTTCGCAGATAATTATTTCAGGTTGATTATCACATTTTTTACGTACGTTACGAGTTGTATGTACAGATTTATCTCCATCCCATTTTTTTTGGCAACACTGTCGGCCACTCTGATGCAAAGTAGATTCGGTTATTTGTCCAAAATTTAGTATGATTATAGATCATAACATTTTTGTAAATCGGTCTTTGTTTTTATATTACTTTTTTCTTTCTTTTTTGTATGTATTTACTATTTTTTGTATTGTCCTTTGCTGCTGACTTGCTATATATTTTCTGTACTACCATTTTGTTTTTATTTTTACTTGTGTAATATTCACCGAGTTCAATGGTGACGGTAAAAATTAAAACCATCAGGTCGGCCTATTTATAGTATTTTCTACGCATGGACTCTTTATTCTATTTTTGTATTTCCTCGTTATGTTGTATTTGCTGAGCATTTTGTCTAATTATTAAAATCGTTAGTTTCCACATATTTAGTATGCATTTCCTATTATTCTAGTTTATCATTACATTTTTCCCCTCCATCTCACTTTTTCCAGTGGTGGACGCATCACGGATTCAGTTTATATAGGAGTATATTTTAAAGGAAATTTAATTATGTACAACAATATTTTTGAAATTACGAAAGTGAAGTTTCTAAGATAGTTGCAAACTTGTAGAATACATACGATATGTGTAAAACAGTTGACTCCGTTTTTCCTACATCCCATTTTTTTGGCAACACTGCGGGCAACACTGCTTCAATTCAAATAATACGTTTTCATGTAAATTTAATATTCTTGAACGTTTACTTCGTCCCTGTTTTTAATAGTTAATAGTACGGTATGCCGTGTTGGAACTTCCTTTATCAACATCTATTTTTTTGGCAACACTGTGGACAGCATTGATTCCGGGAAGGTCCCTGAATTTAAATTTTGCTATGTTTATTACTTTAATGTGATTTAATTTTGTTTTAAATTATGCTTTTACTACTTTTGTACTACGTATTTACGTTTTTGTTAATTTTACAAACACAGCGTGTAGAAATGGGATATAACAAAATAAAGAAGTAGAAAATGAATAAGACATAAATACGAAACAAAAATATGCAAAAGCTATCCTACCGATATTCAAACCGTTACATATTGATAAAGATATTAAACAGTATAAAGAAGTAAACATATATACAAGAAACTAAAAAGAACAAATCAACGTACATATAAAGCAAATAATGTAAAAATTAAATATGGAAGAATACAAATAAAATACAATAAAAAAAGAAAAACAGGAAGCACATCCAGCAGAATATACATCGTATAGAAATGACGAACAACCTGACAAAGGTGTATCAAGGTTTAGTAAAAGATCGCTAATAGTGAAATACATAAAACAGAAGAGAAAAAATGTGGTTTGTAGTGAGTATATCGAGAACAAGTGGGCATTTACAGCACAATAAAAAAAACTGTAATAATTTATTACTGACGTCCTGTTAATTATCAATATTGACTGTTTTATTTATAGTTTATGCTATATTAATTAGTTCCAAGTTGTCAGCTATTGGATGAAAAGAGTTCCATGTTTCACACGTCTGTCATACTTTTTTGTCCTATTGCAATTCCGATACATTAAATCCCTTTGGGCCTATTGTTAAAAGGACGCCGGTACCCAGGTGGGGCAATAACGTTTCACATAATTGACTATTGTTGATAACTTTTATTGAAGGTTTTCGCCCCATTTGGCACCGGGCGAGGGTCCTTGCCGGTGAAAAGGGGCGGAAGGGAATCGAATTTGCATGGCGTGATTTTTCCCCGGACGAAAGTTGCAAAACACGACACTTAATTAACTTTATAAGCCCTGCCTATGATGTTGCGGTTCTTTTCCCCGTAAAAAAATGGAAAATGGCGCAGCCTATAGATAAATAAGCACACAGAAGTATGAATTAAGCAGAGGTGCAGGTGTGGCACCAATAAAAAATATAACAGAAGTAAAAAAGAATAAATCACCTTAAAGTTGAAACCGTAAGAAAATTAAGGCTAACAGGATGAACCTTCCTGAATCAGTGTTGCCCACAGTGTTGCATCAAAATGGGGCGGAGGGGCAAAAGAGAGTCAATCGCTTCATATGTACGATATAAAGATTTATATTCTACATTTTCGTAATTATATCAAGAACCAGTAATTTAAAAATGGAGTCCAAGTTGAAGGGAATTAAATCACGATGAAAATAGAATACGTGAATAAAATCTGTTTGCTCAAGGAGGGATGCATGGAAAAACAGTTTCATAATAATTGGCAAAACAGACTAACAATACATAATATAGCACTAGAAACTAACAACATAAATAAAATGCATAATTTAAACAAATTCATGAACCATTTTGATATCAGTGTTACCCACAGTGTTGCCAAAAAAATGGATGTCGGGAAAAACGAGTCAGATGTGTTAAATATACGTTACGTCGGTATGTTCAATTTCGTACATATATCAGAAAGTTTTACCCATAAATTAATACGCACATGACTATTGTAAAGAAGCTCCCTCTTCGGAAGCAGTGTTGCCAGAAAATTGGATGTAGGGAAAAACGAGTCATCTGTTTTAAATATACGATATATCCCATATATTCTTCAATTTCGCAAATATATAACAAATTATTACTCTATAAAAGTGACAAACGCCATAAATTAATACGCACATGACTTCTGTAAAGCTCTCTCCTCAGAAGCAGTGTTGCACACAGTGTTGCCAGAAAATTGGATGTAGGGAAAAACGAGTCATCTGTTTTAAATATTCGAGATATCCTATATATTCTTCAATTTTGCAAACATATCAAAAACTATTACTCTATAAAAGTGACAAACGCCATAAATTAATACGCACATGACTGTTGTACAGAAGTTCGGAATCAGTGTTGCTAAAAATTGTATGAAGGGAAAAACGGAGTCCACTAGTTTCAGTAAACGCTATATCGTATATATTCTACAATTTTGCAAATCTATTAGAAATTATTGATCTAAAAAAAGTGACGAATTTAACATGGGCGTAACTATCGTAAAGAATCAGGGTTTCCTACAGTGTTACCCAAAAACGAGATAAAAGGAATAACTGAGTCAATTGTTCTACAACTTTGCAAATGCATAGATCATAAATTATTAACTTTAAAAAAAGAAAGAGTGTAGAGGACAAGAAAAATGCACTCCTCTATGCAATAAATGTTCGCTAAGTATATGAGTATTCCAAGGGTAAAGTTGGGAGTCGAACCCACGATCTCCCCGATGGTAAATCAAGTCGTATTCTTGTATTATTCTGTCCTATTTAACCAAATATAATTAAATGTTTTTAATGGCAGGCAATGTTGATTCTTTAGTAGTACATGGTAATTAAAAGTTCATAAATGTTATGATAGGAGATATGAAATGTTATGAAAGTCAATAAGGAAAAGGGCCGAGGGTTTACCGGGGGCAAATAGAGAAAGGAAAAAGGTAGAAACGGTGTTCCTCTAGTATGTATAATTGCGACTCACCCCCCCGTCGGCCCCCTTGCCTTAATCAATAAAACAGCGAAGGAAAACGCCCCCCTTTCGGCTCACAGGGGGGGAGAGGAAAAGGGGCCAGGGGAAAAGATGAACTCTAAGTAAAGAAAACATAACGAAGCCCCGTTTTTTTTTTCCAAGCGGGTCTTGGCGGCGCGAATCAATATTAGTGAATGGAACGGCTCAGGCCGCCCTCCTACAAAACGGGACCCTCGTCTTTTCCAGGCACTACACTTATGAATAACTGATAAATCCACATCGCCCTCAAGCCCTTTTCAGCGAGGGTAAAAAATAGAAATAATCCACTCGTGGAGATGTTGGGAGGATTTTTGTCGTTTTCTTCCCGAGCCGACAAATGGGGCGAGACGTGGTCAACGCCGACCTGAGAGACGAGCGAGACGCGGAATGACGAGACCCCCCTGACCTCAAGAAGATGTCGCACAAATAAAATAACAAACCGGCCACTTATTCATCAATCTTGTGGAAAGCGTTTAAAATGATCAAAAAAGAAACTTACTAAAAAAAAAAGTATGTTTGATTAAATAAGGCCAAATAATGCAAGATACTAAAAACAATGTATGGTCAAACGAAGTCATGGATTGTTTATTTTTGAGACAGTTCGGAAAAACAATCCTCTCCCCCGGTTTAAAAAAAAAGTACGAATGGAGGACAGCTGGATTCGAACCCGGGACTTTTACAGTGATGAGTGCCTAAACCGTTGCGGACACCGACGTCCCCAAGAGGTCCTGGGTTCGATTAACACCTTTGTCCTTGGAATTTTCTCACCCCAGGAAACTTCAAAATGTTCGACGCCTTTTCTGCACTTGTCTGCTTGTTGTTATCCCCACTTCAATCCACGACATAAAGAAACCTCTTCTAAGACCCGCAATCCTGCAAGGATAAGTTTTACTCCTCACTATATTCATTGTATTTATGGATGACCAGCCAATTTTTACGAATGAAGCAGATAACAACCGTTATTAATGAAATAATGACCAAATAAAAAGTTATTTTGCCAAATTTAAGTTCAACAAGGCGCTGTCTTATTTGTTTATTACATGCCATAATTGTAACCTGAGACCCACTTCAATCCGCGACATAAAAAAACTCTTCTGAGACCCGGAATCCTGCAAGGGTATGTTTCACTGCCCACTATATTCATTGTATACGTGGATGCCCAGCCAAATGTTACGGATGAAGCCGGTAAAAACAGTAAAAAAATAACAGATCATTTTGTCAAATCTAACGCACCTAAAATTCGGAGTTCAGCAAGGCTCTGTTTTAACGCCTTACCTTTTTTTTGTGTTCACTAATGTTAACCCGAGACCAAGTTAATCCGTAATAATTACACTTTTGAGACCCGGAAACCGGGAAGGTTACTTTTTGTGGCCTGTCAGGAGGAACAGTAATTATCCTTGGTCAAAAATACTGACTGGAAAAACGTTCTTTATACTTTAAAACAGCAAGACAAGCCGGCCCAGAAAGCATTTGTTATCTCTGTAAAAATTTATCGTAAGTGATATATTTTTTTAAATCTTGAGCGAATATTGATCAAAGTGGCATTGGACGAGCTTAATTGTCACTTTTAAGTTAGAATCCCGTTCTTTTTGAAATTATGGAACGATGGAATGGAGGAAAAAGGGCCATAGGGACAGTGGGAAGAAGGGCAGGAAGGGTTTTCATTTGTAAAAGGGCCCGGGTGGGCGGCGCCGGCCGTCCAGTAATTAACTCCACCTCCAGAGAGGCGGTGTAATTAGAAATTTCCAGGAGGCGCATGCTCGAGTTCGACCTTTTTTTGTTCCTTCCCCGGTGGAAAAACAAAAAGTAAAATGGAAGAAGCGTTTAAATCTCCCGAGAGATCCATAAACGCTTTCAAAATTGGCGGAAAAGAAAACGTATGAAAACGGGGCCCATAGACGAAATCGTAATGTATTCTACTGGTTATGTAAATCGTTTTGGCCGCCATTTTATGAAGAGCCTAACCCTCCAGATCCTGGAAAGGTCGAATATGACCGAGAACAACAAATTTATAGTATGCATTTTGGAGTCTTTCTTTCTCTTGAATCGTACCTAACAGGGGTACGACCAGGTCGGTATATCACAAACTTCGACCGACCTTTTTTTTGTGCCAACAACACCTCACAATATCGGACACATATATGCAACTTGCAACGTGAAAGGGATCTGGGTTTGTAACGAATGATTATTTGGAGGTCGTGAAATGCGGCCTGGTGTGACGTAGGTTTCAGAAAAACGTTTTCTTTATCGTCCCAACGTTTCGATCTTTACTGAAATCATCTTCAGGGTTCAAAGTGTTTGTCTTCTGTGTTCATTGAGTGAAGCACTCTCAACACGACACACGCAAGAATGGCACAAGTACACAGAAGACAAACACTTTGAGCCCCGAAGATGATCTCAATAAAGCTCGAAACCTGGCACGATAAAGAAAATGTTTTTCTAAAACTCACGTCACACCACACCGCATCTCACAACCTCCAAATAATCATAAAGTAACATAAGTAATTAATTTTCAAGTATTTTTTTATTATATAAAAACAGATTTTATATTTTTTTTAAATTCGCAAATTAAGGAACATTCTTTTCGAAAAAAAAGAAGATAAATAGACCAATTTTTTATTTTTACTTTCGTTACATTCCATACACTTTTTCATACTTTAAAGAAAGTGTTAGTTTAAAATTTACAAAGGTTAATTTGTAGTTAAAAAAAGATTCATCTGTAGATAAAAAGGGTTCATTTGAAGATAAAACAGACCGATAGGTAAAACGGGTTAAGTTGAAGTTAAAAACGTTAACTTGACGAGAAAATCTATCTAAAAATTACATGAAAATTAAACGTGATGTAAAATGAAATGTTAAAAAATTTTTTTTTGTGGCTAATTCTAATTTTTAAAAAAATAAAACATTTGTTTGATTTATATATTTTATTGTATATAATTTGATCTCACTTTCAATTTTAATGGATATTAATTTTCATATTTTTTATATGAATCAATTTTATATTTGAAATTTAAAAAAAAAAGGTTAATTGCTAGATAAAAAAGGGTCATTTGTATCTAAAAAGTGGTAATTTGAGGTTAATAAGTATCAGTTTATAGTTAAAAAAAAAGTTAATTTGTAGTTAAAACAGATTAACAAGTAAAAAGGGTAAAGTTGAACCTAGAAAGATTAACTTGACGAAAAAGGCTATCTAAAATATTACATGAAAATAAAACGTTATGTACAATGAACTGTAAAAAAGAAACAGTTTAAAAAAATATATATTTGTTTGATTGATATACTGTTTCTTTTGATCTCACTTTTAATTTAAATCGAAATTAATTTTCATCTTTTTTATATGAAACAATTTTATATTTCAATTCACTATTTTCCTGGTCCGCTTGACCAATTAATACATTACATTTAATTAAGGTTTTTCACCTCAACTAAAAACCTTAATTCAATTTGTATTTGAAATTAAAAGATTAATTTATAGTTAAAAAAGGTTCATTTGTAGTTAAAAAGTGTCAATTTGACGTTAATAAAGATTAATTTGTAGTTAAAAAATGTTAATTTGCAGTTAAAACAGGTTTATTTGTAGTAAAGAAAAATTAATTTGTAGTTAAAAAGTTAATTTGTAGTTAAACAGGTTAATTTGTAGTTAGAGAGTTAATTTATAGTTAAAACAGGTTAATTTGCAGTTAAAACAAGTTTATTTGTAGTAAAGAAAAGTTAATTTGTAGTTTAAAAAAATTAATTTGTAGTTTTTTTTTTTTTTTTTTTTTTTTTTTTTTTTCTTGGCCTTGTACATTAGTACATCTAGCCATTCATGTTAGTGGTTCCCGCGGACAGTCCACAGCCCGACCCCGCCGAGACCGAACGCCACGAGCGCCGACCGGAATTTGTAGTTAAAAAAAAAGTTAATTTGTAGTTAAACAGGTTAATTTGTAGTTAAAAAGTTAATTTATAGTTAAAACAGGTTAATTTGCAGTTAAAACAGGTTTATTTGTAGTAAAGAAAAGTTAATTTTTAGTTTAAAAAGTTAATTTGTAGTTAAACAGGTTAATTTGTAGTTAAAAAGTTAATTTATAGTTAAAACAGGTTAATTTGCAGTTAAAACAGGTTTATTTGTAGTAAAGAAAAGTTAATTTTTAGTTTAAAAAATTAATTTGTAGTTAAACAGGTTAAGTTGTAGTTAAACAAAGTTAAAATAGGTTTATTTGTAGTTAAAAAGGGTTAAATTTAATTTTAATTGAATTTCATAGTTTTTTTTGTACAAGATATTTTTTTTTTTAATTCTCAAATTGACAGAAGAACCGTTTTGCAAAAATTCAACAATAGACCTAAATTTTACTTGCGTTATACCATTTCCCCAAAAAGCAATTTTTTTTTTAATGTTTCACAGGTTAAATTTGGACTTGAAATTGGGTAGATCCTCTCCAGAGATGGCTCACGACATAAATAAGGAAGCGAAGGATTTCTCCTATCCTACTGATCGTAAGGTTCATAATCAATTATCGAAAGGATCATTTTCAGGAGTCCAGGTGTAATTGACCTTCGTTACGTTATTGATCAAGCTAGAGAAAGTCAATTAGCCCGGGAATTCCTCTCTAACCCCCCCCACAACCAACGACGCCCTTTATCAATTTCCCAACAGCGGGTTGATTCATCGTAAAAACGTCATTAGAGAATTGAGACGAATATTCATAAAATCACTTCGGCTACATTTCCCTATAAGGCGATCCATCAAATCCACGAAATTGAATGGGGGGGAGGGGGAGGAGGGCGAGAATGCGAAAACCGCCCGATAACGCGAGAACTTACGGACCAATCAATCAACCCAACCTTTTATGCACAGGCAACTTAATCCTCTTATTGGGCGAATATGTGCATAAATGCGCCTAGATGGCGATTAAAATCTCGTTTCCGCTTTGCGCCTGAAGAGCCGACGTAACTCTAATTGGATAACAGTTAAAAAAATATATTTACTATTTTCCCCCGGTATTCGTTAAAAACGGCACATTAATCGATGTTGTAATTGGGAAAATCGATTTCACCTTCGGGACAAAGTCAAGACGAGTACCCCCCCCCCCTCACCACCGATAAGGGCGTCGAGGGAAAGTATTGTTTGTGAGGACTAGACAAAAATAATGGCACCCCCGGCCAATCAATATCGAAAATATTCAAAAGAGGCTCACACGGCAGATGTATAAGGAATAACACAATCGGGTAAATTGATCCTATGCTAATAACGAACACGTTGTCATCAAACCGTGTTATCGAGCACCCTCCTTTCATAATTTGTCGATACCGTGGACAAAAGCGTCGATTTTTATGTTAATGTCGATTCATTTAACCGCCCTTCCACGGCCCGAACTCGAATTCTCGATGGTGAAAAAGAGAGCTAATTTTTATTAATGGTCCCGCCGAATGAGGATGGGGCGGCAAATCCAAACCGTGTACAAAGCACAATAGACCTTGGTTAACTTTATTTCGATTTGTTATTGTTCACAATTCATAGAAAAGTTTTAACATATTTGGCTTTAGAATATTACTTATACCGAATCTTTCTGGTTCGTCTGGTACCAATCGGAAAATACCAAACCGCAATTACACCCATTTATAATATTTTTTACTTGTTCTTTGTTCCTTCCATATAATAACTTCCTGGATCTTTGTTTTTTATATTAAATTTTTATTGATTACTGCTTATTTTATATCTTGACTGTTTTTTATTGTTTTTGTCACTAACCAAATAAAACAGCAATATCTCAATACAACATAATATAAGAATGACACGGAAAAAAAATACTATGATTGAATTTAAAATTTTCTAGCATTGTATAAATTCGATTTTTTATTTAAAAATTTTCTTGAATTGTATAGATTCATTTTTTTAACCTAAAATTGTCTAGCATT
>CM077110.1:15795724-15805771 GCA_039619505.1 Cimex hemipterus | reverse complement strand
TTTTTTATCTAAAAATCTTCCTGAATTGTATACATTCATTTTTTTAACCTAAAATTGTCTAGCATTGTATAAATTCAGCTTTTTATCTAAAAATTTTGTTAAATTGTATACATTCATTTTTTTAACCTAAAATTGTCTGGCATTGTATAAATTCAATTTTTTATCTAAAAATCTTCTTGAATTGTATAGATTCATCCCTCTTTTTTATCTAAATTTTTCTAACATTGTATAATTTCATTTTTATATTTAAAATTTTTCTTGTATTGTATCGATTCGTTCCATTTTCTTAATCTAAAATTTTCTAGCATTGTATAAATTCAGTTTTTTTAACTAACAGTTTCCTTGAATTGTATAGATTCATTCCTTTTTTTTTTAATTATTCAGATATCGTGAGATGCTGTCCGGTGTGATGTAGGCTTCAGAAAAACGTTTCCATTCTACATTTCTTTACGTGCCGCGATTCGAGCTTTAATGAAATCATCTTCAGAGATGGTATTTATACAGATTGTTCAAATATGTGGTGGTCAGTGGCCGTTAATCGATAATTAATCAGAAATCGTGAGATGCGGTCTGGTGTGACGTAGGTTTCAGAAAAACATTTTCTTTATCGTGCCGACGTTTCGATCTTTATTGAGACCATCTTCGGGGCCTGAGATTTACAAATATTGTTTACATTTAACAAATACATTTGGGATGTGGAAAAGTGAATTTATACAATGCGAAATATATTTTATATTCAATCAAAATATTTGTACTCACTCAAAGTGTTGGTCTTCTGTGTACTTGTGCCATTCGTGCTGTTTTATTTTTTTTAAATATAACATTTTCTGGCATTGTATAAATTCATTTTTTTAATCTAAAATTTTTCTTGTATTGTATAGATTCATTCCTTTTTGTCAAACTAAAATTTTCTATTATTGTGTAAAATCATTTTTTCTATTTAAAAAGTTTTTTGTATTGTACAGGTTCATCCCTTTTTTTTTATCCAAAACTTTCTAGCATTGTATAAATTCAATTTTTTAATCTACAAATTTTCTATCATTGGGTAAATTCATTTTTTATGTTAATCTAAAATTTTTTAACATTGTATAAATTCATTTTTTTTCACATCCTACATGTATTCGTAAAATTTAAACTATGTTTATAAATCCCAGGCCCCGAAGATGATCTCAATAAAGTTCGAAACGTGGCACGATAAAGAAAATGTTTATCTAAAACCTACGTCACTTCAGACCGCATCTCACCATACTCAAATAATCATTAAATAACACCACACATTTCTAGCTGAAATTAAAAAAAAAAAATGCAATCAAAGGTTTAACGTAGATAAATACAATTTTGTTGACAGGAGGGAAAAATCGAGAGTGAGCGAGTCTGGCTGGCAGCACTGCAGGCAACACTGATTCCGATGTATTAGGTTATATTAATTAAGGGCGTATTTATTTTAGTGCGCTAGAATTAGAAAATATATATTGTTGTAATATTAAATTCAAGCAAACATTTCAACGAACTAAACTACGCTTTGAAAGAATTTAACATCCCAGAATCAGTTGCCCACAGTGCTGCCGGTCAGACCCGATAAAAATAACGTTTCGCTAAAACCTACGTCACACCAGACCGTATCTCACGATCTACGGTCACGAAACACCACACAACGTATCAAATCTTTGTGGAGAACTTGAATTGGAGAAGAAGCTCTATGTCCTACCCGTAGCATAACTTTTTAGCCCAGGCCTTCCTGTGTGTTTTACCTTGGCTCTGTTTATAGAGCGTGTTGGTCAGTTGATATAAAAAACATTCCTTGATCCGACTAAAGGTAAACGTACTCAACAGACTCAGAATAAGCCATACTAAGATGACACACAGGTCACTTTTTAACGAATCCATATTGCCTTAATAGACATAATCAGCCATATTAAGGGATCGAAGCCTCGATAGCTCAAGTGATTAGAGTAGGGGCGTATTGAGCCGATGGTCGTGGGTTCGAATCCCACTGGAGACACTAATTTTTCATCTCAACCAAAATCCATAGACAAAACGAATATTTAATTGGAATAGTTAATACGGTCGATACACTACGTATAAGTCAAGCAAATCTGGATTAATTTACTACATTTTTTTTTTTTAAATTTAGTGATCAATACAACAAACTGGGCATTTTGAAAATGTCTTTTTTTTTCTATTTTGTCTATGTTTAAGGTTTAGACATTTGATCACGGATTTATGTGGGATTACTCTCACTGCTAAGGGGGTGGAAAATGGGATCTTGTTTAATTTTCGTTTAGGGGGGGGGGTTCAAAATAACGAAAATAGAAAGACGCGAGGGGGCGGATTTTCTCATTTTGTCATTAATTTTTAAAAGAAGAGGATTAAAGAACCACCCACAGCCGGGTGTTTTTTTTTTGTAAATTACAACCGTCTCCTCTCCTCGGTGTTTCCGAAGGTGGAAAAAACCCATAAGGAACGAGGCGAATTTTCCCACCGGTACCTCTTACCCAAGGGGGGGGGGAATTAGAGAAAGTATAAGACGATCATTAATGAACCTGGTCATTAATGATGAGGCGAAAGGGGAAAAGGGCCTGGGCGTGGCCGAGCATGCGCCTCCGGAGCAATTAGACATTCGTTAATTGCTCTGACTACGCAAGGTCACCCTCCTTCCTCGCGAGCCACGCCTTTCTGGGTGGAGCCACTTTTTGTCTTTTTATCTCTATTTCTTTTGTAATTTATTGATCAGAAGGCCGGTTGAAAAGTGCCAGTGAAGCCGGGATGGAACAATTAAGCATTTATTTATTTTTTTTTTTTTAACGGCGACGTCTCGTGTAGAAAATGTGAGCAAGAGGCGATACGAGACGATCATAATGACCTTGATCCGGCTAATTAAAACTGGAGTGTATTTAACCCGTACGAAGTCAATATATAATGATCGATCATTATTTCTGTTAAGAAGAATATAATTTTTTTTTAAAAATATGCACATATCCGCATGTCCAGTTAATAAAAAATGTCTGGATCAGTGTTTCTCAACCCCCGTTTTTTTGTGCCAGCTCCACTTAGACTTTTTCACTTCCCTTCTGCCCCATCCTCAACCCCAACGTACATAATCCATATCAAAATCACTTCAGTGCAAAATTCCTCTTCTCTCACGTTTTAGAAGGCCTATCATCGTGAAAAATATTAGATTAATATCCTGCTAAAAAAAAAAAATATTAAAATTCAATGAAGCTCGAAGATAAAAATTCATTTTTAACTTCAAAAAGAAAAAAAAAACCCGTCTCTTGAAATTGGTTGAAATTTCTAAATTTAACAAAATACATATATAATGCAGCTTTTCCTCCATGTACATTGTAATCTTAGAAAGTAATACGATTCTCGGAATGTATTTCAATAAATTTAACCAACGAAAAATGACAAAAGGGGGGGGGAGCTGGCGTCCGAGTGGATGGAAGACACGATGTTCAAGTGGTGGAGCAGCGGCGTATCAAGCCGAAGGTCGTAGGTTCGAATCCCGCACGTGACACTAGCCTTTTCATTTGAACCAAAACCTTACATAATTTGGTCAATAGATCAGTAAAAATTATCTTGTTTACTAAACGTAGGTCAAACGTGGGGACTAAGGTTGATTGGTTCCTTTCCTAGGTGGATTCCAATATATTAATGTATTCACGATTTAACACCCTGTTAACTCTGTTGGGTCGTGTTTGATCGAGAAAAATGATGACGTAAACTTATAAGAATTGGCTTGTTAACATTGCACGATCTAACAGGACAGGGCCAATCTTAGAGGTTAAGTCGAAAATGTAGTCACATTGCTATCAGCTGGGGCGAATGTAACCAAAATGGCAGCCATAAATTTAACAGCTGTTTTTTAATTTCACATATTTTCATTCTTAAATTCGCATTAATTATATCAGGACAATACATTTCCTTTGTTAATTAATGACCTGTCCTTATATTCTCATTCATAGTAAGTACATCTATCTATCCTATAAAGTTGTATTCTGTTGAGGTTAGGATACAGCTTATGTAAGTCGGCACGAATTGAAGCATGTCATTTATTATTAAGAGGTATTCGTGTTCTTTGTGCTAACCCTGTTAACTCCGTTTAGGTAGTGTTAGATCGAAAAACATGATGGCATAGACTTGTAAGAATCAGCTAGTTAACATTCCTCGACTTAACAGCGATCGAGAAAAATGATGACGTAAACTTATAAGAATAGCCTTGCTTACATTGCACGATCAACAGGCCACGGCCAATGTTAGAAGTTAGGTCGAAAATGTAATCACATTGCTATATGGTCGGGCGTAGGTAACCAACATGGCAGCCATGAATTTAACAGCTGTTTTTTTTTCTACAAGCATTTTTATTCTTAAATACGGATTAATTAAATCAGACCAATACATTTCTTTTGTTAATTAATGACATATCCTTATATTCTCATTCATAAGTACATCCACCTATCCTTTAAAATTGTATTCTGTTTGAGGTTAGTATACAGGTTAGGTATGTCGGAATCCTTTCCTTCTAATTGAAGGATGTCATGTGTTAATACTTTCCGAGGGCGTAGATAACATTTTGGATGAGAGTTGATTAATTTTCCTGTTTTGTTAACTTCTGGCACTTAACACAGTACAAAACCATAACAAACAATAATAAGACTTGAAGGACTGTTACAGCTCCATTTTTGGTTGTAGTGGTTAAGAAGAACCCAACATCCGGCAATTAAATTCAGCTATTTCAATACGAATAGAAGCTACTATATATTTTTAATTGACAGGTGTACTGTTCAAAATTGCCTTAAAACTCGGCACAACATTGGGAAACATCGACGCTTGTTAAAACTGTATATAAAAGCAAGAAAATTTCAGATTTTTTTCTAGTTCCAACTCTTGGAGGATTACCGTATAAGATAACAAGGGACGTTTCATTATCTATAATTTTTAAACTAAAAACTTCATCTGGGAGGGGGGTGGATGTGGGGAGGGCTGGGACGGAAATAGGGAGTTTTGATCGATTAGCTCATCCCAATCTATGGAAACGCGCGAGCGCGCGCGGGGGTGGGCATTGTTTAGTTTTATAATTGGATTCCACAACAGCTATGGAACATGCGAGGCCACAAAAGTTCCGAAGCCGCTCCCCCCCCCACACGATTACAGTTATTACTGGGAAATATTGGACGGTATGTAATTCGAAGATGTGAGAAATACAACTACATCCGGCTGATAGATTGAACGGTTTTTATAATTGAACAGTGAGCGGAATGAAAACCTGTGTACATGCAACAAGAAAACAGCAATTGACTCATCAAGGGCCCAAAAGAACCAAAAATACTTAATGGATTTACAGGAAATTTCACACTGAACAAAAAAGTTCCTATAAACATAGGTCCTCACATGAAACCTTCTATGAGAAAAACGAAAAAGCCTCTAAAAAGCGTATTTTTAAAGCTTTTTTCCAGAATTACTCACAAATGGTTCCACGCCTCAAAATATGTATAGAAAAAAAAAACCTATTCGAGCATTGTTGATTCATGTTGAAATAAACAATCATAAATGCGCTGGCCCGCCCATTCTCGATTGACGTTTCATAGGTTAATTACGCATAACAGAAAATAAACACATGCGTTTTTCGACGAAACAAATTAGTATTTGATATTCAGGATTTTATATTAAATTAAACACTGTAAAACATTAGACGTAAGCACGTAAATATCGTAAAATAAACTCTATCTCCGGAATCAGTGTTGCCCCCAGTGTTGCCTAAACCTGGCATGCGTGGAAAATAAAATCTGCTATTTTACAAATGTATGGCATATTTTAGTTGTTTAATATATATTCTGATTTGAATTAGCCTATTATTTTTTAGTTTGTTTGTTGGTAACAATTAGTTTTACATTTAACGTTTTAGAAAATTTAAGTGAATAAGACCTTTAGAATGGACACGTTTGAAATGAACCAGTGTTGCTCCCAGTGTAGCCTAAACATGTCATGTGCGAAAAAACTATAACAATTCTTATAGAAAAATGTTTTTACTGTTTAATATATATTCTGTTTCGAATTTGCCCTCGGTTTCTTTTGTAATTTGTTGGCAACGATTTCGTTCACCTCTACGGACTTTGAAATGAATCAGTGCTGCCTAAACATGGAATAGAGAAAAAACATTACCAATACTGATACAAAAATATATTCTCATTTGTTGGAGTCAGTCGTGAGGAGCGGTTAGAATGAGGTTGTTTGGAAAACCATCTTTTTCATTTTTTTGCCGACGCTTCGACGTTTACTGGGGACACCTTCAGCGCATAAAGTGAGGTGCTATTCTTGTGGTTTTGTCTGAAATTGTTTCCAAATCGGATTTGTTATAGGGCATTGCCAGTTATTGGAGATTTTCAATACCAGGAGGAATATTGTTTTTTTTTTTGTGAGGTTTAGAAACCAATTATTGTTGTTTGTGTTATGTGTGGTTTTAGAAGAGTTGAAATTAAAAGTAAAGAGTTAAATGAGAAAGGTAAAAATTGTAGACAATTTCCTTAACAATGGACAACTCTATGAAATGAATCAGTGTTGCCCCCATTGTTGTCAAACATGGAATTGAAGGAAAATCACTATCAACTCTTTTACAAATATATATTCTCCTAGTTTAATTTATATATTAAAAGTAAATGAAGGAAATACTAACGGTTAATGACGAAGTTAAAGATACGGAGAATGTCCTTACCAATGAAGAATTATCGGACTCCTCTGTAAAGTTAACCTCCCACCTCGGAATCAGTGTTGTCCACAGTGTTGCTTAAACAAAGGAAAATCACTATGAAGTGTTTGGGGAATTTATATTATCTTAGTTTATTATATATTAACGGGTTATGAAGAAGTTAAAATTCCAACGAACTTTTTTAAACAATGGACAGCCCTGCGAAATGAATCAGTGTGGCCCCTATTGTTGTCGAATGAAGAAAAAAAAACCCTGTCAACTGTTTTCCAATATATTCCATTTTGGCAAATATCACTGATACTGTTTTTTTATTTAGAAAATTACGAAAAAATTCTTCTAGATCATTAAGTCTCGTTTGAATTGGGCTCCTCTGTGAAAGTAACCTCCCGCCTCGGAATCAGTGTTGCTCGCATTGTTGCCTAAACATGGTAGCATGAAAGGAAATTCACTATGAAGTTTTTGGCAATTATATATTCTCTAAGTCTTTATATATATTAAAGGTGTATTAAAGGTACTTATATTATATATATGAAGGAGTTAACTGTAGAGAATCACCTTAACAATGGACATCTCTGTGACATGAATCAGTGTGGCCCCCAGGGAAATACACTGTCTATATATATATATATATATATATATATAAAAATATCACTGAAACTATTTCATTAATAAGGACGGTTTTTTATTAGAATATTACGAAGAAATAGTTCTAAAGAAACAAATCTAATTTGAATTGGACTCCTCTGTGAAATTAACCTCCATTCTCGGAACCAGTCTTGCTCGCAGTGTTGCCCAAACAAGGGATCAAACCAATAATAAATTAACAATCTTTTAAATTAGCGCACGCAATATCCACTTTTTGTGTTGTTATCGCATACTAATCGATTGTGTGGGCACGGCACTGGGTCATAGTCAATCTTTGTTCCGTAGGGTAGTATTTTTTTGTGGGTGGGGGGGTTGGAGCATTAGGTTAATTTTTATTTGGAAAGAACATGTTAGGAGGGACATGTAGTAAAGTTCCACAAGTAATTTGTAGAAAGGGTGCCGTTCGCACTGTATTCAGTTCCCAGCCGGTGTTCGGAGTGCGCAACGGGCCATGCGCGCCTCGTAATTACGGCCCCGGCGCTAATTGCAGCAAACTGGCGCCTAGGAGGGAGTTTCTTAGAAAATGGTGGGGTTTTAATTGGAGGGTCGAGCCACGCCCAGTTTTGCCGGGGTTGGAAAAGGGGATCGCGGTAGACCACTGGTCAATCACAAAGGCCGAGATAATTGGCCGGCCATTCTCTTTCCGGCCCTTTTCCCTCTAGGTACGAACCGCCCTAAGACAATGAATAAAAACAACCTGAAAACAAGAATTTCGTACTATCACGATTGTCTCTTTTTGTGATATGAACAGACAGAAAAAAAATAATAAGAACGGAGAATAAAAGTATTCGATCTTTCGGCAACATCAATCAACTCACAACTTCCATTCATCTCCCCCTTGGTTCCTCTCTTCCCCGGATAAATATTTAATACACAAAGGCTATTTTTTATATAACAGACGTGATGTTGAAAGGTGGTGGTGCGGGGGGGAGGCGGTTCTGTAATGGTGTTTATTTCGTCAACAGTGAGTTCGACGTTGTGTGTCTGTATGCGGTTTAGGCTGTAATGACTGTTTGCCCGCCTCATACACGCCACCTTTATTATTAAAACTAATCATTATTCTACTTATTCTCTGTCCTAGGGGTGGGAGGACAATTATGACTCCCTCGTGATTTAATATTTCATGCTTAGAAAGGGCCCCTTTAAAGTGAATTGTTTAGGGTGGAAGGAGATGATGTATTTCGAAATCATTGCGGTTACCGGCCTGTATGCGTGTCGATTACCGCTGACAAGTTTTTTCCTTTGAAATATTTCGTCTTGGATGTCAAACCACAATCTCTCATATAAACTTTTACTACAAATCGTCTTGAAGTACAACGTGAAAAATTTAAACGACAAGACAAACTGTAATTATTGCGACAATGTCAAATATCTGTTCGACTGTAAATATAATTAAAAATGCACTTACTTAGTTTGTTTCTGGATGATGCGGAAAACGGAAGAATATATATGTAATACAATTTATAGCGTTTTCCCTTCCATTACATGTTAGACAACACTGGGGGCAACACTGATTCATTTCACAGAGGTGTACAATGTTAAGGAAATTCTCTACAACTTGAACTTCGTCATTAACCATTAATATATTTTAAAACAGTAGAATATGAATTTATCAAACAGTTGACATTTTTCCTTCCATACCTTGTTTAGGCAACGCTAGGGGCAACATTGATACCGAGGAGGGAGGTTAATTTCATAGAGGAACCAAATTCAATTTAATTCTCTAGAACTATTTCTTATTAATTTGTTAAATAAAAACAAGACAGTACCACTGAAACAGTTTAGTGGTATTTGCCAAAATGGAATATATTGGAAAACAGCTAACCGGGTTTTTCCCTCCATGACACACTAGACAACACTGAGGGCCAACCTGATTCATTTCACACAGATGTCCATTGTTAAGAAAATTCTATAAAACTTTAACTTCGTCATTACTCGTTAATATATAATAAACTAAGAGAATATAAATTTGTCAAATACTTCATATCATTTTTAGGCAACACTGGGGGTAACACGAATTCCGAAGAGGGAGGTTAATTTCAGAGGAGCCCTATTCAAACGAGATTTAATTGTCTCGAACTATTTCTTCTTAATTTGGTACATCAAATCTGACAGCACCACTGAAATAGTTTCAGTGATATTTTCCAAACCGTAGAATATAGACGATATCCTACAGTTGACAAGGTTTTTTTTCCATTCCGTGTTCGACAACACTGGGGGCCACACTGATTCATTTCCATTGTTAAAAAAAATTCTTTGCGACTTTAACTTCTTCATCGCCCGTTAATATATAATAAACTAAGAGAATATATAATTGTCAAACACTTCATAGTGAATTTCCCTTCATGTTAAGGCAACACTGGGAGCAATACTGATTCCGAGGGGGGAGGTTAACTTCACAGACGAGTTCAATTGTTCTTCGTATCTTTAACTTCGTCATTAACCGTTAGCATTTATTCCATTTACCTTTAATATATAAATTAAACTAGGAGCTAATTAAATTATTGTAAAACAGTCGATAGAGATTTTCCCTTCATACCATGTTTTGGCAACACTGGCAGTCACACTGATTCATCTTATAGAGGTGTCCATCTTAAATGGGATTTAATTAAGTAGAACTATTTTTCGTTTGTAAAATGAATCAGTGCGCACACACACACACACACACACACACACACACACACACACACACACAC
>CM077110.1:15751397-15795324 GCA_039619505.1 Cimex hemipterus | reverse complement strand
ATATATATATATATATATATATATGTGTGTGTGTGTGTGTGTGTGTTTGTGTGTGTGTGTGTGTGTGTTAAATTCCGAGTTCGGAGGTTATTTCACAGAGAATTTCTTTTGGAATGAGATTAAATTCTTTAAAACTATCGTTCCTTATTTTTTAAATAAAAAAGTCAATAGTTATGTTAGTTAGTCTGAAATATTTTCAAAAACGTGTAGTATATGAATGCCAAATAATTGAAACTGTTTTCTCTTCATCTTATATTTTGGCAACACTGAGGGTAACACTGATTCCGCGGAGAACGTATAATACCAACTATCAAATCGGTTTGAGATACATTTATTCATATATACTTATTAATAATTAGTGTATATTTTATTAACAAATTATAAATATTAGATAGGGCATTATTATTATTGTTATTATTATTCTATTCTGTCTTACTTAGGTTTAGTTTTGCAGATGAATAAAGATAAGAATACAAATCCAAAGAGAAGGTAAATTGAATCACTAAAATAATAACGCTAGCCGTTATTAAACACAGAAAGGAACGGAATAATTGCAAAGTAGTCATTATGGATGATGTTCATGATGATGCTTTGTTACTAGTTATGATATACTACGCAAGGAATCACGCTCGGTTGGCAGAATGACTAGAATCAATTTTTTTTTATATCTGGTATTTGAGCCGGTCCATTTGAAAATGCATGCTGCATCCCCTTTATAAGCAACTTTCCTCCGTTTTAATGTTAGGAAATCCGAGTATATCATACCATGGAAAAGAATTGGAAACGTTGCACCCTCGCGGGAATAAATATCGATCCGGTGTCCCACTCGGTTGATTAACCCCCTGATAAATTATAAAACGTCCTTGGGCCCTCGCGGTATTAACGATAATGCATCTGTCGTTATTAGCCGTCAGACGGGGCCGAGGTCTGCCCAGGAAGTGGAAATCGATCACTTCCTCATCACTTCAACCACCCTCGTTAGCGTACGAAATCCCCCTTGGGTAACATTCGGACAAAAATGGACAGAGCAGTCGAAAAATGAAAAAAAAAATCAAGAAGGAAATTCATATTTTGACAAATGGTCCGATATAAAATCATACATCTCAATAAAACCTAGGGAATAGGGTTAAAAGGCGGCCACAAGGTCTCAACACCTCGACCTGAATACATCTATTGTGCTGCTTAATGTTTTTATACCGCTCAGTTCAGCTTCAGGTTATTAGTTAACCTCCATAGCCAGCTATTTCTGAGTGAATCTCCTTGCACCTTTTCCTCTCCCAGTTGCAAGAATCTACACCTACACCATCGTAAGAACATAAAACGTGCATTGTCTTCTTCTCTTCTTCCTAGCAGTATCTGCACAATGTTTCCTCTGCTAGTACTATCCGGTGCATGTGACTTCTTAGGCACAGTCTGGTTCTGTTGCGGTTAACGTGGTTCCCTGGTGGTGTTCTACCAGGTTTTGGACATTTTTGGATGTATGGTTCTTTTTGGCAAAGTGCTAAGACCTCAGTAGGATTTAGGCTTTCTCATTACTGATATGACGCGAATACCGAGGGACACATGTCATGGTCAATTCACGCTTCCTGCCATTCTGTACGTTTTTGGCTGACAGACAATCAAATATTTCTCGACATGATCGCCAATATACCAACCATACCGTCCTTGGCGGAGGGCCTTGTTGGGTCTTAATAAGCGGAAATGCAATTCAGCAAGGTCCAGTTGAAGTAGGTGATGATTTATTGGAGAAACAAGCATCGGAAGATGTGAACATGCAGGTATCGTTTGAATTCGTTCCGAAAACTTATGTAGAACGTATAAGAAAACAGAGGAAACTACAAAAATTGGGAACGAAATTGAGCAGACAAGGGACTATAAGGGCAAGAGTCAAGTGTAACATCAGTCTACAAGGTGACTCAACTGCCGTCATATAATAGAAAAAACAGAGCATAGGGGTATTCACGATCTTGTGCTAACCGTATTAAGCCTGTTAGGTCCTGCTAGATCGAGAAAAATGATGACATAGAATCAGCTAGTTAATAACCTCTAACAGGCCTTGGTCAATGTTAGAGGTTAGGTCAAAAATGCAGTCACATTGTTCTCCGTTAGGGCGTAAGTAACCAACATGATAGCCATGAATTTAACAGCTGTTTTTTTATTGAAACTTTTATTTATATTTTTAAATAAGCATTAATTAAGTCATACCAATACGTATCATTTAAAAATAAAAATACGTGTGAACATAAACAGCTGTTAAATTCATGGCTGCCATGTTGGTTACCTTCGCCCTAACGGATAGCAATGTGACTACATTTTCTACCTAACCTCTAACTCTGGCCCTGGCTTGTTAGATCGAGGAATGATATCTAGCCGATTCTTACAAGTCTACGCCATCATGTTTTTCGATCTAACACTACCTAAACAGAGTTAACAGGGTTAGCACAAAGAACATGAATACCTCTTAATAATAAATGACATGCTTCAATTCGTGCCGACTTACATAAGCTGTATCCTAACCACTAACAGAATAGGATAGGTAGATGTACTTACTATGAATGAGAATATAAGGACAGGTCATTAATTAACAAAAGAAATGTATTGGCCTGATATAATTAATGCGTATTTAAGAATGAAAATATGTGAAAATAAAAAAACAGCTGTTAAATTCATGGCTGCCATTTTGGTTACATTCGCCCTAGCGGATATCAATGCGACTACATTTTCGACCTAACCTCTAACATAGGCCATGGCCTGTTGATCGTGCAACGTTAGCAAGGATATTCTTATTAGTGTGCGTCATCATTTTTCTCGATCAAAGACGACCAAACAGAGTTAAAAGAGATCGTGAATACCCCTAAATAACAGATAAAACACACCAAGTCGTATTTGTAACAACAGCAGTTAAATTCATGGCTGCCATGTTGGCTACGTACACCATAACGTATAAACGTGACTTCATTTTCGACCTGACGTCTAACATCCTGGAACGTATTTTCATTTCTCTGGCCTAATGTTCAATACACACTGAAACACTGTACATATTTACCTAAGTATAAAGTTCAGTTTTCGATTGGATCCCGCGGACTGCAGCTTCTGTGCAACCGTTTTGAGCCTTTGAGACCAGTAGGAATCACATGATTGATGGAAAAATGTCCGCAGATAAACTCGCAAGTTTATGCTTTTTATCTTCTTATTAAACTTTAAACCTTGATCAATCAAAAACGACTTAGTCAGTTTCAATCTTGACTTTTTAAAAATTCTTAATTTTGACTGTAAAATATGATGTCCTCATCGGTTAATTTTTGTCAGCCAGATTCTTGCGAACAGTGAGTGGGGGGGGGGGGCGACGACAGATTTCCATGTTAAAAAGATACATTCTCAATTTAGACTACCAGACCCGTGCCGTGTTCGTCCCGGTTCATAAACAAATCTCGGGGTCTGCATAAATCCAAGCATAATTTTATAATGCCGTTAATATCGCGCCTCCCTCGCACCTCGGTCGTTTCCTGTGGCCGTTAAATCTCCTGATTTCATTCTTTATCTATTTTCTTAAGCTGCTGTATGTTTTTTTTTTATCGTGGGGGCGAGAGGGGAACTTTTTTTCCTTCGCGGGTGGTAAACTACAACTCGTAACTCACACAATATTTACAGTGTTGTAAAACCTTCTTGCACTCTGTGTCATAATAATAGAAAAACAGGTTCGACCAGTTCCAACGTGTCTTATTACAAAATAATCAATAGTTACTTTTTAAGTAATAACAGAAAAATAAAAACGTATAGAAGAAATTCTTTCAGAGGAAATTCTAACAGAATATTTCAAGAAATGATAAATGTTCACCCAAAAAGTACACAGAAAAGGACAAATAGAAATAAAGGAATACACATAGAACAACACCACACGTTCAAAAAAAAATTCCATGTTGCAGTCTACTGTTCAACAGCGTACAGTAAACGTAAAAATCAAGAATTGTTGAATGAACGCCAGTTATACAGAAAGGACAGACAATCAGATTCAGAAACACGAGACAAACCTATCAAAAGAAAGAAAGACAGAAATACTTCCACACATACGTTTAGAAGATGCAAATTGAAAGAAAAAAAGAAAGAAATATCTAACGAACGCAAGCAAGATAAAAAGAATGAAATATAGACAGGCAGATACACATAAAAACTGTCTGAAGAAGAAAAAGAAATGGAAAAAAAAGAAGAAAGAAATAAAACTGTTAATTATGAATGGAAGGTTAAAAAGAAATCGTGAGATGCGGTCTGGTGTGATGAAGGTTTCAGAAAAACATTGTCCTTATCGTGCCGACGTTTCGAGCTTTATCATCTTCAGAGCTCAAAGTGTTTGTCTTCTGTGTAGTTGCGCCATTGTTGCGCCATTTTTGCGAGTCGTGTTGAGAGCCCACTCTCTTGGCAAGCAAAAAGTAAGAAAGTACGAAAAGTAAAAACAGGGAAGATAGAAAAACGCTGGCAGATACAGAGAATGAAACGATAAAACAATTGGGCAGGCAACCAAACTGAAAACAAGAAAAAAAATTTGAACGAAATAACTAGATAAAAGAGATATAAAAAGAAAGACAGAAACATTTTCACATATACTTTTAGAAAATACTAATTGAAAGAAAAAGAGAGAAAGAACTAACGAACGCAACAAGATATAAAACATAAAATATAGACTGGCAGATAAACATAAAAACTGTCTGAAGAAGAAAAAGAAATGTAAAAGGAAGAAATAAATAAAGCTGTAAATTATAACTGGAATATTAAAATGAAAGATTAAGAAGAATGAAACGATCAGAACAAGGCGTTCAGACTGAAAGAAAAAAGAAAGAAATATGATCGAAGAAAATGTCGAAAAAACAGACACATATCCTTTTAGAAAATACAAATTAAAAAAAAAAAAAAAAGAAAAACAGAAAGATAGAAAAAACGAAAACATGATGTAAAGAATGAAATACAGTCAGACAAATACACATAAAAACTCAGAAAAAGAAAAAAAAAACAATGAAAAAAGTGAATAAATAATGGGGTAAATTGTGAATGGAATGATAAAAAGAAAGATTGCAAACACACTGCCAGCCAGAAAGATAGACAAACGCTGGCAGAAGGCGAGAATGAAACGATCAAAATAAATTGGAAAGGGGTCCAAACTGAAAAAATTACTGATTGAAAAAAAAAGACCAATAAAAAGAAAGAAAGCTAGAAAAAACTTTCACATATACTTTTAGAAAATAAAAACGCAACAAGATATAAAGAATAAAATATAGACTGGCAGATACACATAAAAACTGTCTGAAGAAAATTTAAAGAAAATTTGTTTTGAAAAAAAAAAAAAAGAAGGAATAAAGGTGTAAATTATGAATGAAAGGTTAAAAAGAAAAATTAGGAAGAAAGAAGCAGATGAAACTGACCAATCAGAAAGAACGAAACGATCCAACTTTTGTTGAAAGTCATGAATGAAAGATAAAAAAAAAGAAAGATGCAAAGAACGAAAGCAAAATGTAAAAAATGAAATACAGACAGGCGGATTCACACTAAAACCGTCTGAGGGTGAAACATTGAAAAAAAAAAAAAAGAAATGAATAGAAGTGGAAATTATGAATGTAAAAAAACAAAAGAAAAAAAAAACACTGACAGTCAGAAAGAATGAAACGATCAAACTATGTCGGAAAGGCATCCAGACTGAAAGAAAAAGTATAAAAAAAAACGAAATTTGAACGAAAAAACAGAACTATCTGTGAAAGTATTTCTTTCTTTTTATAGGTCTGTCTCTAGTTCTGAATCTGATTGTCTGTTTTTTCTTTCGTTCAAATTTGATTTTTTTCACTCGGTAATTTTTTCTTTCAATCTGGATGCCTTTCCAACATAGTTTGATCGTTTAATTCTTTCCGACTGTCAGTTTGTTTTCATCTTTTGTTTTATCTTCCATTCATAATTTCCAGTGTTAATAATTTCTTTTTTTTTTAATGTTCTTCTTTCTTAGTTAGTTTTGGTGTGAATCTGCTTGTCTATATTTCATTCTTTGTATCTTGCTTTCGTTCTTTAGATCTTTCTTTCTTTTTTATCTTTCATTCATAACTTGCTTTCTTTTTATAGTTTTAAATCTAATTGTATGTTCTTTCTCCATTTCTTTCGTTTAAATTTTCGTTAGAAAATCAGATTCAGAACTAGAGACAACTATAAAAAAAAAAAAAAAGAAAAAAAGACAGAAATACTGCATACAAGAAAATACTAATTGAACGCAAAAAATTCAAAAAAGGAGCAATTAAAATTGGAAATTATAAATGGAAGGTAAAAAGGAAAGATGCACGAAGAAAGAAAGAAACGATCAAAATACGTTGGAAAGGCATCCAGAATGAAAGAAAACATTACTGATTGAAAAAAAAGAAAAAGAAAGAAACCAAAATAAGCAGAAAAAATAAGAATAAAGCATAAAAGTAAAAAAGAAAAAAAGAGATTGCGATAGACAAATGCACACAGATACAAATATAAATAACGAAAGTATAGAGCCCGAGAAAAAAATTAACCTAAATTATTTGCGAAATTTATTTATAATGGCATAGAACGGCAAAAAAAGAAAGAAAAAAAGAAGTTCAGAGAAAAAGACTCAACTATATTAACGTTAGAAAGGTTAAAACACACAGATTGAGAGAATCACCAAAAAGGGAAAACAACGAAAAAAAGGTATACCAAAAAATATACGGAGGGAGATAGACGTACAAACTGACAGAAATCCATAATGGCATCCAAACTGAAAGGAAAAAAAACATAAAAAATTACTTATTGAAAAAAAACAACAAAGAAATATAAACAAAAATGCAAAATGATAAAAGAAGAAAAAAGTATAAAATGTAAAAAAAACAAAAAAAAAAAAAAAAACGAGAAGTAAGGTTACCTAGTTTGACAAATACAGAAATAAAATCAGAGAGAAAAATAATTTACCTAAAATATTTGCGCAATTTTGTTACAATGGCACGATGGAAGGTTGACAGGTTAATAAACACAAGTAATGATAAAAATTGCAAAAATTTAAAGACGAATAGATCGAAAAAAACTACTGTTTGAATAAAAGAAAAAAAAGGAAGCCAAAAAAACGAAAAATCAGAAAAAAAGAAAGAATGAAAGGAAGAAATACAAATAAGACACAAAGAAAAACGGAGTGAACAACAGATAAGACAAAACGTATATGGAAAAAAATAAAACAGGTTAATAAAAGGTAAAAGGTAAAGAAAATAGGAAACCAAGACACAGGCGACGGAAAGAACAAAATGCAGTCTGATAGACAAATAATTCAACCAATTTTTTGTGAAATTTATTTACAATGGCATAATGGACGTAAAGATAAACAAACTGTCTAAAAAAACAAATAAAGAATTACAAAAAATATAGAAAAACAGCCAAGACTGAAGAAAAAACTAATTAATGAAAGGTAAAAACCGAAACCAAGATACACATGAAAGTAAGTCAAAAATACACGTACGGAAAAAGTAAAATAAATAATCAGAACAAAACAATGAATAAAAAACTACAAGACAGAAAGAAAATTGAAAAAAGAATGGAAAGTACTATAGAGAGAAAGAAGAAAAGAATAGAGAAATGCACATACAGTCAGATGGGAAAAAATCAAAAGTAGACAGACAGACAAACAATTAAACCAATAATTTGCGCAATTTATTTATAATAGCATGACGGATGTATGGATAAGACGACCTAATAAACAAAAGAAAAAAGACAAAAAAAATAAAATCAGACAAATTGAAAAAATTAATTAAAAGGAAAGCAAAATAGACCGCTACAGATACTGAAAGTAAGTCAAAAAGTGCACAGATGCAAAAAACAAACAAATAATCATAAGAAAATAATAAATAGAAACTACAAAACAGAAGGCTGAAAAAATGAAAGGTAAAATAGAGAAAAAGGAGGAAAGAAAAATAGACAAGTAAACACAAGGTTCACATAAGGAAAACATGAAAAGTAGCCAACCAATAATAAATAAGAAAGAATGAAAAATTGACAAACAGACAGACAGATAATTCAAACGATTGTTTGCGAAAGAGAAGTCTAACAAAAACGTGAAGAATGGCAAAAAAGGAAAAGCAAAAAATTGAAAAAACTTAATGAAAGGTACAAAACAAAGTAGGAAAACAAGATAGATGTACACAAGGTAGATAGAAAACAGAAAACAGGAAAAGTAGCCAACCAATTATAAATAAGAAAGAATGAAAAATTGACAAACAGACAATAATTCAAACGACTGTTTGCGAAAGAGAAGTCTAACAAAAAAATGAAGAATGGAAAAAAGGAAAACTCTGAAAAAACTTAATAAAAGTACAAAACAAAGAAGGAAAGCAAGATATACAGATTGAAGAAAGACATAAATACTCATAAATACTTTGACATATTCGTCCAGAAAAGTGGCATAGATTGAAAAAAGATGACGTACATCAAGAAATAACAGACAAAGAGACAAACAATTCAGGCAAATATCCGCAAAACAGGTTTTCTGAGATAATGGGGACCGGACAATAATAAAGAAACTGTCTCGTAAAGAAACAATTAAAACGAAAAATGGAAAACAATGTCAAACAGAATGAGTTTTAAAGTATGTAGAACTTGCATCTTTAAAACGATTGATCTGCGATAAAACAAAAGTTATTTTCTGGTGCTGGTTTGTTGCTGAGAGGGTTAAATCGCAATAACTAAGCAAGATTCGAGTCAATGTGTTCAACGTGTGGTTGTTCGAACGTTTTCATCTCTCTGTCTTTCTCTCTCTTCACCTTCCACTTCCTTTGATTTCAAACACTTGAAGAACAAAGAGTCCTGATCCTTCGTCATGCCCTCGGCCGTTTACGACCGCATTTGCATGTGTCGGGATAGACATACCACACCTTCCCAACTCCGTTTAGGGCTCTTGAAACGCGTCTAATGATTTTCCTCCGGGACGACAGGGTGTGAAAGGCCGATAAGAAATTATATCACTATAATCGTGTTTTCATCCCGTTTAGGATTTTCTCACGGTCCAATAATTGTCGCGCCTGTCCGACCGAATTGGCCATGAATGGACAAGTTAGAGATGTGGGCTCCGACATGCCCGCATCGGTGTTTCTTTTTTTTATTGTTTCGCCTTTTTTTTTTTTTTTTTTTTTTTTTAACAGATCACAACTAGGCTTCCTTGGGCGAGTTCTTAAGGTAAACGGTGTAAAAACTCGTTGGCGAGTGCCGGACGAGGAAAGGAAACGATAAAGCAAAACGCAAAAGAAGATTAAGGATAAAAGGACTGCTAATGAATGGACACAAAGCGAAGCGCTTCGACCCCTCGCCATCTTCTGCATTGTGTTGTCACCGTCCGCCTATAGTTTATGCGAACGCTTTGTCCAAAGACTTCGCCTTATTAGCAAAATAAATTCCAAACCGGTTAAGCTTTTTAATAAAAAGCTATGACTAAAGACAGTTTTTAACACTTTGCTAACTATCGACTCAAGATTTTAACAAACTGGAAAAACATAACAGCGATTATAAGCAAAATATAATACATTAAAATATATTTTGCACCGGGGTTTACAAAAAGTTTTAAGACATTTGCCAGTTTTCCTTCAAGCCGATAAAAAATCATCAATTACAGGCCGAGATTGAATCTATGCGGGTAAAATAGTTCCTAGGCCGAACGACCCCCAGATGATTTATTAAGTACACGTTAGAAGAGCATAAAACGCGGAGTACTTAAGATTTTTTTCATGTTTCAAGCCGAAACCGTGATATCCCCGTCGGCGGGTGCTATTTTCCGAGCCTTCGAAGACTGCGAAACAGCCTTGGCATTTGTGAAATCACGTCAAATAACACAGCATTTATCCCCAGTGTTGTACACTGTAAATCAGATCCCCCCGGCTGCGAATTATCCCCCCCCAGCCCGCCGCGAGTCCGCTTATCAATTACCATTACCCCCGGCTGGGCGGCCTTTCTTGACTTCATTTGAAAATTGTCCTGATATCTAATTGGTGACGACAGAACTCTGGCCGGAAATCCGGAAAAAAGGGAAGGGGGAGAGGACACAAGTTTTTGGTTATGAAATTTTTCTAACACTAAATAAAAGTAACTTACTTAATTTAATTAATCAGAAATCGTGAGATGCGGTCTGGTGCGATGTAGGTTTCAGAAAAACATTTGCTTTACCGTGACGACGTTTCGATCTTTATTGAAATCATCTTCAGGGCTCAAAGTGTTTGTTTTCCCTGTAGATGTGCCATTCTTCTCCTCAGTCGTGGGCACTCACAGTACGACAGACAAGAATGACAATCTACACAGAAAACAAACACTTTAAGCCCTGAAGATGATTTCCATAAAGGTCGAAACGTATGTGGTATTGGTGATGACCGAGGTATTAGCCTGAATGCTATTGCCCTACGCTGCGAAAAAAATCGATTTATGTATAAAACGTCCAAATACAAGGCTGGTACTCTTCTTGGCAAAAACACTCGGACACGTATCTAATCAAATTATACCCAATATCACAAAAAAAAAGTTTTATTGATATCTATGCGCGCATGTCCAAAGCCGTATGCTGTAAGGCAGTAAATTTAGTTGATACGGGCAGGTGTATTGGCTGCACTGTCAAGGATAACCGGGTGGAGGGTATATTTTGATATGGAATGACTGTTTGAACATCATGCCTCCTTGATCAAATATAATATATATGGTATTGTTTACCAATGCCAAAAAAAGTCCAAAATAAAATTTGAGAACATTTGAATTCTAGATTTAGTATTTACCCGAGAAGACAAACCATTCAAAGCGCGCGATACTAAGCGGACCTATTTTTCATAGTTCACCCTGTGAGGCCGCGGTAAGAAAACAAAATAACACCCGCAAGAATTTGATGTAGCGTTCGGGTAACTTTATCGCTTGAATTTCTCCGATTTCGATTCGAACGGAGGCCGTTTGGTTTTAAAAAGGGTCGTCACGTGCCCTAGGAAGGGCCAAATCCAGGCCGAGCCGGCTAGCTATAAGGGCCGGCCGCGGATTTGGTTTAGGAGCGGTAAAAGCCGAATACATATTCCACGGCGGATTGTAAAATTTCGTTTTCAACTTGGGGACGTTTTACCGCTGGGATTTCACGGCACCTATACCTTGAATCCCTTTTTTACTACGACGATATAAACGCATCCAGCCCCACAAAAGGCAACTCAATGGATTTTCCGAATGATAAATTTTCCCGAGTCAACAGTTAATGGATTCATAAAAAAATTAGCGTGGGTAAGCAGCTGAAAAAGTTTGTTGATTTTTGTTAATTTAACAGGAAGAATAAACATGAATTTAATTATTTCAATGCTTCATGAAATATATTTACAAATAGGGGCAATGAACGTAGGAACAATATTCAATGTATACAGTTTTTTTTTTTAATTTATCAAACAAAGCCGTATCTCACATTTGATCAAAGAAAAAAAAAAGGCTCGAACTCTCAGTACACATTTTACATATAACCTCCCAACGGTTATCCTATACAGCACTGCCAATACACTTGCCAATTTCTACTAAATTTACAAGAGCCGGTTTTAGATCTGGACAACAGATTCCAATGAAACTTTTTTTTGGTGAGGTTGAAAAATATTTGACATCGGGCCGCGAGTAAAATTTTATTTTGTACATTTTTCCGGCATTTAGTAACCGTTATCACGGCTAGAACTAACAAGTGAACAAGAAAGAATGAGGCCCAAACGCTCATTTGAAGTGGATCACATATACCATGAACGTTTTTGGTGCTACTAAGTCAAAACGTACTAGAAACGTGCCCGAGAGTTAAATTTTATTTTGGACATTTTTCTTCAACTCACATTTGATGAAGGAAAAATGCGACGAAAGCTCTCGTTATAAATCTGAAATATAACCTCCCCCGGTTATCCTATACAGTACTGCCAACACAACCGACAATTTATATTACATTTAAGCAATTTTTAATGTATACCAAGAACTGTTTTGGTGATATTTGGTCAAAATGTATTAGAAACGTGTCCGAGAGTTAAATTTTTCGCCATTTACCAACCATGACTATCGCTACAACTCACATTCGATGACGGAAAAATGCGACACAAACTCTCGTTGTAAATCTGAAATGTAACCTCCCCCGGTTATCCTGTAGAGTGCTGCCAATACAACCGATCATTTATACTTCATTTAAGCAGCTTTTGATGTGGGATCACAGATACTAAGAATGTTTCGGTGATACTTGGTCAAAATGTACTAGAAACGCGTCCGAGAGTTAGATTTTTCGCCGTTTACCAAACATGACTATAGCCACAACCCATATTTGATGAAGGAAAAATGCGACGCAAACTGTCGTTGTAAATCTGAAATGTAACCTCCCCCGGTTATCCTATACAGTACTGCCATCACTATCACAGATACTAAGAAACTTTTTTGGTGAAACTAAGATATAAAATATTAAGACACGTATCCGAGAGTTAAAATTTTGCTACAAAGAGTTGAGAATCAAAAAAAAAATTAATTTATTTGATTTTTTACGCAGATAAGACAGTAATATACAGCATTACACGCTCTACGGTCACTAATTATGTATTTTCATTTTTATGCTACCCGTAATTGCCAAATAAAATTTTGCTTCAGGCCGAATGAAAAAAGTAGGAATAACTATTTTTTTGAAAAGAACAAAGTTGATGTGTTTTTTCGTACTCAAAACAACTCATAAATTTAAAGTTTTTGAGAAATCATTTTTTCATCATCAGAACATTTTTCGCGTTTCGAATGCATCTGAAATCACAAAAATCATGACTTCGAAAAGACTCCACAGGACCACAGGAAATTTTACGGTTTACGAAATGCACGGCTTTCGGATAATGGCCCAAGAGACTGTAAATAAATCAAAATCTGAGATTTAAAAAAAAAATGAAATCCAAATCGATTTTTGAACTTTTACTTAACATGAAGCTTTTGTTTCCATCCGTTCCACGTAAAACTTCCATTCTATATCCTTTATTTATCAAAGAAGGATGGAGTAAAATTAAACGCCAAAGGAATTAAATTAAATTTTCAAAAAATTGATTAGCTACAGAATTAGCCATTTTAAGGTCATTTTAAGCCATCGGACTTACTTTCACTACTGAAAATGTATTATGCCTTGCGTTGACTTTGTGTAAAAAAATGGCCGCTGGATTTTCTCCAAAAAGGAACTGATAACAATAAATTCAAAGATGTTCAAATAACGTCAGAAAAGAAAAATAATTAGGACGACTATAACGCGTTTCTGCTCGGTTCTCATCAAATCTGTCATCAATATGACGGACTTTTCCAATGTTTGAACACCAAGGTTGACAAGTGTTAGCCCACTTAGTGAGGACGATGAGGAATGGCGAAACCGCTGGCAAAAGTTCAAAAGCTCGAAGCCACGCGGGCCATTTTTAATCGGTTAGGCAAACGCCCCTGCACCTGGCTCCACCTAGAGACGGGCCGGCGAACCAGATGGACTTCGTTTTCGCCTTTGGTTTGTTAAATCGACATCGAACTGTATAAAAAATGACACAGAAACGCACCAACATTTTAACACGCGTTTGACTTTTGTATTGCACGAAAATAATCATAATAATAACTGTTTAGAGAAGAATAGAACGTGTTCAGATGACCGTTAATCGTTAGTTATTCAGACATCGTGTGATGCGGTCTGGTGTGATGTAGGTTTTCAGAAAAACATCTTCTTTATAGTGCCAAGTTTCGAGCTTTATCGATGTCATCTTCAGGGCTCAAAGTGTTTGACTTCTGTCTAATTGCCATTCTTGCGTGTCGTGTTGAGAATGCCAATGAGATTTTGCTGTTTTATTTTATTTTTTTAAATCTAAAATTTTCTAGCATTGTATAAATTCAATTTTTTTATCTAAATATTTTCTTGAATTGTACAGATTCATTCTTTTTTTTTTAAATCAACTATTTTCTAGCATTGTATAAATTTATTTTTTTAATCTAAAAATTTTCTTGAATTGTATAGATTCATTCCTTTTTTTTAAATTATTCAGATATCGTGAGATGCGGTCTGGTGTGATGTAGGCTTCAGAAAAACGTTTCCACTCTACATTTCTTTACGTGCCGACGTTTCGAGCTTTAATGAAATCATCTTCAGGGATGGTATTTATACAGATTGTTCAAATATGTGGTGGTCAGTGACCGTTAATCGATAATTAATCAGAAATCGTGAGATGCGGTCTGGTGTGACGTAGGTTTCAGAAAAACATTTTCTTTATCGTGCCGACGTGTCCAGCTTTATTGAGATCATCTTCAGGGCCTGGGATTTACAAACATTGTTTGCATTTAACAAATACATGTAGGTTGAGTGCCGTTTTTATTTATAATGGCATGCTGGATGTATGGATAAGCAGACTGCCTAATAAATAAATAAAGGATTACAAAAAAAAAGAGAGAAAAACAGACAGCCTGAAGAAAAAACTAATTAATAAAAGGCAAAAACCGAAACCTAGATACACATGAAAGTAAGTCGAAAAGTGCACATATGGAAAAAGTAAAATAAATAATCAGAATAAAACAACAAATTAAAAGGAAGAAAGTTGAAAAAAAGAATGAAAAGTAAAACGAGTGGATTGAGTCACTGACACTCCCAACACGACACACAAAAATGGCGCAATTAGACAGAAGACGAACACTTTGAGCTCTGACGATGATCTCAATAAAGGTCGAAACGTTCGGACGGTAAAGAAAATGTTTTTCTGAAACCTACATCACACCAGATATCTGAATAATAATTGAAGAATGGAATGTACATTACATATAAATTTACAACAAAAAATAATATTTTCGAACATCCATGGCTGCTGTGAAAAAGCAACGATTGTACTAGACAGCAGGTTTTTTTTTTTTTTTTTTTTTTGTGGAGATCCGCGGAGAAAGAAAAAAAATTATTTGCAAAAGGATAACGAAAAACTAACAAAAACAGAATAAACGTATAGTATGAAAAACAACGAAATGAAACTGGTACAAAGAGGAGAAATCCGCTCTTACCTATTGTACAATGGACAAAATCAGACTTAAAGATCCTTGAATACCTGGACCAATGCCACCTGAAACAAACTTCACCCACGACCATACGTGCACAACATGCATACAATGAAATTGTGCACCTTAAAATTTACAGTACTCATCCAGGTATAAATGATACTTTCGGTGAGATTTTGATTCGAAATATGCTATCGCACCCTTGTGTCTATAACAAATAATGTTGGTCCTAAAACAGATCCACGCGAGCCCCATACATTAATAAGCACCAAGCAATTAATATATACCTGCAAGTATATAGGTACCAAAATAGGGCTTAAAACAGATCCTTGCAAACGTAAATTTATATGTCCGGAATAAGTAGTATCGATTTAAAAAAAATGGCCGTTCCCGCACCGCAAGTATGATATAATATACAGACTGCGTCCTAAAACACCTTTTCCTCAGACTATTGTAAAGAACAGTCCGGCCTTAAAACAGATCCTTGCAGTACTCTAATGCGTATGCAGTACCAATGATTCGAAACATCAAAACATACAACATGCTTTTAATTGTGTCGGTTGATGTTATGCCAGCCGTAAGCAGTATCACATGCCGAACATTGGGCCACTTGTTGGTTCACCTTCTCCCGTGGATTTTGAGGATATAAAAAACGGATTTCGCCATTGCGCCATCTGCTTTGAGGATTTAGTGGTACGGCGTACTTGAAGCTACGAATCCCGGCACAGCCCATGTCTTTTCAATTGAGAATACTATGACAAAAGGGTAGTAATGTGGTTTGACCCTTCGTAGGCAACATCTAACGGCAGTTGAACGTTAAGCCAAAGGAGTAACCTTGAACCGGAACTGGATTACATATTGGGTCCATCTCTCGCGGATTTTTATTGTTACTCAATTATCTTCAGTTGCTAATCAGGTGACGATTCGAACCAGGGGGTGAAACAAGTAAGTCCTTTGTGCAAGTTCGCTCGGATCCGGAGAGAGAGAGAGAGAGAGGTGTGTGCGACAGTCTACCGTCTTGGGTCATTAAGCCGGCGAAGAACCGGTTCCTCGGAGCACACCGGTCCTTTATGATTTATCCAAACACATTATGACTGGTACATTGTGATTGGGTAACCAATAGCTCCTCCTGCCTCCACTTCGACTGCGGCATTAATTGATGAATAAATTAAACTGTCAAGGGCGGAGGGTTTTTGATTCACGGGCCAATTACTTCGGAGCCTTAAGACCCTTTTGAATGAGGACTGCGACAATCCGATTTACAGCCGCTAATTAAAACTGATTGCTAAAAATGTGCTCTATCATCGAGTCTCTTCGATTTATGCCTTGGCTATACGGGATGAAAGTGACTTTCTATCGAAGGGTTACACGACTTATGGCCTCCCGGCGGGTACATTTTACAACCTTTAACACGGATTTGGTTTGCGACGGATAATTTTGCGAATTGGTGTTTTTTCGAGGTACAAATGATTCCGTCAGTTCAATCAGGCTTTAAGGGCAAATGAAAAAGAATTACAAATCAGCAATAATAGGTTTACTCGAGCGGGTTACTGGTGATAAGAATATGGCGGCTTATATAACAAATTTTTAAAATTATTTTATCTGTATCCTATACGTATTAGTATATACTAAATGTGACCAGAAAACCTTTTTTCCACACGGTCGTAGCGTTAGCACTAATACTAATGCTGCACCAGGAGGTCACATGCTATGAGAATGCCAATGCTGCCAGTCAGTGTCAAGGTTTGAGGAGCAAGGAGGTCTAGAGCCCATCGTCGATTGAGGAGGGTTCTGGAGATGGGAACGTGTCCGGGTCGATTAGTAGTGGAATCAGTAGCAGTAGTGTCAGGATGGATCGAGATGTACAGTGAATCTTTTGGAATCAGGAACGGGTCAGTGTGTTGACCAAAGGAATGTTGATATCGTTGTGGATAGTGTGGTTAGTGACGTAGTAAAGAGCTTTATAGATTTGATTGAGGACTTTTGATTGTAATGATTGGATGTTGGATCACTTGGCGGAACCCCACAGTTCCACGCCGTATGCCCAAAGTGGACGCAGTTAAGTCTTGTGTAAGGTTAGTTCAGTGTAGATGGTCAAGACGGATTTCGTCCTGGAAGTCTTCTAAATAGATTCTCTCTCAAGCCTTGTGTGGGATTCGACGTCTAGTGTCTGGTGTCTAAGTCTTTTATATTTTATAATATTTAATATATAACACTAACACTTCGGCCAGTACTGCACCTGGATGACAAGTGTTGTAAAAAGACAGCCAATGATCAGCTTATTATCGGATTTAGACGAGGAGGTCACCGGGCCGTCGTAGCGCAAGGGAGGATGAAAACGGTAAAATGTCACCTGAACCCGAATTGAAAAAAAAAATGGAGTGACATTGTAGCTTTTTAGTGTTTAAAGGTTCGTTCAAGGATTATAGATTTTTATGAAGATTTCAGAGTATGTCGGGTAAGGTCAAAAAGGAAGAATTATTTACTGGCTGATGATGAATTTGACTTCAGACCGAGTGGTAAAGATTTTCTGTCCAGAATCATGTTTATTAGAATGATTCCCTTTTGAACAGTGAATGTTAAAAATAACGTGTGGTTTCGTTTATGGTGCATCTGCAGAGGTCATCTCCCTTTACATTCAATATGTTCAGGTAAGCTTTGACTGCTTAGAATTTGGATAGTTCTGATTTTTTTTACAATGAATACCAGGGACTGCAAGTGAGTTCCCTCTTGAGCATTGCAGCTGTACAGCTTATTGTACTATATCCCTCCATATTTTTGTGGAAGGGCCCCCAACACAAATGTGAACTTGAGACCCCGTTGTACCAGTGTTATTCCATCGAAGAAACTCATTTTTGAAGGGGGTTGGGACCAAATTCAAGGCCGCTGAGATCGGGTCTCGCCCCTTCCATCGATGAGTGCCGTGTCAATTTTTTTTAATTGCGGCCACTGGTCCCCTTAGGCGTCAGAAAAATTCCAGAGCGACGGGGATCGAACCCACGACCGCGGGATCTACTGGCCGAGAGACCGACGCCTTAACCGCTTGGCTACCGCGAATGAATGCTCTCTACAGCAGATTGTTCCAATCTAAAGCTGTTATAATTACTACTATACTGTTGCACTTTTGGAGTTGTCTCTTGGCTGTCTACATGGCTGCATTTTTGGATTTGATGCTTGATTCCTTAGCCTCGACCCAATCCTGAGCTTTTATAATTGCTACTTCATTTTCAATACAGTCATGATTTTAAATGTGTCCCTTGGCTGTATACATAGCTTTAGTTTAGAATATGATGCTTGATTTCTTAGGCTCGAGCCAATCCAGAGCTTTTAAAATTGCTACTTCGCTTTATATATCGAGGAGCTTTTAGAGTTACCATTTGGCTTGATTCTTTAGCCTCGTCCGGATACGAATAAAATTAAAATTGGTGGGCGGTATATTAAAACGTCGAAAAAATTTCGATTGAAATTATGATTATGTGATGTTTTATTATCAGCTAAATGACAATGAAGAGAGAAGTTGTCGAAGTTTTGTTAGGATTCAGTTATTTACAGAATAAATCTGTTAGGTCGAATTTAGCGTTTAGGTTAAAAACTCAAATCGATTGAGGCTGAGATGATTTTGCTGTCGATAGCCTCGGAGTGTTCAAAAAATGTATTATGAAGAATTATTCATGAAAAGAAATTGCCAATTTTGATAAGCTAAGGTTTGATTAATAAGCGAGGGAATTCTATCGACGAGGGGAAATCTCGTTTAAGGAGGACACGGATCAGAAGGGGTTCGTGATCCAAAGGGTATCAGATATGCAAGTATTATTACGATTTCCACGGTTCCACCCCGGCGAACCCTTATTTATCCGGGTTCAAATTGAATTACGCGCCTCGGCCAGGACCGGTTGCCGGGCGTCTCAGGGTCTGAGGTGTCTTCAGACGGACTAGACGGCGAGGCGCGCATTCCGTCGACCCTCCTCTTCTCCCTCGTCGGGGCCCATTCAGGATTTGCATGAATGGCAAGGACGGTGGTGGCTTTTTTCCTTTTTTTCCCCTCCGAGTCAATGGATCCGAGACGGAACGGCGATCCTGTGTAAGGATCCGTTGACAACTTTCGAACCTCAAATTCTGTCTAAAAAAAGAAAACTATTAAACGTTTAAAAAACGCGAAATTTGCCTATTTAAACACCTTGGTTTGGAAATATTTTCCCATACCGTTTATAATCATTAGGCCCAAAAAGCTAAAATTATGATGAGGCCTAGAGCATAAAGAAGGCTTCCCATTCACAAATCTCATAGTTTAGGCCCGCTAATTGACGACGACCCCTACAACCTTTTGAAAATTTATTGTCTGGGGGCGGGCGAAAAAACAGGTTTCGATGGCTACTTGGATTCTTATGTTAATTGTTCGAGTCGCGGATTGTTCGGCCGAAGTCGTTCTTGCCTTATACACTCGGGCCCGTTTTCTTCTTCTTTATCCCAAAGAGAGCCCTGGGTAATCGCAGATCCGGTTTTTCCGCGAAAAAAAATCCGTCGGTTTTGTACGACAGATGTTTTACCAATGATCAATCATAACTCCTTCCATATTAATCTGCTTGGACATCCAAATCGGCATTATAGGCAACTGCCAAATCGGCAGTAAAGCCAAAAGGAACACCTAGTTATTATGGACAAAGAAATTACCTATGCCTAGGTACCATGGTATACAGAGCCAAAACCGATATATTGGTCCAATGTAATATTTTTATAAATTGCCAAAAACGTAGATCATACAATGGGTTAATGGGCTAAGAATAGGCCCTTGGTTAGACGTGTTAGTACTAGAACGATAGTAGGTCTTCTGGGCATTGCAAACACCAGAAACATATAGCCTCGGAGTAGCAGAAACAACCCTGCGAAGATATTGCCAGGAAAACGAACCAGCTGGACATGTCCATTGGTCCGACACCTTTGCAAGATGACCTATCTCTGAGAGAGAAAAAGCAAAGGTCAGAGGGTACACATGGGAGTCATGAACAAACTGTAGGTATCTGGTGAAAAGCCTTTAACTAAGAGCTGCAGACAATAGTCTTAAACTTAAGAGCTTTCTACCGTCTCATTATTACCTTTTATTGAAATACAAGCTGATCACTGTTTCAGAGGGAGGTGCGGCAATGAATTCTCGGAAATCAAGCAGATAGACTGTTACCACAAGGTTGTATCTTTGGTCCTATCCTTTACATTACCTATACTGCTGTCCCACCAATTCATCCTGACTCTATTACCACCACCTACAAGGCGACACCGCAATCGAATCTTGTCCAAGCTACCTCCTACATCGAAGACTGTTGTAAAAAATGGAAGACACGATTGGACGAATAAAAAAAGCACTGTGTACTTTTACGCTGAAAAAGCAGTCTTGCCCTCCATTGTACATCAACAAACAAGAGATACCAGTTTCAAGTCAAATAGCTGGGGCTACATCTCGGCAGCAGACTGTCGTGGAATTTTGAATTTACACACAAGACTTAAAAACAAACTTAATACAAAATACAGATAACTACGAAGACATCTAAGACGGAAATGGACTTTGCCAACTAAGACAAAGTTAACACTGGGTAAGACTTTACTAAGACTAATATGGACACGGAGTAGAACTGTAGGTGACAGCCAAGCCGTCCAGTATTCAGCGCATCGAGTTTTTCCAAACGGAATGTTAATGACGCGAACTCTTTAAAATGCACGTTTAAAAAATTTAACTTGGAAAAAAGTAAAAGGATTTAAAGCAATAAAATGGCGTTTTATATGAATTGTTTTTTTACTTAATTTACTTACACTTTTTACTTTATTTTTTTATCAACCAGGTTTGGCTTTTGTTTATTTTAACTGGTCATAAACGCGTTAAAGGTTTATAAAAAACGATCTTCAAAATCCATTTAAAATACTTAATAAGAAAGCTTGTTGGAAAGGAAACAACATGAAATAAAAATTGGTGGGCGGTATGTTCACATCGAACATCATAATTACAATTTACTTTAAAAAATATTGTTTTGCAGGAATTGCGGTAACTAAATACCATTTTGTATAAAAGTAAAGGGTTCTCTTAATATTTTGCTCTATCTGTCTGGGTATCTGTCCATTTTGCTTGCCTGTGTATATGGTTGTACGTCCGTGTTTATACGTAAGCAAGAGTGTTGGGTCTCTAATGTCTGTTCCCTCTTTGTGCTTGTATGCCTGCCCATCTTTTTAACAGATGTAGCAAATGGGTCTACTCGTATTTGTCAACTATCTATTTTTCTTTCGATGTGTCTGTCTGTATGCGTATATCAGACTATTGTACACACACACACACACGAATAAATAATCAGTGGTTTATGATGCAGTAAGTATAGTTTAAAAAAGAGTGAGATGTAAAGTAGCAGATCGATATGTATTATAGGAAATGTCGAAAAAAAAAAAATCAGGTAAGGTGGTTGCCTCACACCCATAGATTTTAATATGATAATTAAAATAATTGTTTTTCGAGAAGGATTGCCGGGTTTGGCCATTCTCACCAGTGCTGTCAATGCGTGTGAAATTAATACGAGAGCCGTTTGTTATTTACTGCTTCGGCGCGTATAATAAATTCTAGTTGCACATCCCTTCAGGTGTCACCTAGAAGATAGGAGATTAAAAAAGAAAAATCCGAGAAATCCTTCGCAGACGCCGTAAACCTTCCGAGTCTTGCACCGGGTGTAGTTTGAATAATAAACCGAGTAATAAAACTGGATCGAGAATGCCGTGCTATTGGCAAGCGATGCGGCGGCGGGGGGGGGGCAGTTAAGGGATGGGGGACGCCCACCCGAACCGAAGGGTTAGAGGTCACCTGAGATTATAATAGGGGGATAATCACGAGTGCGTTGAACCTGAGCGCCCTAATTTTTTTTTTAGAACAGTCTGTCCCGGCTTATGCATCTGGGTCGACCAGCATAAAATCCTACGCAGCATAATTCTACATCCTTTACGCTGATAATCTAGATAATCTGAATTTTCTTGCCTTCGCGCACACGGTCAATTTAAGACAACCATCAATAAAGTCTCAATAGTACATTCCAGATTCCGTTAATAGATAATCAAAGGTTTACATAGATGAGCTATAACATATGGATTTCGTGGAAAACAAGGGAAAAATCGAGAGAGAGAGAGCAGAGGGCAACACTGATTTCGGAGCTAGAGGCATTAAATCAAGTAAGCACTCAGGTGATTAATTTGTGATTTTCCCAAACATAAAATATATTTTTACTGATAATAAATAGTTGAATATCAACATAGACATTCGTAGATAATATATCATCTTTGGTATCGACTTTCAACCTCGTTATTTTTAGATAATATATTATTTTGATATCGACCTGTATATCAACGTCCGCGAGTTTTCTAATTGTATATTGATGAATCAGAATCGACAATCACGCTTTTCCATAGTACATAAATCGTTGCTTCACAATATCGAATTTAATGGATGTCTGATAATATGTTTTGAAGTATCAATATTTTATGTATATTTTCCATTTTTACAGTTTTATTTTGAAATTAATTAGCTCAGAGGTTTGTTCCTAGAGGCAGAATAGATGGGCGCATTGATAAATAATCAGAGGTTTACATAGATAAAATGGATTGAAAGAGGGGAGGGAAAATCGAGAGTGAACGAGCCTGACTGGCAGCACTGCGGGCAACACTGTTTCTGGGATGTTAAAGTTCTTTCAAAACGTAGTTTAGTGCGTTGAAATGTTTGCTTGAATTTAAGATTACAACAATATATATTTTCTCATTCCAGCGCCATAAACTAAATACAACCTTAATTACAATTACCTAACACCTCGAAATCAGTGTTGCCCGCCAGACTCGCTCACTCTCAATTTTTCCCTTCTGTCAACACAATTGTATTTAAAACTAATTTAAATTAAACTTTGATTACATATTATAATTTTTAAATTTTAGCTAGAAATATGTGGTGTCAACATGGTTTGAAAAAGGAAGGAAAAATCGAGAGTGAGCGAGTCTGACTGGCAGCACTGCGGGCAACACTGATTCTGGGGTGTTAGATTCTTTTAAATAAGCGCGAACATACTTTAGCGAGTTGAAATGTTTTCTTGAATTTAAGATTACAACAATTTCTCGTTCCAGCGCATTAAACTAAATACACCTTTAATTACAATAACCTAATACCTCGGAATCAGTGTTGCTCGCCCGACTAGGGAATTTTCCCTCCTGTCAACAATATTGTATTTATCTACGTTAAACCTATGATTGTATACTATATTGTTTAAATTTTAGCTAAAAATGTGTGGTATTAAGTGGCCGTTATATTATGATTGTATGAGTATCGTGAGACGTAGGTTTTAGACAAATATTTTCATTATCGTGCCAACGTTTCGATCTTTATTGAGATCATCTTCAGAGCTCAAAGTGTTTATTTTCTGTATAGATGTGTCATTCTTGTGTGCCATGTTAAGAGGACAAAGCACCACTAATTAGTAGGTGACGGACTCATCGGCTCATTACTTTGGGAGACTCTTGTCCGATCTAAGCCTTATTAATATTCTCTTTTTTTTCCAAAGACCAAGGTTTGATTGAACTTTCGTATTTTTTAATTTTTCAGCCAATCAGTCCAGCCGCTTTGCCATTCTTGATTATGGTTCTTCATTTTTTCTTAAGGCCCGCTGGACTGAATGGTGGCTCTAGATCATGTTAGGTTTCCCAGGATGCCGACATGACAAAGGGTGGTATTTATTAGTTGTTAAATGTTTCCTAAGTCAGAACGAGGGAAGAGTAATACTCAAATTTGCTAGGGCTGCGAAATAAAACCGAAGAAAGAATAAAGGTGGACGTGTAATTGTTAAGGCCGTGGAATGGGCGGGCGCGGGATGTTGGAATTAAGGGAAACAGGCAGGACGTCGAGTGTGTGCGTGAATGGGGGAAGACGTGCGAAAGACAATAAATAATAAGGAAGTCATAGTGATACAAGGAGGGAACCTGGCTGGGCGGGGGCGAGATCCACGCCCGAGCTATCGACGAAAGAGGCAGAGAAAAGGGACCCAAAGATAAGAGCCGGGAGCGTTAAACATTCATGGAATCAATATAGGAAGGAGAGAGCAGCGAGGTAGGAAGGAGGAGGGAGTTTCGCGCCATCGCCCAGGCAAAAAACTTAATTGAGTCAGTCTCGGGTCGATATCGTCCTAGTCCTCCTTATATTCTGCTTCCAACCGCCTTCCAGCCCTTAATGCGATTTTGATTACCTTTTCTTTAGCCTAATCCCGGCTGATATTTATTGGGGCTAAAGGAAACGACACCTCCCAGGCTACCTGCGTCTCCACTTCTACTCCTACACAATACACGGCAGCAGAGGAAGACAAATTTATAATAAATTGGCCCAACTGCCCAACAAACACACACTTTTTTTTACAATAATCTCCCCACACAGAACGAATCCTTTGCGCGAGCGCCATAATCCTGAATCCGTCTAGTGGAGCTTGGGAAACCGGGCTAATGTAAAATCGTATGTATATAAACAATTTTTTCAATCCTTTGTTAACGATTCTTATATAATAAACTGCAAGAGCGAACATTGATAGAAAAGCAAACGCGTTGTATAAACAGACAGGATGTACAGGACATACACAGGATGGTCAGATTTGTTCCGTCTTTCCTAAGATTTATGCATCGATGTTGTATACGCAGTATCGACATTTTATGTACCGATATTTATCACGACTGTAGATGTTTTATGCATTAACATTGTACAACGACTGTCGATGTTTTATGCATCCTTCATCACGAGTATCAAGGTTTCAAAACGCACCGATATTTTAAAAAGAATATCGATATTTTAAGCGGCCCATAGACGATCAATATTATTTCACAATACTTTGGGTTGTGCAATTTAATTAATCGTGTGTAGACTATATTGAAAGTTTGTGCAATACATTGCATGATTGGCGAAAAGTTGAAAATATATTGTACAACCTGGAAAATATTGCACCGTCTGTTGGCATTATTGCGCAATATCAGTCAGTTTGTGAAGTATCACCAAGTGGAAAATATTGCACAAACTTCAATATCGCCTTCAAACTATTCAAGTTCATTGCACAAACAAAATTTTGTACAATATTATTGAACGTTAAGGGGCAATCGTCAAATTATTATTATTATTATTATTAATTTTTAAGGGCGTTTTAACAGCTAAGGTCATTTCACGCCCTAACATCCAAACATTCTATTTTAGGTTAGCTATATCTCTTCTGAGTGCTATAAAGCTCTGACTCCAAACATTCACTCGTAATCTAATTTATCCTATTGCCATCCATGGTTTGATTTTCTTTTTCAAATTCTTAATTCGGAAGGCCAAATCACATTAAATTTAATAAAATTATAAAATTTCTTTCTTTTAAAAAAAAAAAATAAAATTGCGAGTTTTTTCCAACCGTCAAATTATTGTGCAATCTATATTGTACAATAATATTGACCGTCTATCGGTTGCTTTAGGCATTAATATCGTATAACAACTACATATGTTTTATACATCCGTATTTGCTCAAGAATAACGATATTGGACGACTCGATTCCACGAACCAATCAAGATTTTAAGCATCGTAATTTTATAACAACTAACGATTTTATCTCGACTATCGATTTTTTGTGCATCCATGTTTACCACGACTAACGATATATGACAGTGATATTTTATGACCATGTTTTTCATTAATATATCTATTTTATGTATCAATACTGTATAATAAATACGTTTATGCATCCATATTTAATAAAGTATACCAGTATAAAATTGTATTGATACATCCTCACGATTATTGATGTTTTTTATGCATCGATATCTTATCAAAAGTATCAATATTCGACACTTCGATATATGTAATATCACACTATCGATATTTGATGCTTATTGTAAAGCGACTATCGATTTTTTTTATCAAGAATATCGCTATTTGATAAATTGATGGGTTACGGTTCGACAACCAATTATAAAAGATATGAATATTTTTGGATAAACTCGATGTTCAAAACGCCCACCTTTTGACGTCCATATTTTTTTTAACGATGGATAACACAGAAATGTTTTGAAACATCGATATTTTCAATCGATACAAACTTTAGATTTGAAGAAAAAGCATCGATATTTTCCGTAAAGATGGGTTTTCCTTGATCTTTGTTATTTCATCCTTAGTTCATCGACGGTTGTTAAAATCGTTTCCAGAAATACTCGCTTGACTCTAAAATGTAACCTCCACACATGGTTAATACATGTTTGATCAAAAACTTTGCCCCCCCCCTAAATGTCTGTTCTAACTTAGTTTTTTGTTAAATTCACGCTAGAATTACAACAAAAAAAAAAAAAGATTTCAAAAACTAGAAATTTTGAATTTATAAAAAAAGACCGAATTTTCTTGTTCTTACAGGTTGATCACCGTGGTTGAACAAATTCAAATCAATTCGACCTGATATTGCAAATTCAAAAAGGAAAGAAAAACCCGAGACCGATCTTTCTCATGACATTTTTTTTGTTAATCTGTGGGAAAACACTGTTTCTAAAGAATCGGCTTTGTAGTCGAATCACCCAGCAAACCCGTAAAGAGGCGTTCAGTTAGCTTGGACAAAGGGAGCCTCGGTGACAAAAGGTAGGTTAATTACGATTCGATTTAAACTAGGAAATCTCCATTCGAATCGGCTTCGATCCTTTCTCAATTTTCACTTCGATTCAATCGAGTTTGCCTTTTGTCGTCTGCTTATTAATTTTAAGATAAAAAAAACCCCTCGTAGGCTAAAGAATAAAGAATAAATTGAAAAACGAGAGAATAAAAAGAATAAAATTAAAGAGAGAATATATCTATAATAAAGTGTAGCAAACCGCCAAAAAGCACGCTCAATAAAGGTTAAAAATAACCTAAAGCGCCTTCAAATATGAATAAAAGTACAACAATATACTAAATAATGTATAGAAAAATAAGGACGAAAGAAAAGCTTTTACCACTCCGACTGTGCCCTCAAAATTAGTCGAACAAAGACTTAAAGGATATTAAAGAAAGATAATTAAAAATAAGCAGGGTAATATGAAAGAATATACAAATACAGAAAACAATAAACATAAATAATATAACAAACAAAAAATATTATACTCCTGAGGGCAAAGCACGCCAAAAGGGGAAAAAACAATTTAGCAAGTAATATCAACAAAAAGAAAAGCATAGATTCTTCTTTTTGTATTGGTGCCTTAGAAGAAAAAATATGTATTACAAGAAAAAACAAAAATATGCACAAAACAACTAAACAAAGTAGATTAGAGAAAGTGTGGAAGAACAGCAAACCTAGAAAACAAAAAACTCAAGTAGACCCTACTGAGGAAACGTACTCCTAAAAGTAAACAGAGGAAACGCAAAACGAAAAGTACACAGCACACAAAGAAAATTTTGTGAATGTGCAGGTTCCTTAACAATTTTATTTTAGAAGAACGGAAAATACATAAAATTTACAAGCTAAAAATAAATAAAAGAGGCCGGAAGGAAAGTAACGAAGGCAAGAGTAAGTGTAAGGAGGAAAACAGTAAAACAAGAAACTTACTAAGCAAGCAGATAGTACTAAAGAAAATGTTTACACAGACCAAAAAAAAGAAGCCCACAAAAGTCGTAACGAAAGCAAAAAACAACGAAAAATTCAACAACACACCAAGCAGTACCCGAAAAATAAGAATAAAATGAAAAGTTGGAAATGATATGAAATGCAAAATAAAAAGAACTAAAATAAACAATAATGAACAAAACACGGAGGAAGGATACAGTATTGTGGAAGAAGATACACATATACATATACAAATCATAATACTAAGAAAACTGCCCTACCCAAATAAGAAAGAAGGAAAGAAACAAAGTGGTAAGGGCAATGGGTAGCACAACAAACCAGAAAGCTAAGTATACACTGTCTCCTTATCTGTTGGAAAGAAAGTCATTAACATTTTTTAGCCTATTTTCAAATTTTGCCTTTTTTTTTTGTAGAAAAACATCCGGACACATTACTGGAAAAGATTTTGTACGATATCGTAATTTAAATCAAGACACCCTGTATATAAACTTTGGCATACCGGACACATACTCGGGTCCAAAACAATCTTCCATTTGTTATTGTCATTTGGCCTATTCTTAGGCGGGTGAGTTTGATCCTCTTTTCGATTGGAGGGCCGTGCTTCTTGGTTGTTGGAAGTTCTCCTCTTTCAATCTGGTCCACCAACGCTTGCCCCTTCTTTTTTATTGTTATAATACACACATATCGACTAGTAGTAGGTTAGTAGGTTAGCCCAAGTGTTACCAAAACCAGGGAAGGATGGAAAAACAGTATGTATTGTTTTATAGGAATTATTATGATATATATAAACGATGTCAAGGGAAGTTTATTAATAAATTAATAATAAATTATTTAATTTATGAATTACATTTCATTTCGGTATTAATTATTTCACCAAAGACTGCCCACTTCGTGGAAACAGTGTTGCCACCAGTGTTACCCAAACACGAGATGGATGGGAAAACAGCATAAATTAAGTTGCAGTTCTTATTGTTATATATTTAAACGTTGTCAAAAGAACTTTATTAAAAAATTATTTAATTTATGGATTAAATGCCATTTCGGTATTAATTACTTCACCAAAGACCCCATATCGTGGAAACAGTGTTGCCCCCAGTGTTTCCGCCAGCAGTTGTTTTATATTACTGTTTTACTATAATTAGAAATATCTAGTCAATCAAAATACGCCCATAAATAATAAAGCTCATGTAAGGAGAAGGACAAGAATACAGCAAATAATATCCATTAGAATAAGAACCTTGGGGGGGGGCGTCGGTGGCTGCATTGCCTAAAGTTGACACCGGAGCTCATTACTGTCAGTTAAAGGTCCAGGGTTCGAATCCAGCGGCCCTGCATTACAAACGGCACTCTGAGGGTTTATACGACGTCTGCTGTTGCGAACCCTCGTGAAAAAAATAAAAAATAAAAACCTTGTATAAATTTCAATCTCCTGTACTTTAAAACAATACTTTCATTATTACATCACAATTAATTACGGTTTTTAGTTGAGATGAAAAAAAAGTTACTGGCAAGAGGAGGGAAAATTCGTAAGGTGAGGTTGAGATGATGAGTTGATGTCCGAGTGGATCGAGGTCACGATAGCTCAGGTGGTAGAGCAGCGGCGTATCTAGCCGAAGGTCGCGGGTTCGAATCCCTCTCGTGCCATTAACTTTTTTTTCATCTTAACTAAAAACCGTAATTAATTATCATATATTAATTGGTCGAACGGATCACGAAAACAGTGAATAATTTCATTATTACATTTTCCAAGAAAGTATAAAATTTATACGAATTTTGAGTTAACAAGAAATAAAAGAAACAGAAAAGGAGAAAACTAATAAGAAAGATCTTAAAAAAATCACTCAAAGGTGTGCGCGCTAGATTTCTAAAATACTATGCAATAAGAAAATGCAAATGAAAAAATAATCGAAATACAATAAACTAGTGCAAGAACATAAGAAAATTAAGTTCATAATTTTGAAAAAAAGTGCATGTAGGAAAATAAACCAATATGGATTTTTAGAAGGTACAGTTTTGACCAGCTGTTGTTTATAAATCTTCCGATTTAATTTTCCCCGGACTGATGATGGCCCCGACCAGCTACTGGTATTACAAAGGCATTTCTATTCATCCTCCTATTCACTTGTTTAATCACCGCAAGATGAGCCACCTAGGACGGGGGGAGGGTGAAGAAGATTCTTCGAAAAGATAATTACAAAGAGGATTCTCTCGTTTTTTACTCAACTTCCCTTTTCTTCTTCGGGGGGCCCGGGCCCGGGGCGGAGAGAGACGGAAAACCCTTTTGTTTGTCATGAGATATGTGTGTTAATCGATTCCCCGAGATACGGTCACGTTGGTCGGGATAATGAAAACTTTTTATGTTATTTTTTTATTATTTTTGAACCCCACCCCCCCCTCCCGGGCCTTATCATAAGAACAGCTTTGTATTAAGATGCCGGCAGTTGGTGGTGAGCGGGGAGGGGGAATATTCTTATCAGCTTATCGCGATCGAATATAGCCAAAGAGCAATGTGTCGTTTTATGCCGAAGAATGGCAGGAACTTTCAAAGAAAAGTAACGACCGATGTTGTATGATTATCATTTTATTTGACAAGAACAATAAAAACGTCATTTTATTCATTTTGAAATCCTTTATAAACACCCAACCGTCGTATTTTTCAGAAAATATAGACAAAAGAGCGATTATTTTAAAATCGATACTCGTATAAACCACGGTATTTTTTTATGACAAGAAATAAACAGATAAGAAATCTAAATCAACCATTACTATGTAACTATATCAATACATTAATATACAATATACGTAATATCGATATTTGATAAGAGGGCTTCGATATATCGCAAAATATCTTTAACGATAATAATTAAGGATCGATATTTCCAATTTATCAAATTACCATTTATACAGACCGATTACCTTATGTATAAATAAATAGTTCAAAAAGATAAACCTATTTTGAAAATAGATCGTTTATATATATCGAATAATACCAAACTGTTGTACAACACTTACCGGGTCCGTCCTTGTTTATTACGTGTAAAAGTTTTCTCGCTCTCACTCACATTCATGCTAACAAATACGAACACTCAAGTAAGACCCAACAGTATTGCTGTGGAGGTTATTCCAGGAGAGAAATTTCATTTCTTTACGGTTTGGGAGTATACTTGGTTCTGTCGCCGGAGTAATGACAAAAGGCCGTTTTTGGCACAGTGAATACTGGCCCACTTGATGGGGTCTGGTGGGGGATTATTTCATGGGGTCTGACGATATTATGATTGATGGGGTCTGGTGAGGGATTATTTTATGGGGTTTGACGATGTTATGATTGATGGGGTCTGGTGGGGGATTATTTTATGGGGTTTGACGATGTTATGATTGATGGGGTCTGGTGGGGGATTATTTCATGGGGTTTGACGATGTTATGATTGATGGGTTACATTCTAGCACATAAATAAATTCACTCGGGCGACCTACCAGTGAAGGTAGCGACAGACAACCAATCGAAGGTCAAAAGTACAATACTTACGTTTCCTTACATCTTGCCGTAACTGGCATTTTAAAAAACAACTGGTAAAAATAATAAATTAATTAAAAAAGATGTGGGTTAAAAGAGTTAATTGGAAGGGATAATTAAAAATCAATTGTCAGATCTTAAGAGTTAAAAATATTTCTTGGTTGGGTGAGGGCGTAAAAAAATGGACATCAAGAAAACAAAACCCTGCCTGAACGTAACACCACCTCTCAGTTATAAATCCTTTTCGGGAATTTTCTGTTTGAACCGATTACCATCAATCGTTGACAGACAGAAAAACAAGGCTAACGTCTAGATTAGAGGTTTACAAGCCGTGTGTGTTTTTTTCCCTTCCTATCCCTCCGGCGTCTTCCTTCAAAACAGGATCCGTTGGTCCGTTTGTCACCAACGGGTCTTTAACGTCCTTAAATTGCTTATACCGACTCGTGGATGTATTTTTCTTGTCGGCATCCGATTTATTAATACGATTAGCCCCCGGCGCGTTTGTCCGTTTGTGTGTTTTTATAACTTATTTTCGCTTCCTTTTGTAGTGACTTGAATGCCATCTGTTCCTCTATATGATCTGACAGTGACTATCCGTTATCGAAACGGGCCAAAACGGCCTGGTTTTTTACTATCCGGCCTCATAAGTAAACTACAGTCGAGATCAATCTCAAGGAAAAAAGGACCGGAAAATATACTTAATCAAATAACCCTTTTGATGACTACAACAGTAATATTTATGGAGTTAGCACTTGAACTTGAACCAACTGAAGGTCCCAGCTTATCATGGTACGCCTGGTTCTATGGTTTCTTGTTTTGGGTCAACGTTTGATTTACACAAAGATATTCCGGCCAGGATGATTGAAGTGACGATCGATTTATGACGAATCGATTATTTTAAACTTTTTTCAACGATTTTGTACCATTTTAAACGTTACAGTCTTTACGTACAAAGGATATTGTCTGGTCCGCCTGGAATCGCTACGTGAAGTAGAATTCATTTCAATAACAGATCGGCATAAACCAGGCCCGATGTCGAAATGCCTATAAACGCGTTAGACCAAAGTCAGCGAGAATAGGCGGACCAGGTTGATCGGGGACGATCGAACTGCTAGAATAAATTATTAGGAAATTATTTCACCTCTAAAGATAGACTGGATGCAAATTATCCTGGCCTATCCTCACCGGTTTGGTTTGTCACGGTCGTCTATAAAGGTGAATGTATTTATTAACGTGATTGTGAGACAAAATCCCAGCCCACCGCTGGTCATCGATATTATCCAATGAAAAAGGTAGTTATCTAAAATAGGTTTATCGCTGTTAACTATTCATTTGTGATGTAAAAAGTCTGCCTGAATTATCACTTTGGATAAATGAAACAATATCGATTCTTATTTGTGATAATCGATATTTAGCGATATATCTAAGCTGTTTAGTTAGAAATATCATTACAACTAACGTTTCGGCGGCAGAGCAAATCAGCGAGGATATACAAGCCAGGGTGGTGGGAGAACTAAGCAAACCGATCATTTTTATCATCGTGGCCTAACCTCAACCCAGATGGTAGGAAACGATCAAGCTACATCTAACGAACCAGTACGGTTACCCCTCTACTTCTGTCTTCAGTAAATTTGCATAAAAGAGATCAGACTTGATTTCCTTGCTTGTTGAGCCTCACTTCGTGACAGACCTAGACAGGAGGACCAAGATCACTGCACATAATCATGCTACATTACCTTACCTAAGTTCATGTAAGTCTCTCAGTCCATCTGGACGATGGCGATGCTCATCTGGCAGACAAAACCAAAGAAGAAGGGAACCTGATTGATCAGAGACGATCGTACAACGAGGTCCTAACTTTTTATGACAATGGCATGGTACAGTTTGATCAACTCCACACAGGTGCCGCTTGGGGACAATGCCGTGTTATGCATTTAAGAACTGTCTGATGATTCTATGATCAACATTCACTTAAAACTATAACGACTTTGAATCTATGAATGTCAGTGGAGGATTGAGTGTAATGGCGATAAATCCAAAACATAAGATCAGGTCATTGATCTCAGGTCTAGGGTCAAGTACTTTGCCAGCATGGCAAAATTTTGTAGGCTTTTAATATGATATATAAGATAAAATTACTTTTTCTGTTTTAAAAAGACGTAGTGTAAAATATAGTACAGGGTTCCAGCGTTGGAAATTCCACAGCCTCGCAGGGATCACGCTCCCAGCGCTAATTACAGACTTGTCCCAACTCCAAACCGGCTAATTACCATCTCGTCATAATTGGGGCCTGGGTTTAATTGCCGAGTGGAGGACTTATCTCGGACGGGGTTGTTCTCGAGCTCACGAGTCTTCGTGCTCATTGAATAAACACGGGACTATCTCGGCGTAAAATCCTCTCACAACACGGCCAGACGCCGTTCTCCTCCCACGTTTGTTCTCGATCGAATATCCTAATAACGCGTTTCTAGAGAGTTTTAAAAACAAAAAATTTGGTTTTACTCACCCGTTGATGGAGGTTTGAGTCATGAAGAAGCCGAGGATGAACTTGACCAAGGAGTGGTATATCTGAGTCAGGACGGAGTTGGAAAGACGACGGGATGTCTCCAGGAAATGGTCTGTCTCTTCGTCGGGCCGGAGCTGATGGTAAATACGCGCCACAGATGGCACAATGCATTTAAGGTTTACTCTGTACCACTGCAAAAAAAAAAAAAAAAAAAAAAATCAAAGGTTGAGATGAAAGATCTTAACCTCACCACTAAAGATAAGATACATAGTTGTAACTAGCATACTAAAGTTATTTACAAGAAGGTCCCTACCAATGACTAAATAAACTGGTCAAAATGTTTCATGATAGATGATCAATAATTTCAAGTCAAGGAGGTGGATGTCCAAGAAATTAATAACTGCCTATAGGTTCTCTTTGACTAGCCCTTCTTATATAATTAATCACCGCTAAAATCTACCTATAACTCCTAAGAAATGCCATAATCCTCCTAATGTAATGACACACACTGCCGAACCTCTAGAAATTCTCCTCAACCTACCTGATCCTAAAAACCAACTGCCACTCTGCCTCCGACCCATCTGCTGTTTAGGTCGGAAAAATGTGCTACTTAACCCTTCACACTTTCTTTTCACCATATACCAGAAACATCATTTTGTGGACCTCCACCATCCATGAGTGAAGGTAGCACTGGTCTAGCCTTTTAAAGGTGTTGTAGTTAAAAAGTTCACATGACCTCATCCTATCTCTCGGGTCGCTCTTGTAACCTTTTCCATTTACCTCATTGCAGGTGTTCCTCATTGGAGCACTTGAGGTCCACGTCTCTACTCTACCGACTGGCATACATCATCCCATAACAAACGTCACAGCAATCCTTTCTCCAGTCTCTTCAATCCTACCGTCAGAGGAGGATCAAGTGTACCGGCGATAAACCCAAAATAACCTTTAGACATTGTCTATCTATATTTTGAACCTACTCCGCGAGTAAAATAAGAGGGCTATCATAGATAAGACATAACAAAAGTTCTAAGCCAACTGCCAGAATAGGCCTTGACTTCATTCCATCTCCACCTTTCTTTAACCAAGGCTGCCCAGGCTTTTTCCCAGTTGTATTCTAGGATAGGAGAGCAGGGTATACAGCTTGAAGCTGAAGATCAAGAGCATAGACTGTCAGATAAGCTTCTGTCATCGGCCTGACTCACGTCCTCCTCCGAGAAGATCTTCAAGACCTTGCAATAAGATAGGACATAAAAAATAGTATACATTGGAACCAGAAGTGTACTGAGTTAAAAACTGGACCTGCCAATGATTGTATATTGATTACCATCTTGGATCATTTTGGTCCGCCCATTCTCGCCAGTTTGGGCTGTCAGATAAGCTTTCTGTGTTCCTCTGCCTTTCTTACGTTATATAGTCCTTCAGACAAGATCTCTAGACTGTGGAAGGTAGAGTAAGTCTGGACCAGAATGATCAGAAACTTCGTAACTATTAGAGTTGATATATTTGAATACTTTATTCTAAATTTAAAATATATCCACAAACATTGGAAAATGGGATTGAATTAGGTAAACGAAGACTGTTAACCCATGTAGAATGATTGCTATCCCTGACCGTCTATTCTCGTTGGTTGTATCGTGTTTTATCGTCTCGCCATTTTCTTTCGTCGGCGTATTCCAGTCACGCTAATAAATACATTCACTCAGGTAAGTCCCATTAGTGGAGGTGAGCAGACGTGACCTGTGAGGGCAGGTGGACCAGAGTGATTCGAAACGATTATAGACCCAGAAAACGAGTTCCCTTTACCATTTTTCTGGCGTTTTTCTTTTAAACTAAGAAAACTGTTCGTAAAAAAAAGGATGAAGGTGTTAAAATTTACCTTTCTTGTTATATGTAGCTTTGTGATGAGGCGTTTAGCAAATAAGTTTTTTTTTAAACTTTAGGTAGCTACAAGCTGTTTGAGTAAGTAGTGGGCGGGTCCCAGTAATGGGGAGACAGGCCGTGACAATTGTAACAAAATCGGTTCTCAGTCTCTCCGAGGAGGCTGTAAATTAGGAGCCCGCCGAGCAACAATGTCCAATAACTCGGCCTGGTTAACGCCCTACCCTCGACTTGTAACTTATTATTAAAAGACAGACGAGCACTAAAAACGGGAACGAGGGAGAATGGAGGAGTCGAGAGTTAATACCCAGGGATATTTATGCAACCACCCATCCGCACGCCAGACAGCAGCTCCTCGCACATTTCAACCTGAGACGACGAACAAGAGTTTAAACAAGTGTTTCTAACAAAGATTTTATTATTTTAAAGAGACAAACTTCAAAAATTAAAATTCTAAATCATAATCAACTTAGGTGTCTTAAAGACTTTTGTTTTCTTCATAAGAGTTCGAGTGCTAAGGACAAGGGGATAGAAAAATCGATAAAACAAATCTCTTTGATAAAATTGGAAGAATTTAATCGAAAACGTATGACTGAGCAAATCCTCATTTATAAACTTTTTTCTGATCTTTCTGAAATAATTAAATATTACGAATAAGGTAACATCGTTTATAATATAATAAAACAGTAATATAAAACAACTGTTTTTCCTCCATCCCGGGTTTGGGTAACACTGGGGGCAACACTGTTTCCACAAAGTGGGCAGTCTTTGGTGAAATGATTTGAAATAATTAATACCGAAATACAATTTAATGCATAAAGTAAATAATTTATTATTAATTTATGAATATTCTTCTCTTGACAACGTTTATATATACTGTTTTTCTATCCATCCCGGGTTTGGATAACACTTGTGGGGGGGGGGGCAATACTGCTTCCACGAAGTAAGCAGTCTTTGGCGAAGTAAATCATACAAAAATAAAATTTATTGCACAATAATTTATTATTAATTTATGAATAACCTATACTAGCAAACGTTTACATATATTAAAACAGTAATAGAAAACAATTAATACTATTTTTCCCTCCATACCGTGTGTTTGGGTAACACTGAGGGCAACACTGTTTCGATCAGTGGGCTGCCTGTGACGACACAATTATTACAAAAATGAAACTTTATGAATAAATTAAATTAATTGTTATTAATTTTTGAATAAACACCCCTTTACAACGTTTATATATAATAATAAGTACTATAAAACAATAAATACTGTTTTTCTATCCATCCCGGGTTTGGATAACACTTGTGGGGGCAATACTGCTTTCACGAAGTAAGCAGTCTTTGGCGAAGTAATTCATACCGAAATAAAATTTATTATTAATTTATGAATAACCTTATACTAGCCTACGCTTATATATACTAAAACAGTAATAAAAAACAAGTAATATTGTTTTTTCCACCATCACGTGTTTGGGTAACACTGAGGGCAACACTGATTCGATCATGTGGGTGACACAATTATCACAAAAATGAAACTTTATGAATAAATTAAATTAATTGTTAATTTTATTGTAATTTTTGAATAAACATCTCTTAACAGCGTTTATATGTAATATAACAGTAATATAAAACAATTTATATTGTTTGTCCCTATATATCAGGTTTGGGTAACACTGGGGGCAACACTGTTTCGGTAAAGTGGGCAGTCTGTAGTGACATAATTATTATAGAAATAAAACCTAACGCAAAAAGTAAATTATTTATTATTAAAATGTAGATAACCTACTAATATTCGAGGTGTATATAATTATATAATAAAACAAGTATATATGAAAATGAAGGTGCAGCGTTGGTGGGCCGGATTGACAGAGAAGAACTCGCAAATCAAGAGCACGCCCTCAAATCGAAGAAGAGGAACAAACTCAATAAGACCAGGACAGATATTTTTGGCCCAAAGCCCGCGTATGTCCGGTATGCAAAGAAAGGTCGCTTGATGTGTCCCACCTTACTGAAGAGTGCAATTCCTCGGCTCCATACAGAGGCGTAGGAAGAATGCTACCCGATAAGCTTTTTTTTAATAGAAAACAGGGTTGTTTATTATGTATGGCATGATAGTTGTACGTCCTAAGCGTGTGTTGAAAGTGGCTGTATTTGTGGGTAATTGTAATTAAATTGGCACTAATTTTGAGCCAATGGAAGTTTTTCGCTTTTTTCCCTTTGCCTGTGAGAAGTGATAGGTTCAACTTTGTACCTTATATAAATCAACAATCAGTTCACCGTTGTTTCCTATTTAACTTTTAACATGGAAACTTTAGTATAATATTTATATCAATCATTCTGCTTAAAATCCTTAAGCTTATTTATTCTAAGGGGGGAACCAAAGTGGAAGAAGAAATCGAGAAAGGAAAGCTTTAACTTTCCCCCCAGCCATTTCTGGCCATCCGACACCGACGAATTTATACCATAACGCGGCCGAAAATAAAACCGGGGAAAAAAGAGCAAAAAACAACAAATACATCCCCCCGTCGCGGAAAATGGGCCTGGAGAAAAGAGCAACTTATAAACAGTTTGAAAACACGGTGGAAGTCGTGACATCCGTCTTGCCCGGTGACACTCCTTGAATTATAAAGCGTCCCCGACGGTTCTGAAATTGGTCGATGGCACTTTTGGGAATTGCCCCATGGATCAACCTTGCATAAGTTACAGGGAGTGCGGGTTTCCGAGCCGTCGCCTCCCTTGAGCATTCCCTTTTCCTTCATTTCTACCTAATCCCGGCATATTCAGTATGGATATCAATAGTGGAAAAAAATTCCTGCAACAACCACCGCCTTTATACCCTCTACCACGTTCTATACATCAGATTCGCGAATAATGTAGTTTAGACTATGTGACTGTTTTGGCAAAAAAGAACTAAGCGCAGAATGATGCCAATCTACTGGTGATTAACTATTTCGATCTTTTTCTATTGAATAAACTTGCTGAATGAAATAAGAACATTCACTGGCCACAGAAGGTCCAGAGATCTTTTACGCAGTAGTCAGTTTGGTTCCTAGTAGTAGACATCATTGGTCCTATCAACGAGCAGATTTAAGGTAATGTCTCATAGATCTACGGATACTAGAGAAAATAGGAATTTGGCGATACCATTCATTTTAGGGATTTAACATTTTTTCTGTGTTCAATGGAGGGTAATCGATGATCCTAAAAGCAACAGGTGATTCTTCAACTGCAAGGACTCAACTAAAATAAACTTTATCAACAAATGAGCAAGCTCTGCCTTATTAATTATGCCCATGCTGACATGACCTGAATAATCACCAGCTGGAGCTGTAATTATTGAGTGTGTCAGATCCAGACACTCGACGGTAACGTACGCAGGATGGCCCTTGATAATGAAAAAGGTATGGATTTCTTCAGCTGAGATTTTTAGAAAGGCAGATACCACTCTCGTAATGCCGGTACCAGATCTTCCTGGTAGTTGGACACCGCTAAAAACGACGAGATGCCAAAATGCGTTTAGTAGTCGAAAGCAAGCGGCATAAAAGACTAAAATAAGTTTGATCAACTGAAACCTCGGAGTTACAAATGAGCAAGCTCTACCTTATTGATGGTGTCCATGCCGACATGACCTGAATAATCACGAGCTGGAGTTATAATTATTGAATGTGTCAGGGCCAGTACGTAGGGTGGTCCTTGATAATGAAAAAGGTTTGGATTTCTTCAGCTGATATTATTAGAAAGGCAGATACCACCCTGATAATGCCGGTACCAAATCTCCCTGGTAGTTGGACATCGCTGAAGACGACGAGATGCCAAAACGCGTTTAGTAGTCCAAAGCAACCATCAGAAGCCATTAACGACTAAAGAGCAAGAAGCTTGATAGAAGAAACCTTGCAGTTACCAATGAGTCACACTTCCAGTCCTATCTCGTACTGAACATTCTGACTGTCACGTCCCAGCCTACGATTATACCTACCTACAAAAAAACAAGAAAATAAAACAGGAACGTAATTTTTCAACTGAAGCCCGTAGAAAGACAGTTACCAACCTCATGCATATTCACCTCAAACTTGCGATACAGGGGCAAAGATTGATCTATTATACTTAATTTACGGATTTCTACAACTGAGAACAAATTTTAGCCGATCCGGACTATTCCAGGACTTTTATTCCGAAATCGTGAGATGCGGTCTGGTGTGATGTAAGTTTCAGAAAAACATTTCCTTTATCGTGCCAACGTTTCGATCTTTATTGAGATCATCATCAGAGCTCAAAGTGTTTGTTTTCTCTGTAGATGTGCCATAATTCTCAGTCATGGGCACTCACAGCACGACAGACAAGAATGACACATCTACAATCGGAAAACAAACACTTTGAGCCCTGAAGATGATTTCAATAAAGGTCGAAACATGTGGTATTTAGTTACTTAACAATTATTTGGAAGTCGTGATTTGCGGTCTGGTGTGACGTAGGTTTCAGAAAAACATTTTCTTTCGCGCCTACGTTTCGATCTTTATTGAGATCAACTTTAGAGCTCACAAGTGTTTGTGTCATTCTTGCGTGTCGTGTTGAGAGTGCCCTCTGAGATTTTGGAATAATTATCGATTAGCTGTCACTAATAATCACCATGTATTTCAGAACCTCGGACCGAAACTTGACAAAGACACTGATGACCCTTCCCAACAATTGGAAGCTCACCGGGTGAAGCCAAAATGCTTGAGTATCAGGAAGAACAAAGCAACCATAAAAAAAGATTTAAAAAAAGATCGATAGTCATCAAATGGGCCACCATCTTCACACCTGCCTTCCACTGCGACCATACTTCAATCATCACCATCCTGGCACTCGATGGTAAAAGAATCCCGTCTTCTTTAAGCCTTTGGTAAGACAGAAAAAAAGAGGACAGTTACATCGTAGTTATATTTTCACCTATCGACCCTATCATCCCTATTCTCGTAAGGTACACATGGTCCTCTCTGAGATGAACATTTCAATCATCGCCATTGTTAAACGTATGGTTTACATTTTGAACCTGATAATTGGCCTGATGACCTCATCCTATAATTTTGCTCCTTCAACTAAACAATTGTTGTAACGTGTATAAATTACATAAAGTATGTATAATTGGACTGTTAAGAAATCAAGATTATAAGGGCCGGCGGATAGAGAGCGTCTCACACGTTTTAATATCAAGGCTGTAACCTCTTGAGGGCCGGGGAAAATTCATTTTTTTCAAAAGAGCCGTCGTGAGCCGGCGCGTTTCGAAACGATGTGCGGCCGGGCAGACATTTACGCCGGCACCAATTAAAGCACGACGCCCGGGGGTGAGATTTTCGGTTAATTCTATGCAAATCGGACTTATAAGAAGGAGGTGGAGGTCGGCCTCGGGCGATCACAAAGGGTCGTCATAGAGCACGGCTATCTCACCGGGCCATCTCGCCCCCATTTACATTTAACAAACACGCTTTTATACATTCCTTTCCGAAGATGATTAACATTTTTAATTGTGCACAATCGTGCAAGGTGGAATGCACTTACGTTAGTTTACATTATATGTTTCATGAAATGATATATAGTGTATTTCAAATGGATAATATATCAAGGAGAAACATGGTTCTTGAAAAAAACATCGAACAATAATATTGATTTTCATAAAACAGAATAATATGCCCAGAACTAACATCGATAGTGATAAAACTTCAAAGAAACAAACAATGTGATAAAATATCCGCTAAAAGAATCGATTTTAATAAACATCGAATTGAAAAATCGATGGTAATAAAACATCGCTCGATTTTATTTTTTATCGATCTTGATAAAACATCGAAATTGATTTTGTCAAAACAACGGATATGGAATGGAATGGAATGGTAGCAAAGGTACTAGGAGGTGGGGTTTGTGTGCCCCAGGCACTGCAGCCTTCTGGCTTATTGTACCTTCCTAGTTCTTTAGTTTAGTCAATAGACTCGATCTTTTTTCTCAGGAGTATCAAGTCATTGACTGTTATTGCTTCAATGTGGTTCTCTGAGTCATTTTTGTGCGTCAGATTGAATCTCCATTGAGCCGTTGCTCCGCATTCGAAGATGATATGAGTGGCTGTTTCCTCCTCCTCATTACATAGTCTGCAAATTGGATCACTATTATATATGCCCATGTTTTATAGATGTTTTCTCAGATGCCGGTGGCCGGTTAATAGACCTCTGAGATTTGCCATCTACAGTTGTAGCAGTGTTTTTGCCAGTTTTGATGAGGGTTGTTTTATCATGAGTTTACTGTGTCTAGCAATGCTAGAATGTATCCATTTTTCTCTTTGTTTTATTTGGATCCATTCTGCGATGGAGGATTCTACATATGTTTTGGATATCCCAAGGATAGGCTCGGGGCCTATGTATGGTCTTGTGGGTCTAAACTGCGGAGCAACATTAGCCCGCAGGAGGAAGTGCTTTGGGATGTACAATGTGACCATAGAAGAGCTTCAACCAATAAAACCGGGCCTAATAATCAAGTTCCTTGACGAACTAGGACTCACCGATGTGCTTTAAGCAAAGAACGGGGGATACAATAGCTCTTGACGGGCGCAGTATACACACCCTGAAAACTTCCAATCAATCAATCAATGGTCTTGTGGATCCTCCTCTGGCCAGTCTGTCTGCTTCTTCATTACCCAAAATTCCCCTGTGCCCTGGCACCCAGGATACCGTTAGCTTGTTCTGTTTCCCCAGGTTTTGGAGATTTTGGACGCATTCACTGACTAGTTTTGATGTAATCCTTGTACATGCCAGTGCTTTAATAATATCTGCTTGGCTGTTTGATCTTATGAGGATTTTTTGTCAGTGTAACCTCTTTTAAGATTTTCCAGGGCACAAGCATTGATAGCATGTATTTCTGCTTGAAAGACCGAGGTGTACTTCCCTAGTGAGTTTGACTGCTCATATTTTGGGCTTGTACAAAAAACACCTGATCCTGTCCCTTCATTTGTTTTGGAGCCATCCGTATACCATATCATTGTATCCGATGTTCTCCTGTGTTCTTCCTCTCCTTTGTAGTCTGTTGAGATTTTGTAGGAGGTTGTGAAGATTGTTTCCGGGACCATGTAATCAGTCCCCATCTCTAGTAATGGGTGTCTGATTTTGTTAATTATGGTTGTGTGCCCGAATTGTTTGGTTCGTTTCCAATTTAATTGTTTTTGGAGCCTGAACGAGCTTTTCCTAGCCTCTCCCTGTATGAATATTTCTAGTGGAGGTAGGTTTAGCAGGGTACCTAGTGCATTTGTAGGGGTTGTTTTCATCGCCCCTGTGATACATAGGTTTGCTAGTCTTTGTAAGCTGCCTAATATTCGGGTAGCTACTTTTAGTTGAGCTTTGTTTCACCAGATTAATGATCCATAGGTTATTCTGGGTCTTATTACACCCGTGTATAGCCAGTAGGCCATTTTCGGTTTCAGTCCCCAGGATTTGCCTAAGGCTCTTCTTGTGGATATAAAACCTATTTTAATAAAAACCGAACAGAAACATGGAATTCCCCCCCCCCAAAAAAAAATCTAACCAAAAAAACCGATTTACATATCGTATACAGAAAATTTACCTTGCTAAAGCATTAAAAAAATCGAAGATGAAAACATGGAATAATACATCAAGAAGAAATATCGATATTGAACAAAACATCGAATGAGATTTAAAAAAACAACAACAGAAGAATTAGTTTTAATAAACACGAACTGAAATATAGATGTTGACAAAACATCGAATCACATCAAACATCAAGAAAAAAATAACGATCTTTATGAAACATCAATTTTGTTTTTGACCAAACAATGGATTGAAAAACCTATTTCGAAAAGATCGATGAATATGAAATAACACACCAAGAAGAAATGTCGCGGCCCTGCGTTCGAACCCGGGACCTTTACCTTACAGAGATGAGCGCCGTGTTAAGAACTAAACCGTTGCGGCCATGTTTGATAAAACATGAATCACAACAATTTCATCGCGCGAACAACGTAGGCACGAGAACAAGAAAATCCATTTTCTTAAAACATGGAACACAAATCTATGTTTAGAGATCGTGAGATGCCGTCTTAAACGACAGAAATCTATTTTGACAAAACATCGTCTTCAGAAATATATTTCGATAAAAGATTGAACACAAAAATCTGTTGGTTTAAACATCGATCATAAAAATCGATCTTGATAAAATATCGACTACGAAAATCAATTTCGATAAAACATCGATCACAAAAATCAATCTTGATAAAAAATCGACAACGAAAATCAATTTCGATAAAACATCGAACACAAAAATCGATCTTGATAAAATACCGAATACAATAATCGATCTTGATAAACCTGAAAATCAATTTTGATAAATCATCGAACACAAAAATCGATCTTGATAAACTTGAAAATCAATTTCGATAA
>CM077110.1:15714669-15724674 GCA_039619505.1 Cimex hemipterus | reverse complement strand
AAAAAAAGGACTTAAAAAAGAATTTTGATTTTGAAAAATTGGGGGGGGGTAATCTATAAGGGAGTATGATAAGTTGTTGATATGGTAATAATAAAAGTTCACGTTAAGTGTTGAAACAAATAAATTCATATTATCGATACTTGAACAATTACTGGTTTTCAAAGTTTAATTTTCTTTTTTTTTTTAAAAAAAAGGACTTAAAAAAGAATTTTTATTAAAATTGGGGGGGGGGGTAATCTATAAATGGAGTATGATAAGTTGTTGATATGGTAATAATAAAAGTACCCGTTAACTGTTTAAACAAATAAATTCATATTATCGATACTTGAACAATTGCTGGTTTCAAAGTTTAATTTTCTTTTTTTTTTAAAAAAAGGACTTAAAAAAGAATTTTGATTTTGAAAAATTGGGGGGGGGGGGGTAATCTATAAAGGGAGTATGATAAGTTGTTGATATGGTAATAATAAAAGTACACGTTAACTGTTTAAACAAATAAATTAACGTTGTGTATATACATAATCTAAATTGGGAAAACAAATGGAAACTGGTACTAAGGGTAAAACATTTAAAATGTAAACAAATGGGTTGGAATAGGACTGTTGGTCCGCCTAATCTCGATGATTTTACACAAAAGGTTACACAATCAACGGATCTAACAACAATTGATTATAAATCATACACATTTATCTCAAGTCGATTATCCTCCCAAAGCGAATTTTAACTTGCCCTTCTGCGAAGTTTATAAGCGGTCCGAAGTCTAAATTTAACTTCGTCACCTGATATTGATTTAAACGGCTTCCTTGATTGACAGCTCAACCGTGAAACGCGACAATGCGTTGTTGTTTTGAAACAAAAACGCAATTTGGCAAATAACTTATTAAAAGGAGAAACGATAGTGTTTTGTTTGATGTAATCCAACTGATTGATTTAATCAACGTGATTTCTTGAACAAGTTAAAGTTGGTTTTTGGTTTCTTCCCGGTAGAAAATAAACGATAATTTTAAAAAAACACGTACCTTTTCCGTCGTAAATGAGCTCCTTTTTCTTAGAACGTGTTGAAGGGGGTAAATCGGCGAAATGACAGAAGAAACAATGTGTTTTGTTTATAACCTGCACGGCGATAACAGCAGGCCGGCCGAGGGGCGTGGGGGTCGGAAATAAGGCCGAGGCGAAAGATAAGAACACTTCCGAAGACCGAAAAAAGAAAAAACTGGTCCTAGAAGACTTTTAACCAATTCGGAAGAGGTTTTTCGGTTCTGCGGAGAAGAAGACGTGCTAGAAAGGTTTCACGGCTTTGGTGTTCTGATGTATTATAGAGAGAGCGGTGGGCCTGCGACCTGGCGGAGGCTATCCAAACGGCCGTGCGCCCGCCCGATTTCGAATCTAACAAGGACACCAGAAAAAACTCTTATGAAAAAAATTATTATTTTTATTTTATTTTTTTCGGCCTTGGCAGGATTTTTTTAGTATTAATGTAAACATCATTAAATTTGTGAAGGAAGTTCATTGCGTCCACCAATTGCTGAATGTACCTTTTATCCTTAAAACTAGGAATTTTCGAACTTTGTAAAAAATATGACAATCTAAAAAATTAATTATCTGTATAATTAGCAAAGAGCTGAATTACAATAAACAATTACCTATTGTTGATTGCCATATTGAATAGAACAAAAGATGATGAAATCCACGGAAAGACAGCAGGACAAAATTTTTGAACTCCTTAAGCACAGACGAACAATTTTAATAAAACAAGTTAATAGTTACCTAAAAAAATACCAAAAATGTTAAAAACTTACAGAAGCCAAGAAGAAAGATTTTAACGAAACACGGCTGAAACCAATTTTTAAACGTTTAGAACAGCTATTGTGTGTAAAACTATAAACAGAACTAGGAAAATATACTAATTATTTATTTATGTAATATTGAAACAAGAGTAAAAAAAGTTACTATTTATTTATATAATTAATAATTTAAAAAAATCAGGAAAGATATATTTTAGGAAATACAGCAGAACCTGGTTTTTTGGAATGTCTAGATAAATTTGATCGCTTTTAAAACCACTTTTGTCCCACAGTAGATAACAAAAAACTAAAAAGAATTAATATTAATCTATAGAATTTAGAATATTAAAAGTAAATTGAAGACAAGATAGATTTTGGAAAAGTTAACTTGATCAACTTTTTACATAGTGAGATATGATTTAGTATGATTGATTAAGGTTTTTAGTTGACATAAAAAAGTCACTGCCACGAGCAGGAGTCGAACCCACGATCTTTGGCTAGATACGCCGTTGTTATACCACTGAGCTATCGTGATCTCGATCCACCCAGACAATAATTTCCCACTTCCTCAGTTTTTCAATTTTCCCTCCTTTTTGCCATTTTTCAAATGCCGTGTAATCCGATTGAATGAATTAAAATGAGGTATACTTCACTAAAGCTCTCCGTGGCCATTTCATTAGTGGGTCGAGCTCAAGCGGTAGACCAGCGGCGTATCTACCCGAAGATCGTGGGTTCGAATCCCGCTCGTGCCGTTGACTTTTTTATCTCAACCAGGTCAAGAGGTAGTAATAAATACATTCCCGCATCACACTACATTTAAACTACCCCAAACTACTCGATATTCCCCGGGGTAATTGGGGGGGGGGGGCTATACCTTTTCATTCACGCTAATAAATTACAACCGCACATTCATTCACTCTACCCCAGAGTACTCGATTTTCCCCAGATCACAATTATTTAATATTTTTAAACAAATCGCATGTATATTTACGAATTTTACTTATTTCCATGTATTATTATTTTTATGTCCTATTTTTTAATCCTTGAAAGAAAGGGTTATAAAACTATATTACAAGGCATGAAGAGAAAATAATTCACACCCAATGATATCCCATGCCATAAGCCATCTGTCGCTGAAGAAAGCTCTTGGTTTTGACCCATTTTCTCCACAAATCTTATGACACATTGTGAAAAAAAAACCAGTAGGTTTTCATGAGACAGCATACCTCCTATTAATTGTATTGACCAAAATGAGCAAAATCATAGAAAACCTGCATAAAAACGATCTTATACTTCGTCCGAGTAACCTAATAGACAACGTGCCGGTCTTGAACAATAGGAATACACGACAATCGAACAGATGGAAGGATAGCCCAAGGTGGTATCATAAGACCCCTACGCAGTGTACACTATTGACTTCATTTTGATCAGAAACTTGTAACTGCCTGCTGCCATTTTAAATTCCTCTGATGAGTGTAGTAATATACGCTAAGACCAGTCGACTAATTATAGACTGTTCCACCATGGTTTGTTTGGATTGCCTTTATCGTCCTTTCTAGAGTCAAATTGCATATAATTGGTTATAACGTGTCCCCCTGTCTCAACCCACTTACTCTGTCCAGAGGTCACCAACCTGTGACCTCGCGATTTCAGGTGATTTTAACCAGTTTCGCGAACTTTAATGGCAACAGTAATCCTCAGCCACCGTCTTTCTATTATCTATAAACAGACGGTGTAAAATGGAACACTCCCTAAGGCTGCCTACAGAAAAAGCAAACAAACATACATTCTTTCAAAATCGGCAGAAATAGTAGGTCGGCGTGAGTTTGATCACACTTCTGACATAGATAGTTTACCCGAGAATATGCGTCAGCTTTTAATCATCCATGATCATCTTTGGCCTGTTTAATCTAACGTCTCAGTTTGATACACGTTCCACGAGCCCGAGGTGTCATGTAGTACCTCGGTGTAGATAACGACAATTTACGATTTTCCCCTCTTATTAACCCCTTCGAAACCACTTTCCCTATTTAAAAGAAACATGTTAAGAACAGTAAATATAATCCATAAGCAGGTGTGATTTAGAATGGAAACGCGCGCTGTAATCATAACTCCGAGGGGCCTGCAAGGTATCAATCATCATTTTACATCATTACACGTTTGGATTTCACGTGAAAAATTTTTTGTTTCCGACATAATTATCAGTTTAGTGGGAGTCTTTATGGTTCGTGAGTCTCACACGGGGATAATTTAAAAATGAAAATGGTTATCCAGAGACGGGCCAATAACGTGATCCCTAGGATATTAACATATCTTAACGGTCGGATTTGGCCATTAGTTCCGTCATACTTGTTTGCACTCCGGCCCCTCCGACACCTATCTCGAATCAGTCAATACTGAAATAAACATATAAAAGGAATAATGGAACAGGGGTCGTTTATAAAGAGAAAGATTAATTTCTACCTTGTCCTATCGACCCGGTTTCCAAATGGGTTTGGAGTGTGCCCAATTTGTTTTCGATCGCTGAAGAAAGATCAGCGTCCAAACTTGTCATTCCAATGACATTCATGATACGATGCAATTTACGTTTATATTGTATTGTATTTCCCACAATCCCGCTTTTGGGGTAACACTGGAGGCAACACTGTTTCCATGGAGTGGTAAGTTTGTGGTGACATAATTAATACAACAATGTCGCCTATTGCACCTATTAAACAAATTAAATTATTTACTGTCAATTTATGATAACCTTCTGCTTGACAACGATTATATATATAACAAATATTCAATATAAAACTATTTAATTGTTTTTTCCTCCATCCCGTTTTTGAGTAACACTGGGGGCAACACTGTTTCCATGGAGGGGCAAGTTTGTGGTGACTTAATTAATACAGCAATGAAACCTATTAAAAAATAAACTTATTTATTGTTAATTTATGAATAAACTTTTGATAGACAACGTTTATATGTATAAAAAACAGTAAATATAAAACAATTTAATTGTTTTCCCTTCAACCCGTATTTGACTAACTCTGAGGGCAATACTGTTTCCGTAAGGCTGGAAGTCTGTGGTGGCTCAATTAATACAAAAATGACGCATACAAATAATTTATTATTAATTATTAATTTATGAATATTCTTCTCTTGACAACGTTTATATATATATATATAAGTACTATAACACGATTTATACTGTTTTTCCAACCATTCCGTGTTTGGGTAACACTGGGGCCACCACTGTTTTTGTGGAGGAGCAAATTTGTGGTGAGTTCATTAATACATCAATGAAACCTATTATATAAAGTAATTTATTTATTATTAATTTATGAATATCCATCTACTAATCAACGTATGTATGTATAAAAAAACAGTAACATAAAATAATTTATATTGTTTTCCCTTCATCCGTATTTGACTAACTCAGTGGCAACACTGTTTCCGTAAGGTTGGAAGTCTGTGGTGACTCAATTAATACAACAATGACGCATATTACACGAGGTAATTTATTTATTATTAATTTATGAATAACGTTTTGCTAGACAACGTTTATATATAAGAAAATATATATAAAACATTTTATATTGTTTTTCCCTTCGTCCCGGGTTTGGGTAATCGTGGAGTAACATTGTTTAAATGGGCAGCCTGTGGTGACTTAATTATTACAGAAACGAGATGCTTAAATTAAGTTAATTATTATTACTATGAGGATAACCTACTACTAGTCAACGTGGATTATATAATTGTATAGTAAAACAATAATATAACCATTTATGAAAAGCAAGCGGCACCCCTGAAGGACCTGAGTCGATAAAGAGATTTACACTCAACCGACTAAGAATAGGCCAAACGACGTTAACATGTAGTCAAACATTCTTGAACCAAAGTAACCGTATATGCGTAGAATGTGGAAAAAGATTGCTTGTTTACCTCATAATAAAGGTGTCATTCTTTGGCTCTGTATAGAGAGCGAGTAGGGCAGTGGCCGGGTCTAAATTCATTCATCCCTTCTTTGGGCAACACTGATGGCAACATTGTTTCCCGGAAGTTTATATAAAATTTCGTACGGTTACAAAGGTGAAAATAGTGCATAACCTTCCCAAAATTAGTGTGCAAACCGGATTATTACAGCAATAAACTGTGTATATAACTGAAGTGATATTTTGTTCTAGTTTCATCAAAAACGTCACAATATAATTAAGACTTCGGAAGAACGCACCCGTTAAAAAATTGTTCGTTTAAACCAACGGTAATCGTTTGCCATGAGCCCTTGTTTTCGGAAGACACAGCAGTATTAGGTGTCATTAAGACCTTCGAGGTTGCAAGGGTGGCTCGTCGAGGAGGTTGGATCCTTTTCAACCCCCGAGATTACCCCATTAGGACTCAGTCGGAGGGGCGTGCTCCCAGGGATTGAACATAAAACCTAACTCAGTGTGAAATTTGATAAGGAGCGGGGGAGTTGAGTTTTTAAAAAGGGAAGATGACAAAGGAACCTTAAAACAACAAGCTTTTTGTAAAATGTCACGTTTAAAAAAACAGATTTTTTCGTGTTTGTTTGTGCGTGTGCGCGCGCGGATTTGGAGTTTTGTTCTTTTGGAATTCTTGTCCCGTTAGTTAATAAGAATAGAAGAAATGAATCAATTTTCTGCCTCTCGCGCCATAAGGCCGGTGCTAAGGGGCCCAAATTGAGCACGAAGGTGTTAATTTGGTCAGCGAAAGGGTCACGACCCCTTCAGCACGCCTCTTCTCGATTGGGCAATTATGAAAAAGCTATCCGTACCATCGCCGGCAATCCTCGAATCTGGTTATCGATGACCAGCCCTAATCGGCAAGTCGTCCTACGCACAGGCATTCCGGGGTCGGGACAAATACGTGGACGTCACAAAACGATTTCGACCAAGAACGTAAACGTCTAATTTACTGATTGGAAATTGGAAAACACAATTCGTTCTCCCCAATCGAAATAACACGGCTTTTACCTGGCTCTCTTGCCCCTTTCCTGCCGTGTCATCCTCTGTGAGAAAGCTTGCTATGAAATCACCTTTTTTAAACATCATAGCAAGGGAAAAAAACAATAAAATTACAATTAACGCTAAAGTTTTAAAAGATCCTACTTCCTTCTCGTTCGTATATGCTATATAATAATAAGAAGGCATGAAATTTGCTGACACGAAACCAAGTTATCAGTAGCTTACAAAGACTAGTCAAACAGAATCTGAGGATTGCAAGATCAGGATAGATTTGGAGGTCATCACGTATTTTGTAAAGTTCAGTTTTCCTCTCATTTGGTCATGTGCATAATAGTGCCTTATTGAATACGTTGCCTGTCTTGTCCAATTGAGCCTTTGGTCAAGGTACCTTAGGTACTTACTTTCCTTGGAGAAAGTTAACGCTTGAACTTCTATAGCGCTTTTAGGTTGACTTACTACTTCTTCACGAGTAGGAGGTTTTTCTTTTCTTCAACATTCAACTTAGAAGTTCCCAGGGTATTAACCCCTCTTCAAAGCCTTAAATACTCTTACTTGTCACGTATCCTTTTTAAAGTTTTTCCCATACACGTTTACTAGTAGGATTTTTTCCTTACATTGATAATTGGTTAATTAAATTTCATTGCTGTATTAATTGTCAGCACAGACTTCATAGAAACAGTGTTGCCCAAACACGGGATTTCCTGAAGGTTACGCACTGTTATCAACCGTTAAAGGTATTTTATTACGTTTTAGATAGACTCCTCGGAACCAGTGTTGCCCACAGTGTTACCAAAACAAGGGATGATGGGAAAAACAATATAAATGATTGATTGATATGTACATAAATATATAGAATCAAGCTGATGTATATTTTATAAATATTCTAATTGATATCCGGTGAACACCGTTTGTGAAGGGTATATTTTGGCATCCTTTCATCTGAAACTATGAATTTCTAATAACAGTAAAGATTAATGAGTTCAATATTTATTTTATATATTGAGTTCATTGCTATAATAATCAAGTTACCACAGTATTTCATGGAGGTTATAGCCCTGTTATCAACTATTTATTCTTAACACATTGTATAAACATTTTATTTGAATATGAAATACTTGGTTCAAAATTTGTATTGCATACACCTGTATTGTATTGTCTTTTTTCCCAATCAATATAGGTTTTTTTAAATTCACCCAGGCTCTGAAAATGACCTGAATAAAGGTCGAAACGTCAGACAAAAATGAAATTTTTTTAAAAATCAATCTTGACCACTCCTGACGACACCGACAAATTATTTTACATAAACTTCCAGGAAAAAAAAATTTACTAAACACGGAATGGAGGGAAAAACGGTATGAACTAAAAAAACCCACTTATATAAGTAAAAGTTCAATAGTAGGAGGTAATGTAAAAATGATTAATTTAATCTGTGTATATGATTGAGTACCGAAATAATTAATTTACTACAAATTAACCTTAATATATTTATATTGTTTTTATTTTAATAATTAAGTCACCACAGACTTCGTGAAAGTTATACACTGTTACCTAATATGGATTCTTTAGAAATTTTCTTTCATGCACGTTGACGAGTAAGGTAAGCGTTATATTAATAATAATTAAATTATTATGTTTATTACAGTATAATCAAGTCACCAGAGACTTCCTAGAAACAGTGTTGACCTCAGTGGGTCCACGAAACGACAAAATACATTTTTATATCCGTCCTACGTTTAGAAAAAGCTCCTCGTGACGGGTTTCACGTTTTCCATAAGTCGGGAAAGCGTTAAACGCACATTATTGTAAATAAAGACAGTATCGACAAAAACAACCTATTATGAAAATTTCAATAAGGCGATAAAAATCGATAGGCGTCCGGCTGAAATGACGCGAGCCCTCTCATTCCTCTTCGTTGCCAGCCGTGTGTGACCCATTCGTATTAATTATTAATCCCATTCTAAGTGGACAATGTCAATGCGGGAATTAGAGAATTGCGTATAGACCGCCTCTCTGGAAAATTAAACGTCTAAAACATGTCATTTCCTTTGTGAATAATGAAGTCTCACGTGTTGTCTTCTTGTTTAAATTCGGCATAACGCTCCTAATTAAATTTATAAAAGAATTGATTCCTTTTGAACTTTTTAATATGCCGTAGGTTGTAATTAGAAGTTTTTTTTTGCCCGGCGATACTTTTACTTTTTGAATATTTCATTGCGCCAAAACCCGCCGGCGTGATTTCGATCCTGGACGGGATGATTGATTTGTTAATTACAAGGCGAGGGATAGCCGAAAGCCTTTTACCGAGATAATTCCATGCTGTTCGGGATCCCCCTTTTCCCGGTCTATTCCAGATCCCGGGCAAACTGCGGCGGTCCTATTTTCCTGGAAATCACCGGCTACAATTAGCTTAATCATCAATGACCGCATCAATCATGCGACCGCAAGCATTTCAGGATATCCGATACGATACTCCGAAACTATGCCATTGCCAAAAACTCCAATTTATAAGAAACAGCATTTATTCAATTTTCATGTATTATTTTTTAATTAATTTTATTAATTATTTCCAATATAGTAATACAGGAAAAGGTTAATGAAACCATTTATACTGTTTTTCTCTTCGTTTCATGTTTGGGCAACACTGGGGGCAACACTGTTTCCATAAAGACGCAACTCCGAAAGTATGCCACTGTCGAAAACCCCAATTTATAAGAAACACGTAACATTTATCAAACTTTCAGGCATTATTTTTATTAATTATTTCCAATATAGTAATACAGAAAATGGTTAATGAAACCATTTATACTGTTTTTCTGCCCGTTTCACGTTTGGGCAACACTGCTTCCATAAAGACGCTATTCCGAAACTAAAACTTTCAAGTATTATTTTTGAATTATTTTTATTAATCAATCCAATATAGCAACACACAAAAAAGTTTAATTTCAGTAATTGTCAATACAACAAGTTATATTCTTTTTCCATTCATCCAATGCTTGGATAACACTAGGAGCAACACTCTTCAATTGAAATTCGTCGTTTGTGGCCACCTAATACAGCAATGAAACCTACTAACCAAATTGAATTATGAATCAGCTTTTATTAGACAACGTTTGGATCTATAATGAAACCATTTACACTTTTTCACCTCCGTTTCACGTTTGGGCAACATTGGTGGCAACACTGCTTTCACAAAGGCGCTACTGCAAAAGACGCCATTGCCAAAAAAAAAAAAAAAAATATATATATATATATATATA
>CM077110.1:15694784-15714269 GCA_039619505.1 Cimex hemipterus | reverse complement strand
ATATATATATATATATATATAATAGAAACTCGTAGCATTTAATGAAATTTCAAGCAGTATTTTTTAATTATTTTTATTATAGTTATATTATTTTTTTTAAGGGTGTTTTGTCGGCTAAGGTCATTTCACGTCCTAACAGCCAAACTTTCTATCTTAGGTTAGTTTCTATCCCTTTTGAGTGCTGTAAGTATTTGTATTTACATTACCGTAGATATATAGTTACGTTTAAATAGGATAAATAATTCTCTAAACAACGATTTATATTGTTTTTTCCTCCATTCCATGTTTTGGTAACACTGTGGGCAACACTGCTTCCAGGAAGTCTATATCAATTATCGAAAAGATTTGGTGATAACAGTTTGTAACCTTCACGTAACTCTGTGGTACGTTTCGGCAGTAAACTGAACATGTAAAATAATGAATTTATTAACTTATGATAATAGCACAGATTAAAAATTTAGACTATAAGATGGTATGATGCCAAATTTTTCTCTTGTACCCAAAACTGTCAATATTTTATCAAAACCTATTTATTATCAGTAACTTGGAAACGATGAAGATGTTCGTACGGTGAAATCCCACAGTTTTATAAAATATTCTCTGATCTTTGATAAGCTGTTATAAATCTGCATTGAGTGTAGTTCTGGTTTGGTCATATTTTTTAGTGGGTGTTATTTCAAGTTCGAGAATAATTTTTTTCTCTCAAGTATAATCAAGATTAATAAGGAGATAGCCTTCTTGGCGTTATTAGTCGGAATTCTTTGACCAAGCTGACGAAAATTGATACGCGGCCGCCCGGGCGGCACCAGGTCCTTGCCGTTGATTACAGGCGAAATGGAATGCCTGAAAAACCAACATAGAACTCACGGGGCTACCTGTCTTGGTAATTCTTATTTAATTACAGGGATATTAACAGTCGGGCTGCGACTCTCTAACGACCAGGATAAATGGCCAACTCTACGGACGTCCACCGTCCGACAAAGGATATTGAGAGATCATCTTAATGTCCTGCCTCCTCCTAAATAGGACTTCTCGTGTTTTTGAACCTTTGACTACCGACGGAACTCGTTTCAAATTCACAATTTTTTGTTTTTGTTTGGCCCATTTCCTATAGGTTAGCAAGCAATTAGGAGAAAAACACTGTCTTCTTTGATTGATGTTAATTGAACATGTGTGTTATAATTAAAAATAAGGAAGTTCAATAACCAGAGCTACATTTAAATATCAACGTTTTCTACAAAAACCATATTTTTTTTTGTCCATAATCTTGCACATACCTCGTAGCGTCATATAAAAGCTTTTAAAATCCATTTTATAATCATAATATATTGATGTTTTAATGTCCAAAATATTGTAAAGAAAACATTTAATTTTGTCATACCGATATCGAATAATTTTGATATTTTATGTTTACTTTACTTTTCAAAAAAATTATCTCTGGTAATTATCGAAATCGATCGTATTTGATAACACTATATTTTAAAATATCAATCAAATTTATTTATGAATTATTTTGAGCAGAGGTGGGTACTTACAACGAAATATAATGTAATCAGAGTTTACATAGATAAGTAAGCGCGATGACCATTTGATCGGTCCGACATAAATAATACATACACATATATATAGATAAATATGACATATGGTTTTGATGAACAGGAGGGAAAAATCGGCAGTTTTTTCTTTACTGGCAACACTGAGGGCAACAGTGATTTCGGGGACGGAGACTATTTTAATCAAGTACGCACTCGGTCTAGTGAGTCGAAATGTTTGATTGAATGTACAATTACAACTAAGCATCGTTATTAATTGACATTAAATAAAAAAAAAAAAACTCTTGAATCAAGTGAAGCACACAATCAATTAAACAACCTCACTCCTAGGAATCAGTGTTGCCTCAGTAAGTCGAAGATTTTCCTTTTTTATAATATATCGATAATCTCATGGCATAAACCAATGATTCTACCTGTAAAAGCCGATGTATACTATGTATCGAACTCAGTTGATTGGTATTATGTTTTAAACTATTTTATGCGTAAGGAGGAAAATCGAGAATCAACTGGATTATGCTGACAACACTGCGGGCAACACTGACTACGAAGAAAGTCTCAACCTGATGCGTTCCAATGTTTTCCTTAATGAAAAACAACAATCGTATATAAGTTTTTGTTATTGATTATTAAAAATTAAATAAAATAAAAATCGTGAGATTGAGAGTGAGTAATAGAAAATTAATCACAGCGATACTTTTAGATATTATAATTTCATTGGTTGTAAATTTGGATATATTTTGTTTGATAATCTGTTTAGAACTGTCAATAGTGCATATATATTACATATTTTTTATATAGATTAAGATAGATGAGCTGCTGCTGTGACAATATACGTGATACATAGATAAGTATACCATTACAGATATATACCGGGTGTCTTTTTTGGATGGCTTGGCTGAATTTCTTTACAAATGACGCTACTCCAAAAAAAGAAAGTTCAAAGTTTTACTTTTTATTGGAAAACATTATACAGGGTACATCAGCCCCAGGTCAACATCGAAGTTTCAAATATGGTGGCTACGACCTGACACAATTTTTAAAGGATGGTTTGCCGTGAAAACAATGGTCCGATCGGATTTTAAATTATTTCTGATGATGATGGTGATTTCTGTCATTCTTTGTCAAACTACAACAACGAGAGCGAATCTTAATTGCTGGAAGTAATTAAAGTTTACAATAGTACCTGCTCGATATAGTCAGCATTGCATTCAAAATGACACGAAGCTCGCTTTGTTCTAACCAACGGCGAGTTGATGTACGCCCAGAAATTTCCTCATCACCCCAGACTAAACCACAAAACGTTTATTCGTGTTGCAAGCAATATGAGGAGATACGGATCAGTTGCTGCTCCGTCACCAAGAAATCGGAGGCGTAATTTTGACGAGGAGCTGAATATTTTGATGCGAAAATCCGAATTCCCCTCTCCGAAATGTAGGAAGGGTTTTAGGTTTCTCAAAAATAAAATTAGGGATGTAATACGGACTTACAATTTTAAGCCGTGTCGATCACATCTTGCCCTGGCACTTCGGCACTCTGATTATGACAGGCGTTTAACGTTCCTTGTACAAGTATCGATTTGGGAGGCTGAAGAAAACCTACTTCTGCATCCTACGGACTGATGAATCCAAGTTCAACTCTAACAGCATACCCAAACAATTTATAAACGTGGGTAAAGGAAAAACCGAAAATTTCGTACACTTGTCATCATCAGGTTCAAAGTATCGACGTTTGGTGTGGACTTTTCAGAAATAAATTAATCGAGCCTTATTGAAATTAATTTCAATGATGCTCAGTTCTTTCATTTTTTGATTGAGGTTTTACCAACTCCATTAGATGATGTTCCTCAGCAATGAGAATGATTCCCCAGCTTGATGGATGCCCGCTGTCACTTGTTTGTGACGTAAAAAGTCCTTTAAAATGGTATTTCACATTTTAAGTTTAACTGTGCCTGAGATACTGTTCGACCCCCCCCCCAGAAAAAAGTAAAAATTTGAAGCTAGACTAAAAAATATTTGACACTTTTTTTATAGCGTCGTTAGTTTGAGAAAGAGAAATTCAGTCGGGTAATCTAAAAAGGGCATCCTCTAAAACAACTTCACGCTGGCAACACTGATTCCGAGGACAAAGGCTATTTCATAATATTTTTGAAGGGTCAATATTTTGTGTATATTTTACATTCTTTAAGTTTCATTTGTAAATTAATTAATGTAGGCTTTGGTTCTTAAAGTCGATAGATGTCGAATGATTCCATATAAAATTATTGATGCTTTTGAATACAGCATGGTGGTTTTCAAAATATCTAAATCAAAGGTATTTGATAATATGTTTTGAAGAATCGATATTTTGTGTGTTTTTTTTAGAAATCGTTACATAATCACACGTCTACTTAGATAAGTGTACTGTATGACTTTGTGAATAAGAGGGAAAAATCGAGAATAAGCAAACGTACGCTGGCAACACTGCGGGCAACACTGATTCCGGGGACAGAGGATATTTTATAATCAGTTTTGAAGAGTCTATTGTTCATGTATAATTTACATTCTTTAAGCTTCATTTATAAATTAATTAACGAATAAGTTGGCTCTTAAATAATACATTTTTTGAATAATTTATCGATATCGAAAGAAAGTTCTTAAAATATTGTAAACATCTGTCGATAAATTTTATTAAAATGTTTTGTAGCATTTGGATGCTTCATAGAGCAAAGTTTTAGAAACGAAATGGTTAATATTATTGAATCTATATAGAATAATTTTGAGTTTTCGATGTATCATCGACCTGACCTCATCGCTGGGTCTGCTCTCTCTTGTTTCTTAAGTCGCACTCATTGGTATTTAGTCTTCTCTTTATCATGATACTTACCCATGGTTATAGTACAGCGCAGTACTTAATTTTTCTTTTTCCCTCGTCATCCGGCCGAACCCCTCAAAAATTGTCCCCGTCCTTTGAATAGTATTAGAATAAGAAATCAAGCAAACGTCCTAAACATAACTTAAGGGGACGAGAAAGGATCCGCCCAATCCGAGAGTAGATTTGATACGTTTAGTATTCAACCAAGGTTCGCTAACCATTAGCTTGGAGCTAAAGAGTCGAAAAAAGCTACAAGGAAACGCTTTAGGGGAAGGCCCTTCGGGCCATTTGACTGGACGTAGGGCGAATAATAAAAAAGGTCCGACCACCTCTCGGACAACCTCGATCGCTGTACTCGCCCCTGACAAATTGTCCGCATGAAATATGCTTTTTTTAAAGTATAAAAATAAAAACGATTTCGAGACATATTAAATGCGTAGAAAGTGTACAACAAGAGCTGTTTACACAAATCTCCACACGCGAAAGCCCCCCTCCCCAAAAAGAAGAAAATTCAAATAATTCAAATAAACAGGCGAGGGCATTAGAAGGAATATGGTCAATTTATGTTTGGGGGGAGAGTAGGCATTATTACCCTTATATAACAATTACCAGCGTCGGCCCCCGACCCCACTGCGTAATCTCGGCCTTGGTTATTGCCTCATTAATTTTTATATAAGTCCGGGGGTGGCGAAAAACACCTCCCGGTTTTATGAAAACGTATTGGCTTTTGACGTATGTCTTGCATACGACGATTTTGTGTGTGCGGAGTGTTGAAAGAGAAAAACCCGGGAGGCAAACCGCTCACAAAAGGTACCTACCAGAAAGTCATCGGATTCCGGAGATAATCGTCAACTTTATTATACAACCTCCGTCCTATTCCAAAGATAAAATACATTTGTGGATGTAAGTTACAAATTTTATTGGTTTTACGACATCCTTGAATCTATATTTGATCGTTTACAAAGAAAACAAAAACTCACGATTTCGATATTTGAACAGCTCAATGTTGCCAGCAAAGACTAGCTCACCCATTCATATCGATAAGAAATGCTAATATTTTATAAAGTATCATAGATTTATTATTCACAAGCTTCGCTGTCGATATTTGCGAACATCGATAAACTCACTACTGTGGTAACACTGATACCAGGGAGGTAAATAATTTGTCAGTGTTGCCCACGGCGTTGCCAGCGTAAACTAATTCATCCTCCATTTTTCCCTCATATCCACAAACCAAATATTATATTATTTGTAATTGCTTCAGGACTTGGATACATAATATTCTAAAAAGTATCGATTTGTTTATTCACAAACTTCGCTATCGTTATCTGCAAACATTGATAAATTATGAACTAACATATATTTTTAAGAATCAACCTCTTCGTTAATTAATTTCTTGGATCAATTTGGGAGGTTTATGAACCGATTAACCGCTGGGGTCATAGCCGCTCCTCTGCATGTTTTCTTTGTTTTTCCAATCTTCCGTGCATTTTTAATTCTAAATAAAACATAAAATAAAATGTCGCAACTTCAAAAAACATTATCAAAAACTAACGATTTCGATATTTGAAAAGTTCAGTGTTGCCCACAGTGTTGCCAGCAAAGACTCGCTCACCCTCGCATTTCCCTCCTGTCCACCAAACGATTTAACATTTAACTAAGTAAATCTGTGATTATCTATCAATTTTAGACCTTTGTTTTCATCGATTAATTATTAAAAAAACAAATATTCTTCAAGAACCAACCAGTCTAATTAATTTAATGTTTTCATTTTTATTAACCTTAAAGCATATAACATACATACAAACTTTTCAAAACATATGATCAAATACCGTCTATTTATATATTTGAAAGCAACAGTATTATTTATTTGGAATCGTGAAAATAGCAAATATCAAAAATATCAAATTTCCTGATATAACAAATAAAATATATTATTTATTATAATAAATTTCGTCTTTGTTGGTGACTATAAATCACTGGGTTTATTATTAACGAATATAAAGATAAAAATCACTACTGTGGCAACACTGATACCGGGGAGTGAACTGGTCAGTGTTTCCCGCAGTGTTGCCAGCGTAGACTCCTTAATCCTCGATTTTTCCCTACTATCAAACAAAACCAGATAATATATTCTGGATAATCCTTCGATTAATTATCAATCCACTCATTTATCACATTTTAATTGAAAAGATACGCGTATTACAAATATTTATGATTTACAAGCATCGATGTGCATGGAAAATATGTGTTGTATTTATAAATCCATCCCTGTTTTTGGCCATTTCCGAATATCGATGAATGAAAACAATTGGTGTTTTAGAAAAAAAAATCACTATTCTTTATAACCTGTTGAAGTCGTGAGGCGCGATCTATAGCGCGTTTTTCTCCTTTTTGCAGCGTTTCAACTTTCATTTCGGGCCATAATCACGGCATATATTGAAGTGATATTTTTGTAGTGTCGTATTGCTTTTGTGTGATATTGTTGAGTTTCTTTATGAGATTGATAAAATATCCTAACATATACACACTGTTACCGGGGAGGGGGGGCAAATAACTTCTCAGTGCTGCCTGCAGTGGTGCCAGCATAGGCTCTTCATCCACGATTTTTCCCTCCTATCCACCAAAACCAAATATTATATTCTGTAGTCCTGTGATTATATACCAATCCTCCACAATCTATTACGTTTTAATTGAAAAGATCGATATCATTTTCAAAAATATTTTTTACTGATGTGCGTCCAAATATTTTATATTTTAATAATCAATCTCTGTATTGATTTATTTCCGAATAAAACCTACAATAGCTATGCATCAAAATGTTAGGTTTTCTGGAAAAAAACATCTCTATTCTTTATAACTTATTGAAGACGTGATGAGCGGCCAAGAATGAGTTAGCTTAGAAAAACACGTTTTTAATTTTTTACAAAAGTTTCAACCTATATTCGGATCACAATTACTGCATAAATTGTTCTTCTATATTGGTTTTCTGTCAAATGTTTCTGATTTTTATAACATCCCTATCAACTAATAAAATATCCTAACATATACTATATATAGAACGAGTATAAGGGGAAATTTCGACGAGAGAGAAATCACTGCTATGGCAACAGTGATACAGTGGAATGACAAAAATCGTGTCAGTGTTGCCAGCATAGACTCACTATCCCTAGATTTTTCTTTTATACAACAAAACCAAATATTATATTCTGTAATTCTGTGATTATCTATCTATGCACCCATTTGTCCCATTTCAGAAACATATGTCCCTTCTAAGTAATTTTGTAAATAAAAATTTAAAAAATGTAATATGTATATAAAATATCGGTACTTAAAAATATTATCAAATACTATCAATTTTGATATTCGGCAGCATCGGTATATTATCATAAAACATTACACAAATCTTATGTATTGGTTAAATTATGTGTAATTTATTTTGTCTTTGTTGCTTTCATTATAAATAACTAGGTTTGTAATTAAAAAATATAAAGGGAAATCTTTGACCATGAGACATCACTACTGTGGCAACATTGATTCCGGAGAGTTAAGTTATTTAATTGGGTGTGTGCTTCATTTGGTGTTTTATGTGGGCTTTAAAAAATATTTAATGCTAACTAACAACAAGATATATTTAGTTGTTATTCAGAAATACATTTGAACGCACTAGGCTGAGCGAGTGCTTGATTGAATAGCCTCTGCCCCGGAGTCAGTGTTGCTCGCAGTGTTGCCAGCATAGAGTAACCCATTCTCGAATTTTTCTTTCTGTCCAACATAGCCATAATTATATACATCTATACAAGCATGTTGATCATCTATTATATTTTTAATAATAAGTTTTCAAAGAAATCGTTTTCCAAGTATGAAATTCATATTCATCATCCAATTCAGCAGTCGTACAAGAATAGCAGCATAAGGCCGCTTTTGTAATTAACCGAAAAGGTTATGACTCCACCGACTTCACGATTTACATGTAATTAACCAGTTAAATGCTTCCCAATAATAATATCGACGGTTAAGAAAGGAATGCTAATGGGGAACGATCCCGTAAAATTGGTCTCAGTCCGGCAATTCCGAACGAAAACAACCCCGGCCGCGCTAGCTGGAACGAGATTTTCTCCGGCAGTACACGTACAGACGATTATCGGTACTTGAACGATTAGCACTCCTCGAAAAATGGGCCGAAACATTACTTACTACACGGACTTAATTTTTCCGAGTGGCCAAGATCGTGTAAAGTGTAATGAAATTTTAAATCCGGCCAAATCAACTTCTGTAAGCGCTAAATTCCCAATGTGTACGAAATTTTATAAATATTACTATGTGCATATTTATTGTTATTATTACACTATATATGTAACATTATTACTCGGTACAAATGTTGTTTTCAAAAATGAAGTATTTCGAAACACATAATTAAAAACTATTTTGGGCTGGAAATCAATAATTTTAATAATCATATCGATGTTTTCAACTAAAACGTTGTAGACGAGTGGATGGATAGATAATCGAATATAATATTTGGTTTGGTGGGTAAAAGGGAAATATGGAGGGCGAGTTAGTCTTTGCTGGCAACACTGTGGTGAACACTGACGAGTTCACTCCCCGGTATCAGTGTTGCCACAGTTTTCTCTTGATCGAAGATTTCTCTTTATATTCGTTAATAACAAACCCAGTCATTTATAATGTCATCAACAAAGACCGAATTTATTATAATACATAATATCTTTTATTTATTATATCATGAAATTTAATATAATTTTATAATATTTTCACGATTCCAAATAAATAATATTGATGCTTTCAAATATATAAATAGATGGTATTTGATCATATGTTTTGAAAAGCTTGTGTGTATGTTACATGCTTTAAGGTTAATAAAAATGAAAACATTAAATTAATTAGATTGGTTGGTTCTTGAAGAATAGCTGTTTTTTTAATAATTAACCGATGAAAACAAAGGTCTAAAATTGATAGATAATCACAGATTTACTTACTTAAATGTTAAATAGTACGGTGGATAGGAGGGAAATGCGAGGGTGAGCGAGTCTTTGCTGGCAACACTGTGGGCAACACTGAACTTTTCAAATATCGAAATCGATAGTTTTTGATAATGTTTTTGAAGTTGCGACATTTTATTTTATGTTTTATTTAGAAATTAAAAATGCACGGAAGATTAGAAAAAGCAAAGAAAACACGCAGAGGAGCGGCTATGACCCCAGCAGTTAATCGGTTCATAAACCTCCCAAATTGATCCAAGAAATTAATTAACGCAGAGGTTGATTCGTAAAAATATATGTTAGTTCATAATTTATCAATGTTCGCATATAACGATAGCGAAGTTTGTGAATAAATAAATCGATACTTTTTAAAATATTATGATTTATCATCGATACGTATCCAAGTCCTGAAGCAATTACAAATAATATTATATTTGGTTTGTGGATATGAGGGAAAAATGGAGGATGAATTAGTTTACGCTGGCAACACCGCGGGCAACACTGACAAATTATTTACCTCCCCGGTATCAGTGTTGCCACAGTAGCGAGTTTATCGATGTTCGCAAATATCGACAGCGAAGCTTGTGAATAATAAATCGATGATAGTTTATAAAATATTATCATTTCTTATCGATATGAATCCAAATGCTGAAGCATGTGTTATACAAAACGTCCTAATGATTTGAAAAATTATTAAGGGTATTTATTATCTTTTGATAGGCTTTCTTTGTACATTAATTATAGACAGAGTCCTGTTTTTCGAAATTGAATTAGAACAATAAATTATATCATTATAGCAACGTTCGTAATGTTCTATAATCGATAGAATTTCACGATTGGATAAAAACAATAAAATGAGATTTTTATCGTGACTGTTTATGATTTTATGATCGTCGATGCTAAACGGCGTAACATCAAAGTATCCGACTTGTTTGATGAAAAAAATAATACAAATCAGGCGTTTTCTTAAGGTGATGTTATCTCGCAATACTCTATTGTGTTTAGCTAATTACAATTAACAAACGATAAGGAATAATTGTGTAGAAAATTAATGAAACGGAACAGAAGAAAGATAAGAAGGAAATGTTTGTTGAACAAGCCGAAGGTCGCAATTATCATTAATTAATTCCTTCGGTATTTCCGATGGTTTATAAATGGAACGAGCGTCCGAGTCGCACCAGAGCGATGTCGGGAAATTCAATAATTTTTCCCAGGAGGAAAGAACGTGGAAGGGAACACAGCGACCGGGGCAACCTTGGCAATCGTGTTAATTAACATTAGCAATCTCGACATTTTGTAATTGCTGTGAAAATTAATGGGCTTGGCTCTGCATTGCGTCACCGGCTGAGTCAACGGCTCATTTCCATTCTCAGTGCTATACTTGGACTTGCCTTCTGCATACCCCCTTGATGTTGACCGCTTCAATTTAAATCAAACTCTTCCAACGCAAAAGTCCGATACTATTGTTGAAAATTAAATCGAATTCAAAACACGTATTTACACGAAGAGCTGAATGGGACAAGCATTGCGACATAAACAATAAAGATAATGTTTATTAAAAACTTTATAATATTTTCTTTTGTAAAAAGTTTGATTGGTTCAATGTCGATTACTGATAATAGATTTTGATCAATGTATCAAGATAGGTGTTTTATTTAAAAAACTCAAAGTTTGATATTTTACTAAAAACTTGGGAGGATAAAAACAACCATATCAGGGGTATTCACGATCTTTGTGTTATTTCTGTTAAAAATGATGACGTAGAATTGTAAAAATCGGCCTGTTAATATTGCCCGACTAACAGTCCAGAGCCAATGTTAGAGGTTAGGTCGAAAACGTAAGTAACCAACATGGCAGCCATGAATTTAACAGCTGTTGTTGTTCGAGATACGAATTGGTGCGCGTCATTTGTTATTTAGGGTTATTCACGAGTTTTGTGTTAACCCTGTTAAGTCTGTTAGGACATGTTAGATCGAGAAAAATGATGTAGACTTGTAAAAATCGGCTGGTTAACATTAATCGATCTAACAGGCCAGGGCCAATCTTAGAGGTTAGGTCGAAAATGTCACAGTAGGGCGTAGGTAACCAACATGGCAGCCATGTATTTAACAGCTGGTTTTTGTTAACATGTATTTTTATTCTTAAATACGTATTAATTCAATCAGACCAAAAAATTTCTTTTGTTCATTTCTGACATGAAGTAGTAGGCGGTTGGCCGTTAGGATACATTTTCTGTATGTCGGCACGAATTAAAGCGCGTTATTTAGGGGGATTCACGATCTTTGTTTTTACCTTGTTAACTCTGTGAAGTCGTGTTAGATCAAGAAAAATGATTGCGTCGGCTTGTAAGAATCGACTAGTTAACATTACTCGATCTAACAGGTCAAAGACCAATTCTAGAGGTTAGGTCGAAAATGTAGTTACATTGCTATCCGCTAGGGCGTAGGTAACCAACATGTCAGCCATGATTAACAGCTGTTCTTTTGTTTACACGTATTTTTATTTTTAAATAAGCATTAATTAAGTCAGAACAATACATGTCATTTAAAAATATACATATATACATACACACACACACTCACACAATCAAAGTCATACATATATATACACATATCGATGTTCCAAACCAGAGGCCAGTCTCTACCGAATGCCATACGTCGGACTGCAGTCTTATACTGCCTGCCATTGAAGTTGGGCTCTAGGTGACAACAGTTAGGTCATTTCAGCGCCCAACGCAATCATCTAAATGTATTTCCTAAATGAGCATAATCGAGGCCAGATGGGTAGCCGATACTTCAGCTTCGACCCGCTCACCTTACACACTCGCGCTAATAAATACGTTCACTATTATCACAAACTCGGGGAAGGGAACTGTGCAATACATGACCAATAAATTCTTCAATTCAGAGTGTTTTAAAGCTGATCGATAATAAAGTAAGCGTTATGGCTACCTGGTGGTCAACTTTTTTCCCCTCAAACGTATCGCTCTATTTTTTCGAAAGTTTTGAAAATTCTATTTAAAAAAAAAAATTAAAAAAAAGTGATATGAGAAACATAAAATACTTACTTACTTGGTACTTCATAATTTCTTAACTTGATTGTTGTTTTTGCTTAAAGTTGGCGTAAAAAAAAAAAGACAAAGCATTATTTTTAATACAAGGATGAAGAATGATCATAACTCGAATAGTAACGAGCACAATCCCAAAAATCCAAACATGGTACGGTAAAGATAGGGTTGTAAAAATTTTATTATATATATTTTATATAATAAAAATTGACAAATCCCGGTTCTGAAGTGCACTTGTAAAACGGCCATATTTCACGCCCGCTCCTCACATGTTTTATATGTTAATGAGCTTTGAGAGCCTGCGCCCATTTGCATATGTGAGTGGCGAGCATACCTCCTCAGCCGTTCTCTTCTTCCCTAATTAAACAAAGCCCCTTTATTAGTTTGTCAGTGATTGAAAGCACTTATGTTTTCATGATATAGGCCCCGATATTTCTTTTTGTTTTTCGTCGTCCTTACCTTTTTTTTTCCATTCCTGAGCTAACGAACCATATGCGCCGGTGGTATTTGAGCAAAGGATAAATTTTCAATCTTTACAAACACTTTCAGCTTGATCAGTACGGCATATAAATGAAATCGGCTTGATTTTCAGACGCATAGTCGGGAAGGAAAATCGGCGGTTAAGAATCTAGGAAAATTTATGATCGTACGGACATTTCTTGGGTTGTTTATCGTCTGTCTGGTTTGTTTTATTTTTATTTTTGTTTTACACTCCTCTTTTCGAAGGCGTTCCAATTCATCAACTTTTCCGTAAATTAAGGGAAAGGGGCGATCACAGGTGTCTTTTCTGTCGATAGCCAGCTGCTGTTCTGGTCATTACAACTTGTAATGACTTCTGACGCACTGTTAGTCACTAATCTCTCACCGGTCCATTGTCGTCGTCAACCTTCGAGTCGGAGCCGAAGAAAATGCGCTTTCACCCGAGATTATCTCGTTTTGTATTTGCCCGGTCCACGGCTCCGGGGAGGGGGGTGTGGATGTTCAAAAATCACATCAGCAGGGAAGGAAATCGATTGGAAAGTTCTCACAAAAACACACACAAAAAATGGGCAATTTTTTATTTTCCAAATATTTTTATCAGAAATTATCTCTGTTCTGAACCTTATACTGAAACTTATACTCCAGTTAAATTGACTCAACCCAATGTTTAATAAAACATTTAGAGATGGTGTAAAAAATAAGCATGTCAAGTAAAATTTTAGTATATTTGAGGATTTGAAAAAAAAATTAATTGGGCTCGTAAAAAACTATATGAGCAATAATAACGTTTAGAAATTAAATACAAAATTAAATATAAAACTAAATAGATTTTCGAAAAAATAACTGGGCACTTACAAGCCATATGAAGATTACAGTCAAAATTAAAAAGTTCTAAGTACAAATATAAATTCTTTTCTGTTAAATTAATGCCTTTTTATTTCAAATTAACCTTTTTAACATTCAAGTTAACCATGTTTAACTAATAATCAACCTTTTTAATTTAAAAGTAACTAGTTTTTTACAGCATTAAAAAAACTTAGGTGACGATAAAATAATTGGACTCTTTGAAGACCATATGGGAATTACTAAAAATTAAAAAGCGTATAAAATTAAATATAAAACTAAATGGTTCGCCTTTTAATTTTAGATTTCGAAAAAATAACTGGGCACTTGTAAGCCATATGAAAATTACAGACAAAATTAAAAAGTTCTAAGTAAAAATATTAATTTTTTTCTGTTAAATTAATCCTTTTTTATTTCAAATTAACCTTTTTAACATTCAAGTTAACTATATTTAACTAATAATCAACCTTTTTAATTTAAAGGTAACGCGTTTTTTTTAAAGCATTAAAAAAACTTAAGAGACGATAAAATAATTGGACTCTTCGAAGACCATATGGGAATTACTAAAAATTAAAAAGCATATAAAATTAAATATAAAACTAAATGTTTCGCCTTTTAATATTAGATTTCGAAAAAATAACTGAGCACTCAGAAGCCATATGAAAATTACAGACAAAATTAAAAAGTTCTCAAAGATAAATTTTTTTCTGTTAAATTAATGCCTTTTTAGGTCAAATTAACCTTTTTTTTTACATTCGAGTTAACCATATCAAAATAATAATTAACCTTTTTAATTTAAAAGTAACTTTTTTAAACCATTAAAACACTTCGGAGAGTATAAAATAATTGTGTTTTTCGAAGACGAAATGAAATATAAAACTAAATGATTCGCCTTTTAATTTTAGATTAAAAAAACAAACAATTGGGCACTTACAAGCCATTTGAAAATTAATTGATAAAATAATCGAGTCCTTGGAAGGCAGGATGAGAATTAATAAAAATTAAAAATCATATAGAATTAAATATAAAACTAAGTGATTCTTCTTTTAATTTTAGATTTTAAAAAATAATTGGACTCTTACAAGCCATACAAATGTTACATAACATACTCACTTTTAATTTTTTGAAATCTTCGTCAGTGTTACCAACTTAGTTTTTATTAAAACTGGGTCATGTACTTGGGTCGCTGTTCTATTTGGTTTCTAATTCACGTTTTTTAACCTTCCAAAGGATATTTCAATAAGAATAAGGCCAAAAAAATTAACATATGAATAAATCCTTGTGAAATGCTTATGAAATAAGATACCTTTGGCGAAATCATCGAAAATATTGATGGAAAAGATATCGCACGAGCAACAATTGAGTATTACCAAAAATACATGCTTTTTTCCTTTTTGGAGCAGGTACTGTGCATTCAAAATGTAAAAAAAATGTAAATATCTAAGAAAAAATACAACATCGAAAGCACCTCGTTCTTGTAGCACTGGGCTAGGTTTTATTTAGTGAATACATGATGGCGGGATTGAAATTTAACCCTGTAACACTCTGTATACTTATGATTTTTTTTTTGTAGTAGACTTTTTCTTTTCTTCTAAATAAAATTATCTATCAAATTAACGTTTTCAGCTTCGAGTTAACCCTTGTTAATTTAAAATTAACCTATAATAGGGTTGGTTTTTAGTACAAACCGGCAGGCGTAGTGGCTATACTGCACAGGATAACCCTGTGGAGGTTATATTTCTTGTATAAAACGTACATTTCAACAAATTCACTGTAGACTTGAAAAAATGTCTAAACTAATGTTTTCTGATTGAGGATTTAAAACTTCTAGTTGTAAGGCATAGCAATTTTAGTATCAATAGTCAGATGTAGTGGCTGTACTATATAGGATAACCCTGTGGAGGTTATATTTCTGATTTAGAATGCATGTTTCAACAAAATTACTGTCAACTTGAAAAAATATGTAAACCTTAGTGCTTTCTGATGGAGCACTTAATTGAGCACATCTCTTTCTAAGACTATGCATTTTAGCAGGTGTAGTGGCTATACTGCACAGGATAACCCTGTGGAGGTTATATTTATGATTAACAACAAATTGACTGTAAACTTGAAAAAATGTATAAACCTTAGTGTTTTCTGATTAAGCACTTTTTTCCAGTATGGAACCAGTGTGGATGAGGCCTGGAGAATTATTGATTCATAGTACGCTCCAATTACAGGTCCTTGAGACTGAGCGGCAATGAAGAAAACCCACTGTTTTCGTCTCCATTAATATTGCTTTTAGCCAGCTAATTTTCTTCTATTTTTTGACCAGGGGTGGAAAAAGAAGTAGAAACAACGAAGCCTCGCTTGTAATTTTACTAAGGAAAAAAAAGTTTAAAAGGGTTTAATGACTTTAATGGCATTCACAGCCTCCACCTCAGCAAATCTCACCTTCTCTAAAACTACGTTTGACTTCTGTAATAACAGTTATAGAAAAATCCCTGCGAGTCGAACAACAGCGGATTTTTTTTTCTTTTCAGAAGGGGCGAATCGTAAATGCCCCGCCATCATATGTGGGTCAGACACGATTCGTCTTTGTGACAGTGATTGCCTTTGTTTCCTTCGGAATTGTGAAATCTCCCGGCCTGAAATTGTTCACGACCGGTAAAATCGAGAATACTAAATCGTCCAATAATTAAATCAACTGGAATAAAAATCATTTCCGTCCTTTTTTTTGGGGAGGGGCGCCAATTTTTAATTTATCACCTATCCCTGATTAAAAGCCTAATCGAAACATTGACTGTTTTGTAAAATGATCATGTAAGTATATTATATAAGAAGAAGAAGAAAAATAACTTTATTGTGGAACTGGTGTCCCCTAGGAACAATATACATGAAACAAACAAAGAAGTTCCTTCAGTGAAATTAAAAATAAAATAAGATGGAAATCTTGTCACAATGTATATCAGTAAGGCAGGGCACACACACACACACACACAAAAAAAAAAAGTTCCCACTTCAATGAAACAATATTACCCCCAGTGTTACCCACACACGTGATGGAGGGAAAACAATATGATTTCTAAACTACCTCATTCTTGCCCCTTCTCCTCTCAAATTCAATAAACAACAAAAAAAAAAGGAATGAAAAACACAGAATAGTAGAAGATTATCTTTATACTAATAGCAGGAAAATTAATATGCTTCAGGGAAACAGTGTTGCCTCCAGTGTTACCCAAACATGAAATGGAGGGAAAAACAATACACACACACAAATGCTGAGGTTATCTTTATATTAATAATACGAAAGGAATTTGTGTTATGGAAACAGTGCTGCCCGCAGTGCTACCCAAACACGAGATGGAGGGAAAACAATATGTTTCTAAACTATGCCATTCTTGCCCGTTCTTCTCAAATCCATTAAACATCCAGTCAAGAAAAAAAAGGAAAAAACACTGAATAGTATAAGGTTATCTTTGCATTAATAACAGGAAAGTTAATTTGCGTCACGGAAACAGTGTTGCCTCCAGTGTTACCCAAACATGAAATGGCGGGAAAAACAGTACAAATATATATATATATATATATATATATATATATATGCACGCTGATGTTATCTTTATATTGATAATATGAAAGGAATTTGTGCTATGGAAACAGTGTTGCCCGCAGTGTTACACGAGATGGAGGGAAAACAACATGGTTTCTAAACTACCCCATCTTGCCCGTTCTTCTCAAATCCAATAAACATCCAGTCACAAAAACAAGAAGGAAAAACACTGAATAGTATAAGGTTACCTTTACATTAATAACAGGAAAGTTAATTTGTGTCAAGGAAACAGTGTTGCCTCCAGTGTTACCCAAACATGAAATGGAGGGCAAAACAATACAAATAATACAAATATATATATATATATATATATATATATATATATACATACATGCACGCTGATGTTATCTTTGTATTAATAATATGAAAGATAATGTGCGCATTAAGTTGAGTATTGCCTGTTGTTAGTCGGATGGCATGGTCCTGTAAATCAAAACGTTTTTCAACTGCATCTGGAGTCCCACAGGGAGACACATCGGGCCTTTGTTATTCTCAGTATTTATGTTAATTCCCATGTCCGTTCGACTTTTTATATTTGTATGTTGTTCGGTGATAATCAGAAAAGCTTTGTGCCAACAAAATCTCTCAATTTATTTCGTAATGTTAAACGAATTTAGTCACATTGAACCCGGACGTTAAATTAAATTAAAACTCTACTTAAAAATACAAAACTTAAATTGCGTATGGTAAACACCACTTGACTCAATCAACCGTCAAGGGGTAATCAAGACGTCGAATCTTGAAAAATTGATCTAGGAAATGTGTAAATGTATAATTTGTAAGCGTTAAATTGAAAAGTCAAGTTTTCTACTTGTACTTTTCAAACGGGCGAAGGTTTTTAGTTTTATTTTCCCTGCAAAGCTCCTGTGGATAAATACAGATTCGAAGCATGGTCTGTAATTAGCCCTTGGGGGGACACGACCTTAGTTCACGGTAAATGCAAATAGGCTGACACGCCGGTAAATGCGTGTCCGCAGTGCGTCGTACAACGCGCGCACATTGGCCCTAGTTGGCCCCTGATTGGGACGGAATTTGACCCAATCGCATTCCAGAATAATTGCTCTTAATTAGAATATTTATCGACCCTTCGGGCGCAAGGGTATTAATTTATTATAATTTCCATGCACTGTCTGGGGCCCCTTGTGTCAGGACTTGACGTTCAACCACAGAAACTCGGTCTTTTCTAGTTATTGACTTGGTTCAAAGTACCATACCTAGCCAGGCATAACGGAAGATAATTGAGCGGTATTGCGCTGTCATGCTTCAGAACATCCATGCTACATAAAATGAAATCAGAAAATCAGACCGAAAAAACACCTTAACAAACTTAAAGACCATGCTCCAACATTCTACTAGCAGCACTCCATGAAAAGACGGGACAACAAAGTTCACAAGTTTAGGCTCAAAAGAAAACCACAGCATATTACATACTGATGAACAATTTAGTCAATCAGAAGAAGATATCATCATTAAATGCCATGCCACAGGCATAAAACTCTGGCTATCACACATACCAGAACACCGCCAAGGAAAAAAATCCTCATTGTGAACCTGGTGATTTCTCCAAGATCAGCAGGTTAATCTAGATCATGTCAACTCTCGCATGAAACATCTGTACGGTTTTGGCTAGAAGACATCGCACGGATGACAGTCCCTAACATCAGAACACCATCAAGAACGAAATCAACAGAATTTGAACTATCACCATGACTTCTCCAGATCGCCAGGTTTAACTGAAAACTCGAGTAAAAGTACTGTACAGACAACGGCCAAATGATGGGACACCATCAGTTATGAAATCAATCTGAAATATCCTTAGTATCAACCGCGTATGTATTTACTCCAGCATGGACAGGTTCATTCAGATCATGTTGCCAACGCCCAGATGAAATTTCTAGTAGACTTTTACATTTAAACAAAGTTGAAACTAAGGTCACAAACGAACACCAAGAATCATGGCATCAACCAAAAATATCGTCAGGGTCGACCAACTGATAGGTCTGCATTTCCTCCAACATCATGGTTCATCCATATCCTATAGACAAAGATCAGTTTTAACGTCTCGATGGATTTGGCATCAAAACTCTTGTCCGGCCACAA
>CM077110.1:15680470-15692092 GCA_039619505.1 Cimex hemipterus | reverse complement strand
AAAAAAAAAAAAAAAAAAAAAAAAAAAAAAAACGGAAACATCGGTAAATAAACAAACACCCACCCACCAAAAAAAAAAAAAAAATCAAACACACAAACTCATCTTTTAAAAAAGCAAACCCACGTGAACAAACACGCGCACAGGAATAAACTCAGAGAAACATACAAACCATAACAAACATAGATATCCTGATAAATGGAAACCAACTATCCAACAAGCTCAACTTCTTAAAGAAAAAATAAATAAATAAAGGAAAAAAACACCCTCCCCCCCCCCAAAAAAAAAAAAGCAAACGCCTAAACTCAGGTAAATAAACAAACCGACCTTTCAAACAAAACCCAAGCACACATAACAACACGCTCATGAACAAACATAAACACAAACTAATACTCAAACACTCAAACAATAACGATCAAACTGACCCAAACTAATACAAGTAAACAAAACATAATAAACATGGAAACTGACAAACTCAACTTCTAAGAAAAGAAGGAAGAAAAAACAACCTTCCAAAAAAAAAACAACTAAATAAATAAAAATAAAAAAGCAAACGCACATGAACAAACGAACACAAAGAAACACATGCACAAACTAATGAATACAAGTCGCTCAATAAAAAAAACACACTTTAACAATAACAAACCATACTCAAACAAATACGGTCTAATACACTTGGAAACAAACCATCCAACACTTACAAAAAACAAGATAGAAAAACCCACGAACTTAGGTAAATAAACAAACTCACCAACCAAACAAAAAATCAAACCCATCTACAAAAAAAGCAAACAACACACATATAAAACATATACACAGAGACAAACTAACTTACACAAATGAATACAAACAAACATAACCTTATAGACACGGGGAAAACTATCCAATGTTGACAAACTCAACTTACAAAAGAGGAAAAAGGAAAAGAAATAATGGCAAAAACACTCCCCCCCCCCAAAAAAAAACAAAAAAAAAAAACAACTCAGGTAACTAAACGAACCGACCTTCCAGTAAAAGCAAACACGTAACAAAAACAGACATGAAAAAAAAGAAGAAGAAACCTAACACACTTGAAATCTCTCCAACACTGACTCAATCAACTTTCAAAAGTAAAATCCACATCCCCCCCTCCCAAAAAACAAACACAAAAATCGGATAGGTTACTTGTCTAATATTTTTCGACCTAATGTCATGAAAAAAGTTTCGTTAAAATCCTTCTCCTCCTTTTGTAAGAGACATTGAGGAAAATTTTGTATAAATGGGCAGGTATATCGGTTATAAGTTGTTAAATGATAACTAGGTGGAGGTTATATCACCGATATTGAAAACGTGTAAACTTAAAAAAAAAAAAAAAAAAAAAAAAAAAAAAAAAAAAAAAAAAAAAAAATAAAACTGCACTATGAACCAACAGGTTTCAAAAAATTAAAAACCCTTGTAAATTATAGATAATAGTTTAATTGTTAATTGAGGAGATGAGGTACAAAATGTTTTAAAGTAATCTAGATGGCAGTGTACTATAATCGCTATTTTATGATTATACGTCCGTGGTCTCGCCTTGTAAATTTGCCTGTAACCAAGTTTTCTGTTTTCTTTCACCAACGGTGCAACAGTGTGGTAAATGATACATGAAAAAAAAAAAAACACGAATCCATGAGCGTAATGAATTTTTAAGAGGGACAAGGGAAATAGGAGAAGAAGAAATTTCCCACTGTTAATCCATCCCCCAAAAAATGGAAAATTTGCAAAAACTGCACGGATTTTCAGGACTCATAATTATAGCCCTGGGGCTTTGACTTAGTATCATCAATATTCCTAAGATTAAGATATTTAAAAGGATAAACCTCAATCAAAGAAAACGAGCATCAAATTAGAAATTTGACGTCTTCCTTCAATTTTCAAAAAAAAAAAATATTTTTGAGATCACATGATCGAATCGAAATTCAATGGATGAAATATGACACCGTACACCGGCTCAAAGAACAGAAGGCTGGCCGCCTGGAGGAGAGCGACGTTGACTCAGAAGGTGATGCTTCACTTACGACCCGTCCTGAAAGACGTGAGAACGATCGTGAGGAGCTCGAGCATCCCCGTCTTCTTCAGAGCTGTGTTGCTCATTTCCCTCTTTTTCCTAGCGGTTTTCCCGATCGTTTGGGTCCTTACTGTTGCCCTAGTGACCTGGGCGACTTTTACCACACTGTACCAATGGTGAGGGGGGAAAAACACGGTTTAGGGATAAATTTTATTTGTTGTAGTGAAAATGAAAACCTGTAACAAATGCCAAAAACGATAATTCATGAATAAAGTAGTGTAAAAAAAGAAAAAAAACGCATACTAAAGAAAAAGAAAGGACAATAAAAAATGGTGCGAAATGATTCTCTTAGTCCACTGCCTCTTCGATTACTTGATAATTTCTTGAACCTCCTCTCCTCAATTAATAATTAAACTGTTATTTATAATTTGCAATATATAAAAACTTATGGTCTCAGGTATAATGCAGTTTTTTTTTTAAATTATATAGTGAAGGGAATCATGCTCACGTTCAACATCGGAGATATAACCTCCGCCTGTTTATCCTACACAGTAGAGCCAATTCACCTGCCCGTTTGTGCTAAATTTACTATCTCTTGCAAGGGGAAGGTAAGCAGCTGAATTCACGGATTTTAATAAAACTTAAACCTCTTAAAAATATTAGACATGTATGCTTGCAATAGGCCTACAAGTTGTGAAATATTTTAAGGGGAATTTTTAATGAAGTCTTCTGCAATCGATGTTCATCTATTTTCTGATTAATAACATTAAACTATTTATGCTTTTTCATATAGTAAGAAAATAATATTTAATAAGAATATACCTATTTAAGAAAATATTTTTAAAAAAAAGAACAAATTATTAACAACCTTTTCAAGCTATCAAATACGATTTTTTTTATCTTAGGGGGCAATTTTTATCTCGCAGGTGTCCGGTGTTTTAAAAATTCATAACCCCTCTGGATTTTTTTCCAGATTCAACATTCTTACCATGGTTGGAAAGTATAATATCTTCTATTTCATCCTATGTCAACCAGGTTTAGAATTTACGACGGGGTAAGTGAGAAAAAACATGGATGAAATCTCTAATAACACTTTAAACCGTTTACTTTTTTTTTACGGCCAGTTGTAATTTTTGTACAGAGTTTATTTACCTATAAACCATTGTAAATTGAATCCGTGTAGTTGTTTCAAAATTACTACGACTTTTATGCTGTCGAGCAGTGGGATATTTTTTTTTTTTTACTTTGATGTCTTCTATTCCGTTTAAAAATTCATAAAACACGAGGATTTTTTACATGAATCGACGTTCGTAAAACCTTTGGAAAGCTGTTTTTTTCCCCTTTGTTTCATTTATCTAGGCTGAATAAATTGAGAAAAAAATAAGTATTATCTCGGTCGGATCATAATTACATAAGCTGCTCGTTGAAACAAAAAAATTTATGACCGAACGACGTAGGAAAGTAGGTTAAAAGTCGCAACATACAAAAGGTAGGTTGAGATGGGTATTGTACCAAGTTAGTCACAACAGACATCCTATTTCATAGAAACAGTGTTGCCTCCAGTGTTACCCAAACATGACATGGACGGAAAAACGATACAAAAGGCTGTAAGGTTGTTTTAAATATATAATATATTTAAGTAGAAGCTTATCTTTATACTAAAAGTAAGAAATGTAATTTGGGTATAAAGTGTCATTATTGGGCCAATAACATCACAATAGACTTCCTATTTCATGGAAACAGTGTTGCCTCCAGTGTTGCCCAAACAAGAGTTGAAGAGGAAAACAGTATCGACGCAAATTACCTCCTACTATTATTTCCTTCATTAGTTAATGTTTATGTTAGTTATATACGAGTACTTTAAAGACATTTTACATTCATGCCTTAAAACACTATAAACAGCTTACGTTTATCTAAACGCTAACTAATGTATCAATATTAGAAAAAATAATGTATAGGCATTTAAATTATTTATTATTAATTTATTAATAACTTTCTACTAGACAGCATTTAAATATATAACAAAGCCATTTATATTGTTTTTCCCTTCATTTCGTGTTTGGGTAACACCGGAGGGCAACACTGTTTCCATGAAGTGGGAAGTCTGTCGTGTTTTGGATGTGGATGGATGGATACCAGGGACTGAGCACTGCAGCTGTACAGCTTATTGTACTATACCCTGGCTCCATTTTTGGGGGAGGGCTCACAACACAAAGTGAACTTGAGCCCCCGTTGTACCAGTGTTCTTCCATCGAAGAGACTCATTTTTGAAGGGGGTTGGGACCAGGTTCAGGGTCGCTGAGACCCGATCCCGACCCTTCCATTGATGAGTGCCGTGTCAATTTCTTTTAATTGCGGCCACCGGTCCCCTTAGGCGTCAGAAAAATTCCAGAGGCGACGGTGGGGATCGAACCCACGACCGCGGGGTCTACTAGCCGAGAGTCTGACGCCTTAACCACTCGGCTACCACGGCCCCCCTGTCGTGTTTTAATCAATATAGCAATGAAATTATCAAACAAATCAAATTATTTATTATTAAATTATTAGTAACCTTATAGTATACAACGTTTAAATATATAATAAAACTATTTATGTTGTTTTTCTCTCCTTTTCGTGTTTGGGTAACAATGGGGGCAACACTGCTTCCTTGAAATGGGAAGTCAGTCGTGAATTGAACAATACAGCAATGAAATTGTTAAACGTATTAAATTATTTATTATTAATTTATTAGTAACCTTAAAGTAGACAACATTTAGATATACAACAAAACCATTTATAATGATTTTCTCTCCTTTTCGTGTTTGGGTAACACTGGGGGCAACACTGCTTCTCTGAAGCAGCAAGTCTGATCAAAAAATTAACACAGTAATGAAATTATTACACAAATAAAATTATTTATTACCAATTTATTAGTAACGTTATAGTAGACAACATTTAGATATATAACAAAACCATTTAATTGTTTTTCTCTACATCCCGTGTTTGGGTAACACTGGGGGCAACACAATTTTCCATGAAGTGGAAAGACTGTCGAGACTTAATCAATACAGCAATGAAATGATTAAACAAATAAAATTATTTATTATTAATATGTTAGTAACCTTATAGTAGACAACGTTTATATTGTTTTTCTCTCCATTTCGTGTTTGGGCAACACTGGGGTCAACGCTTTCCCTGAAGTGGTTTTTGCTTAAGAGTAATTGGATCCATTTTTCCGATTTGTATTATTGTATAAATAGTGAAATATCGGGTACTGTGTTTAGTTTTGTTTAAATTGAGGGTGAATGTATTTATTAGTGTGTGCTGAAAAATCCCATTTCTTTGTTTAAACGGTCAAAACAGGAACCACTTTGGAAGGTTGGTCGAATTCTTTTGTCGATGTGATACGTAATAGTTTCTCGATCTGTTTCAATGAATCCGTCAGCGGCCAGATTGGAATAATAGAGACAAAAGGATTGATGAGGATAACTATGTGCGGACGGGGCGGAGGAAAAAAGGCAATTTGTGAGTCGTTCCCCTTTTTTTCTCTCGTGTATATCCTATCACCTTCCCATTCTTCAATCTCCGTTTCTGGTCTCGTTTTCCCCGGGCGGATTAATACCAGAATCGATCCGTGACCGTCTCCCTCGCGATGGTGTTTCACCGAGTACTCCTTCACTTTTATACCGTGTAATTCGCTCCTTATTAAAAACCACATCCTCGAGTTGCGGTGGAGCCGGGAACACCTGGTTCCGACTCGTTCGGCTGGCTTTTCGTCCCTTTTTTCCAATCACCGCTCTAAATACCATACCTCCATCGGGCACGTACGGACCTCGTGAGTTGTGTTTTTTCCTTTCCCAGTTCACTGGGAGCATTGGGTAATTGGTTTTGGTACAACAAGTTTAGTCAGCTGGAAAGGAGATGAGCCTGCGGTGAACTAGATCTGGCCAGAGAGATCCGCCTCTATTAAAGCGATGAAATCAATTTTGATCTCGGAGGAATTAGTAAAAAAGAAATCCTTTCCCTACGGTTCAAACCGTATTGAAATCCTACCATCCTAGCCCAATTACCTAGAAGAAAAATTGTGCAACAAACTACATTACGTTTATTAACCAACCTAGAACAAATTTAAATACTATTTTTTTTCTTTACTACACCACAATCAGTGTCTAACAGACTAGCGCGACACCAAACGGAATATTCATGAAAGATTAAAAATCTATCCCAATGGTTTTAGTCGGCTGGTAAGATAAATGAATAACTATAAAAAAAATATCAGGAATGGTTCATGCTTTGAACAATAAGCCAAACAGCACAAAATGAACAAAATGGTAAGAAAACCTCCAGTCAAATATCGTCAAAAGGCGAAATACCGATAACCTAATTAGATTTCTTATTATATTATTATAAAATATTAATTAATAACTGGTAATGAATCTGAACAAAAATACAAACAAGCGATGTAAAATATTCTGCGGAATTACTTTTTATAAACTTCTTCATACTGAAAGGAAAACCTTGAAAGAACCTATAATAACCTATAATATCAATATGTTGAATTTTTTATTACATAATATTATAATATATTATATTTTATAATTTATAATATATATAATCAAATCAAAATAAATATGTCGGGAATGCAATCTCCACTTATAATTTTCGGAAAAACCTAACCTTCCAAAATTTCGTAAAGAGGAATTCGGGTTTAGCGAACCCTACAGTTAAAATCCGTTATGTTTAATGGTCTAATTAATCCTATTAATTGTTTCAATTGAATTATTCATTTTATGTAATGTCTGAGCTGAGATGAAAAATCCAACGTCATGAGCGGGATTCGAACCCACGGCCTTATTGATCAATATCATTAGAAGGTGAAAATAACGGTATATTTTTTTAGCCTAGAGAGAGACTCCCGGTTTAAAAGGAAAATATATCGAATTATGCAAGGCAAAAAGATGTCAAATCTATAAAAGAAAATCATATTTTTATGCTATAACACATAAATTATAATCATATTATTAAAAATGGCAAAAAGGAGGGAAAATTCAAAAGGTGGTGTCGGTCCCCGAGTGGATCGAAGTCACGATAGCTGAAATGGTTAGAACAGTGGTGCGAAGGTCGTGAGTTCGAATCCCGCTCGTGACACTGGCTTTTCCATTTCGTCCAAGCCCTTACATTAAAAAAATTAAATGACTCTAAATAAGATATTCATACTTTAACAATTGATAATCATTGCATAGATCGATTTTTGTTATTCTGAGATTTGAACATGCTGAAACCTTAAAATGCAACGCCCAAATTTGAAAGGTAAGAAACCAAGTGTTTTAGAGTTAATACAAAAATATCGATCAGTTTTGATATCGATATTTTAAAAATAAAACGTTTTTCAGAGAATATTTTGTTATGGAACCAATTTTTGAATCGTCATCTTGTTTAAATGAAAAAATCACGTAGATTTATTAAATTTTATGTAAAATATTCCGAGTTTAACAATCGATAATCATTGTATAGATGTGTTTTTCGTATATCGATACTTGTACGACGGGAAAACATCAAACGCCATACCCAAATTTGAAAGGTTAGAAACCACGTTTTTTAGATTTGATACAAAAATATCGATCAGTTTTTATATCGATATTTTAAAAATCAAACGATTTTCATATAATATTTTGTTATGTATCGATTTTTGGTTGATCGTTTTTATTAAATAAAATAACCACGTGGCTTTATGAAAATATATCTGAAATATTCATTCTTTAACAATCGATAATCATTGTATCGATATATTTTTACGATATCGATACTCGTACGAGCGGAAGCCTTAAAAAGCAACGCCCAAATTTGAAAGGTTAGAAACCACGTTTTTTAGATTTGATACAAAAATATCGATAAGTTGTCATATCGATATTTTAAAAATAAAACGATTTTCATATAATATTTCGTTAAGTATCGATTTTTGGGTTGATCGTTTTGATTAAATAAAATAACCACGTGGCTTTATGAAAATATATCTAAAATATTCATTTTTTAACAATCATTACATTAAAATTGAACACGAATTTCATAAATATAGAAAATAGTCAGAACTAGATGGTAGACCATCTGGCAGATGTTCCGTTTTCAATTATTTCCAATGACTTTTTAATTCGCGATTGAAATTTTTTCACCTTCCTCTCCTCACCGTTCCCGATTAGCGTTTAACAATCGGCCTCCTAGATAAATTAACAGCGAAAATACACGGACCCACCACAGAAAGCAAAGTTCCGCGTCGATGAGATAATCCGACGGGAATGGAGGCAAAGTCGTTAATTTCAAAACCGAGGCTCAGACGTTGAAGGCGTCCGACGGAATTAGGCTTGATGAATCAGCAACATAACTCTTAAAAAACCTACGTGCACTACTGCCAGATTGATCAACGCCGTCCCAATCTTAATCTACTTAACACAACATGACTTTAACATTGTGGCTTTCTTTATTTATTGGGGGGGGGAGGAGGGTTCAATCGTGGAGTGCACCTACGCAGTTTGTTGGTTAGGGTTTTTTAAAATATAAAACTTGCGATAAAAATAATTGCGGTAGCCGAGTGGTTTGCGTGAGAGACTCTCGGCTCGTGGGTTCGATTCCCGCAGTCGCCTGTGACCTTTTTTTTTTCACGATACCCTACATCATGGCTCCGAGAGATGACATGAACAGGATGTTTGAATTTAATCGAAATTTTTACGCCAATGTAAAAAATATTTCATTAATATTTGATCCTCTAAGTTTAGGTTAAAATTAGAACAGGCTGGAGGGAGAGAAACATGTTATTTTCCAGTACTAAAAGCGACGCCAGTTGCTCCCAGGGTTCTATCCGGCCCGGAGGACCAATTTTTTATGGACGCCGCCTTGAATAGTTGAATAGGATAAATATATATCCCTCCAAGTCCGGACGCTGCAAGAAATAGTTGCCGGCTGCTGCTTAAAGAGTAACCTTCTTAAATCTCAAATCGTACAAATAAATATAGGTACCAAAAAAGAATGAGAACGAGTGGGAAACATCCCGTTTGAGAATGTGACAATTGGAACCCGTGGGGAAATACACCACTTTCTTCCAAGATGAGATTCACGCCATCGAGAGGTGTACTCAGCTCAACTTGATTACAGAGTACAAAAACAAGAACATAGATCAGACAGCCAAGCAAACCTCAAAAATCGTTAATTCAAAGGATGGCGTTCAATTGCAAAACGAAATTAAAAACATTAGGTACGCAGAACAAAATCATCCCCAAGATAGTGGTTATGACAAATGTCCTGTGGGTAGGTAGTTGAGACCCCATTCGGCCATTTTGCCGTCATCGGTGGGTCATGGATTGTTGTGAAAGCCGCCAAGGAGATTGGAGTCTTCTAGTGACATATTCGGGCACTTTGCTATGCGCATAAATAGCACCGATAATACCCGACGTTATGTTCTCTTAAGATGGAATCGCTGCAGAGACTGACGACATTGACGATCCTCTCCGGCTCGCGAAGCTTGGCAGGTTTCCGTAGTTTGTAGAACCTCCGGCTGTAGAAAAGGAGGGAAAATTCGAAAGGTTGTAAGGTGGGATGGGGAGTTGGTGTCCGTGACGTTCTAAGTCACGATAGCTCAAGTCGTAGAGCAGTGGTGTACTGAGCCGAAGGACGTGGGTTCGAATCCCGCTCGTGACACTGACGTTTAACTCAACGAAAACGTTAATTAAAGATTAATTAATTGAAAAGAATTTATTTGGTTAATCGAAGAGCAAAACCTAATAGATATACTAAGCTGGGATGGTTAGTGATAGTTATGGATGGTTAGGGATGGTTAGGGATGGTTAGGGACTACATATAATTTAATAAGTAAAACGAAATATGTCTTCACCAAAGCTCTCCGGCGCCATTTCTCTTGTCGCCGAGAATCGAATGGCAAAAAAGAAGGAAAAGTCGAAAGGTGGGGTTGGGATGAGTACCCTCCATGACCAATGATCCTACCTAACTTAACGTAACCCGCCCCTTTTTTAAACAGTACACTTTTGAAACTCCCGCTTTGCCTATCGTAAACCCTAATCTAACGTAACCTCCTCACATTAACGCCAACCTAACCTCACTCTAACCCTAACCTAACTCGCCTTTCACGCTTGATCTAAAAATCTCAAATCGTAGTATTTTTTATTAGGTTTCGTGGTCCGCTTGGCCTAATATAATGTAATAAGCAAAATGAACTATACCTTCACTAAAGCTCTCCGCCGAGAATCAAATAAATTACACATATGAAAACTTGGAAAAAAGGAGTTTGAGAGTTTGATCGGAGTCATGATAGCAATGACTAATTATTGAATCATAAGTATGTAACTTAACATGATTTAACCTAACACTGACCGACACTCTAACCCTACCTGATCTAACGTAACCTTCTCCTCAACTTAACGCCGACCTAACCTAACTCTAGCCTTAACCCTAACACTTTATAATTTAACGTGGCGTTCTCCTCACCTTAACGCCGACCTAAGCTAACACTAACCTTAACACTAACACTTCAACAACAAATAGAACAATAGCAAAAAAGGAGGTGAAATTCAAAAGGTGGTGTTGAGATGGGAAGTTGGTGTCCGAGTAGATCGAAAAGTCGCGATAGCTCAAGGGCAGAGCAGCGGCTCGAATCCCTCCCGCGACACTGACTTTTTAACTCAACCAAAACCTTAATTAAAGATTAATTAATTGAAAATAATTTATTTGGTCAATCGATAGGAATTAACCTTTTTTTTCTGGTTATATTTTCTAATCATGATCACCCAGATACACAGTCGTCGTTTCGAAAACGGAACTTATTATGTGAAATCCATGTCATTAAGGAAATGGAAAGCGTTCCGATCGATCCCAACCGTTTTCCCTGGCCCCTTCTCGTCTAATAGAATATACGGCGTCAAATGATCGATCCTCATCAATCATCGGCGGGTTGCCGGGGAGACCCGGGACGATCTCATTGAGGCATTATCCGAGTCGTTTTCAAAGGTTTTCCGTGTCCTCCTCGTAGGCGGGGGGCGGCGGATGAATAAACTCTTTTTAAATAAATCACAATGGCTTAATCCTCCCGTCTGGGATAATGTTGATTTCTACCTTTGACCGAAAATAAACATCCAGGGTTTTGTATAATAATAATATACGAAGGGGATGTCGCCTATAGAAAAGTTTCTTTCAGAAATGTCCCATTTAACTGTCGGCCATCTGGATTCACTTCAAGGTGTTCATGTAATAAGTAAAAATACAACACATCTATATTTTACTTAACTTCAGAACTAAAAATAACAAAATGGCTTCCTACTCAACCTTCAAGATATGCCCCACAAGAAATTTTTAAAAAATGATTAACTATCGATTCTATAATGATTAATGATCAATATTATAATATCCAAATATATTTGGTCAGTGGCCGCAACGGTTTAGGCATAGACACGAGACTCATCACTATAAGGTGAAGGTACCGAGTTCAAATCCCGCTCGAGGCACTAGCTTTTTTATTTCAACCAATACCTCACATAAAGGTTAATTTTAGGACCGTCGGTGGCCGCAACGGTTTAGGCGTTGACAAGCGCTCATCACTGTAAGGTGAAGGTCCC
>CM077110.1:15652317-15670470 GCA_039619505.1 Cimex hemipterus | reverse complement strand
TTCATTTTAGGCCTAACCTCTAACATTGGCACTGGCCTGTTAGATTGAGCAAAAAAAAACTGCTGTTAAATTCATGGCTGCCATGTTGGTTACCTACGCCCTAACGGATAGCAATGTAACTACATTTTAGGCCTAACCTCTAACATTGGCACTGGCCTATTAGAGCGAAGAATGTTAATCAGCCGATTTTGGGCACAGGGTTGACACAAATCTCGTGAATACCCCTATATGACACGCACCAATTTGTATCCCGAACAGGAACAGCTGTTAAATTCATGGCTGCCATATTGGTTACCTTCAACCTAACGGATAAAAATGTGACTACATTTTAGGCCTAACCTATGGCCTGTTATATTGAGCAATGCTAATTGGCCGATTTTTACAAGTCTACGTCGTCGTTTTTCATGATCTAACGCGACCTAAGAAAGTTAAACGGGTTTTGACAAAGATCGTGAATTGCCCTAAATGACAAATGACACGCCCCAATTAGAAAGTTGGAATTCGTGGGGAAATTCAAAAGTCGGGGTTGAGATGGGAAGTTGGAATCCGAGCTCAAGTGGTAAAGCAACTGCGTATCAAGCCTAAGGTCGTGGGTTCGAATCCCGCCTGTGACGCTGACTTTTTATCTCAATCAAAACCTTAATTAATTGAAAAAAAATCTAATTGTAACCTTAAACTTACCTAACCTAACCTTACCAGTACCTCATTTAGGGAAGCGAAATTTGCACTCTCATATAGTTACCGTTTCATGGAAAAATATTGAATCGTTGGTATGCAACGACACCCTAACCTAACTAGCCTTAGAAGTTTGCCGAACCTAATCGAAACCCCAAACCTAACCCTCATTTAAGCAGCACACTTTTAAAACCCGCACTTTCCTATCTAACACTAACCTTAACCGTAACACTTTCTAATATAAAGTTACCTTCTCCTCACCTTAACGCCGACCTAACCTAACACTGACCCTAACCCTATCACTTCTACACACCTAACGTAACCTTCTTCTCACCATAAAGCCCCACTAACTTGACACTAACTCCAACCTAATTCGCCTTTCAAGCTTGCACTAGTTTACCGTAACTCTAGTTGTAACCTTAACCCTACCTAACCTAACCTATCTCGTTTTTTATTTAGTAGAGCAAACTTTTAAAATTCGCACTTAGCATACTCACTTATTTCCTGTTTCATGGAAAAATATCGAATCGTGTATATGTAACCTTGTTACTACTCTATTATAACCTAACCTAAACACTAATCGTGAACAGTAACCCAAATCTAATTTAACCTGAATCGTCTCCAACCCAACCTATCTCTCACCCTAAGGTAACGTAGCGTATCTAACCTTACCTAGCCTGTCCCTCATTTATGGGGAGCGAACTTTTAAAACTCGCCCTTCGCACTTTCATATATTCTCCGTTCCACAGAAAAACATTGACTCCCAAAACGCAATCTGTCGCCATTTTATGAATTCACATTTTATTTTATTTTTTTTTTTTTAAATTATGATTTTTCGAAGCTTCAATGTTTCATATAAAAATCAAACGATGTCGGTATAATGTAAAATTTATATTGCACCTTAAAAAAACTCTATATTTTATGAAAATAATCGGTATTTTGAAACATTGTGCATTGAAAAAATGCTATATTTTTAAAAATAATTTTTGACAACGAAATCAATTTATAGGCCAGAAATACCGTATATTATAACTGTTAACAAAAAATTGAATTGAAATTTTTAGAATGATGTCTTTTTTTTTCTGGATTTCCTGATAAATAGACAGTTCAAGAGCTGACGCAAACCGTAAACAGTTAAAAGAACATAAAATGTTGAATACCGACGAAAGGGGCGAAAATCTGACCACGGTTGATACCGACTTTTATTTTTTCTTTTGAGATGCAGAAGCATCTGACGAATTTGTCATACGCGTGATGGATCTACTCTGGATCAAGGTACGATCTTCAAAAGGAAAGCAAATTCAGTTGTTATTGCCAATCTTTCGACCTATTTTAAGATCACCATCAGGAAAAAAAAAGCAATCTCAAACTTCTAGAGATTGACGTATTTAACTTTTTTTTTTAAAGAGTTTTTTTTCCAAATTTCCTTGAAAACCTACTGAGCCCCAACGTTGCCAAATATTGCGCCATTTGAGATCGCCTGTTAAAAAAACTTAAATATGTCAATCGTTAGACATACTTAAGATTGATTTGCCCTGATGATGACCTTAGAATAGGTAGAAGTTCGGCAGTAACAACTAAATTGGCTTTCCTTTTCAAGATCATACCTTGATCCAGAGTATACTCTCTTTTAATTTGGTATTCCTTACTGTTATTCTGTTTGTTTTTACATTAACCTTTTTTTTGTATATAAGAAACGAATTTAAACAGTACCTGATGATAAAACGTCTTTTATAATCTGCTAACAAAAAAAAAAAAAAAAAAAAAAAAAAGGCCACCGGTATGAGGAGTTTTCGGGCTCCGACAAATTAATTTACATAAGGTAATTAAATATGCACATATCTTTAGGGAAGAGATCACAACGGCTAAAAGCGCTCGGCGGGGGATAAAAAACAAATTTTTGTTGAATATTCAAAAGAATCCCTGTTCGGATGATTCATCGCGGTCACATTTGCATCCATGGCCAAGTTCGTTCCGTGCCAGACCTAATCGTCCCATTGTTTTTTTTTTTTTTTTTTTTTTTTTTTTTTTTTTTTTTTTTTATCCCGTTTCAAACTTCTGGATGATCAATTTTTATTAAGATCGCTGATTTTTTAAATTTTGATTTCTGAACTACTCAACGGCGCCATATTCAGTGGGGAACTGATACTTTGTCGGAGGTTTTATTGTCACTGGTTACGCTGATTGTCGCTAGAGGCGCTGCGGTCATACGATCATGGTATCATTGGCCGCTCTTGATGTCGGTCCTTAATCGGTCAATATTTGTCCGCTGTTGTTTTGTTGTAGTGTTGTCCATTTTGTCGTTGTCTTTGAAGGATCGTTTAATTTCCTTCCTGTCTTTGCAACGTCCGCATTGTCAAGTACAAGATGCTATACCCGTTTATTGTCTAACGGGTCAGTTGTATCTGTTTCTTTTTATTTGATCCGTGCTGTTGTTGATCCTTGATTAAACAATTTTCTTTGCCTGTTCCTATGTGTGAGATTATTGTCTAATAGTTGGTTTTTTATGTTTTTCTTGACTTTTTAGTAGTTTCTAAAAAAAAATTTTATTGCTACGTTCGTTATTGTTTATTTGTTGTAATTTCCATGTTGGCTGGGATTGTTTTTAGTCTGTAACATGTGACGTAGCGGTCAAATTTTGTCTTGGCGTGGGTGGCTGGACTGTGCAACTTTGTCGGTTACCGTTGTTTTTCTGTGCATCTCGAATTCGATTTTATTGATGGTTCCAACACCCATCATCACCTCCGTAAATGTTGTTTATATTAAAAAAAAAAGAAAGTAAGCAATTGGAAAGTAAAGTTTTGTACGCGTGAGTGGGAATGACTCAAGTCCCACAGCGTTTTGTTAAAGAAAAAAATTAATAAAAAAAAATACAAACTAAAAGACGGTAATTTACTCCTCTCTGAAGTCCCACCAGTTAATTCAAATGAGTTATGCCGTGTTATAAGTCTTCTATTGTACCAGCTGATATTGAGAAGGGGTTTATGGCCGGGTTGACTTTTTTCCCCTCCTCTTAATTTCTTTCCTTTTTTTTTTACTGTGTTCCCTTTTTTTATTTTTTCTTCTTCTTCTCGTTTTTATTTATAAAGTCCGTCTTGAGATACGGCCTGCATTGTCCTACGGCGAGATAAAATCTTCGAACGGTGACACCTTTATTTTAAGAGCGTTTGATAACTTGCCTACTTGATCAAGGGATATACGGGGCTTTTTTTTTTTTTGTAATATTGTTAAGTAGCGACCCTGAGCACTCCGCCCGGGACCTCTTAACTCATTAGCGCGAATGCGGAGATAAACTCGCATTTATTACTATTGCACACCAGTAAAATACAACTGCCCACGCAGAAAGTGGCTTTGCGCAGATAGGCACAAATTCCACCTTCTTCTAAAAAAAAAAAAATAAATAAATAAATATATTCCGTTTAAATTTAAATTTATACAATGTAATTTTTTGTCCTTTCAGTGATAAATCAGAACAAAGGTTTTTTAAAATAAAAATGCATATCCCATGAACTACCACACAGCCCTCCTCTAATAAATTAAATAAAAACAATCTAAAACAGATTTTTTTTTAAAATAAAAAATAAAACACAATACAACGTAAATCCGTTTTCAAAATGTTAGTTTAAAGTCTAAAGTTCACCATATTCGTAATTTTAATTCAAATATTACAAGATTCAGAATTTGAGATGTTTCGAGCTTTGTCGAGATCTTCTTCAGGGCACAAAGTGTTTGTCTTTGGTATTGTGACATTCTTGTGTGTAGAGTTGAGAGTGCCCAGAAGGCAAACATATTGAGCCCTGATGATGAACTCGATAAAGCTCGAAACGTTGGGACGTTAAAGAAAATGTTTTTTTCTGAAACCTGCATCACACCAGACCGCTTCTCACGATCTATGAATAATTATCGTTTAACGGTCACTAACCATCACACATTTTAACAATCTTTATAAATAACAGCCCTGATGATGATTTCAACAAAGCTCGAAACGTTGGCACGATAAAGAAAATGTCTTTTTCTGAAACCTACATCACACCCCATCTCACGATAGTTATTTTAATTTTCAAAATTCCTTCAATTTCCAATTTATTATATTCTGTAATAAGCTAGATCGTACTAAATGTGATGAATCAATGTATAATACGTTTAAAACTCTTAAACATAAATTTTTATTGCTGATAAAAAATGTATCAATTTTCTTTTAAAACTAAGACTTCTCACTCTGATATTTTCTGTTTCAAGGGAAAACATTGAGTAATGTGTGTATAACCTAACTTATGTATAACCTTAACCCTAACCTTACATAACGTAACCTGACAATTATGTACTTTAACCATACCTAACCTTATCATGCACTAACCATAACTTAGTAACTTAATCTGTACCTAACCCTATGGCGTCTCTCTCGTTTACTGTAACGTAACGGACAGGTATAGTCCTTCACCTTCTTCTCATATTAACGCCGACCTAACCTAACACCAACCGTAACCCTGTCACTGCATCATCTACCATAACCTTCTCCTCATATTAACGCCGACCTAACCTAACACCAACCGTAAGCCTGTCACTGCATAATCTACCATAACATTCTCCTCATATTAACGTCGACCTAACCTAACACTAACCGCAACCCTGTCACTGCATCATCTACCATAACCTTCTCCTCATATTAACGCCGACCTAACCTAACACCAACCGCAACCCTGCCACTGCATCATCTACCATAACCTTCTCCTCATATTAACGCCGACCTAACCTAACACCAACCGTAACCCTGTCGCTGCATAATCTACCATAACCTTCTCCTCATATTAACGCCGACCTAACCTAACACCAACCGCAACCCTATCACTGCATCATCTACCATAACCTTCTCCTCATATTAACGCCGACCTAACCTAACACCAACCGTAACCCTGTCACTGCATAATCTACCATAACCTTCTCCTCATATTAACGTCGACCTAACCTACCACCAACCGTAACCCTGTCACTGCTTAATCTACCATAACCTTCTCCTCATATTAACGCCGACCTAACCTATATCGTTTCTTATTTAATTCAACAAACTTTATAAAATTCGTACTTCTCATGCTCATTTATTTTCCGTTACATAGAAAAATATTGAATCATGTATATGTAACCTTACCAGTACTTAACCTAAGCACTAATCATAAACAGTAACCCAAATCTAATTTAACCTGAATCGATTCCTACCCAATGGCCAACCTAACCTTTCACTAGTCCTAACCTAACCTATATCTCACCCTAAGGTAACGTAGCTTTCGTGCTAACTCTAACCCTATCTAACCTAACCCATCCCTCTTTTATGAAAGAGAACTTTTAAAACTCGCACTTCGCACTTTCATACATTCTCCGTTTCACCAAACAATATTGACACGGCAAAAAAACAAATCTGTCGCCATATATTTTGAAACAGTGATATCAGAGGTGATAAACAGAGATAAGGAACGTACGTTACCGTTCCAAAGAATCGATACATAATAAAAAAAATACTATAAATTTTTAAAATAGTTTTTGGCTGCTAAATGAATTTAGAGTCAAGAAATTCTGTATATTATAAGATATTTTCTGGAATCTGATTATTTTAATTCGTTGCATTTATTAAATGTCGGAATGTGAAGTCACAGTTGCTCATTAGTCCAGTTGATTGATTTTTTACTTACTGATTATGAGATTAATGAATGTAATAGATGTCATAGTCATGATTTTCGATTAGCAGACCTGCAACATTTAGACGGACGGCGCAATAAAATGTCATAAGTTCAGATTGTGTCACGTCCATGTCCAATCATGTCCAGGCCAGCGTTGCATGAAGTCTTTATGATATTCAGCGAGGAGGTGATCAACGCTAGTCGAAGTTTGGAAATGTTATAGGTAAGATTGTAAGACTTTTTGGTGATTTTTCTGTTTTGCAACCGGGCCGAGGGAGTATTTGATTTTTAGTTTGTACGCGTGTTTTTAAAAGGTTAAGGGGGAAAATAGTTGAAAACGGATGGTTTTTTTTTTAAGTTCATCTCAGCGTAATTATCGATGATAATAGTAAAGGGATAAAAAAGGGTTGAGATATTCTCCTTTTTATCCTTTCCCCGAGGGCAACAATTGAAAATTACCTAATGAATAAGTTACCATTTCTCGGCGAGTCTCGCCCCGGGGGTGTATTCGCTTCTCGCAATTAGATCGGAAAACCGACAATTACACCGTTGCGTTTCGTGGGAAGAGTCGAGGAGGGGAAAAAAGGGCCGAACCACCCCCGACCAAAGGCTGATTTGTGGCTCGAGACCCAAATTGGTCTAATGGCTCTAATGGGAAGAAAATTTTTCGGCCCGGCCCGCTTTTTCGACTGTAGATGCCCGGCGTAACGCCGACAGTCATTTCGGACGTTTATGAAACCTTCAATTTGATCCATTCCTCCCACTTTTAGACGGTATACAATTAATGGGACCATTACATTCAAATGAATCGTACCTTTTTAAAAACTCTGTTATTTCACCGTTAATTCGTAACCTGCCCGACCCGTCTGTATCATCGCTGTAATTTCATCCATTTAGCTCCAAGCGTTTATTGATTTACTAATCTGTTGTTAAATATAAAATTGTTTAATAACATGCTAAGAAGAAAAGAATCATGAACAATATTTATAGTTTTGCAGCCACTGATCAACTTGTGAGACGCGTTAAATTGATGACGCCTTAGTTGATGACATCGCGCCACCCACTGTCAGCGTAAGGACACCGTAAGCTCCCAAAGCATGTAGTATATCAGACGAAAGCAGGAAGCGTACAACATGTGAAAATCCGAAGGTCATGCCTTCTGCGCCCATGGTGACCATTGGCCCGGGGTGTGGTACGGTGCATGACGTTCCCGAGTACTCTTCGCTAACAAGACTAACAAGAGGAGATTTACCGACCGCACTAAGCCTATAAAGCCTTATCAGACATTTTGATTCTCAAGATGAGAGCTGACGCATTTCCATATACGACGGAATTGTGTTACCGCCGCGGCGTTGGTGTAGAACGTGTAGAACCACCCCTGGGGGTTGGTACAACCACGCTCTCCACTTGTCAACTCCGAATGGTCGGGCCCACATTGAGAATTGGGTCACATTTCGCACGCAGGGAGCTAACATGCCGGAATATATCGGCATGTCACCCCCGCGTACTCCATAGATAGAGAAGGCAACTCTATCTTTCCGAGTGTAGAGGCTTCCTTAGCGTATAAACTATGGGGAACGCCCGACATTGGTTTCGGATTCAAGTTAGATTGCTACCCCCTAGTCAAGCACTGCCTACGGTCAAATGTCTCTTGTCGAGCTCATGCAGTGACATAGACCACTTACTTAACCCTGATGCCATTGCGCCACCCATTATCACTGAATTCATTAGGACACCGTAAGCCTCTCACAAATCTGTGGTATATCAGAAGAAAGCAAGAAGCGTACAGCAAGTGAATATCCGAAGGTGATGCCTTCTGCGTACATGGTGAGCATTGAGCCCGGGGTGAGGAGCGGTGAAGTGACATAGACCACTTACATAACCTCTCGGGTTTCATTGCGCCACCCATCGTCACTGAATGCATTAGGACACCGTAAACCTCTCGCAAATATGCGGTCTATTAGAAGGAAGCAGGAAGCCTACGGCATGAGAAAATCCAAACATCATGCCTTATGCGCTCATAGTGAACAACGGCCCGGGGTGAGGAACGATGCAGTGACAAGACCACTTACTTAACCTCTCCCTGATGTCAACGCGCCACCCACTGTTACCAAGTGCACAAGGACACCGTAAGCCTCTATCAAAGCAGTATATCAGACGAAATCAGGAAGAGTACAACATTTGAAAAACCGAAGGTGATGTCTTCTGAGTTCACGGTGCACATTGGCCCGGCATGAGGAACGATGTATTGGCACAGACCACTGCTTTTTTATGCAGCCAATGATATAAGTTTCTTGTGGAAGACAGAATTAAAGGACGCAACGCACCTGTTTATCCCAAGAAGAATAGCAAATGCAATCGACCTGTGAAGCTTGGCTGAGGATACGCCCAACCAGAAAAGGCGAAATCATCTCAAAATATGGGAAAGCTTGACGGTATTTGTACCAGACCAGAAAGGGTGAGCTCAACCCCTTATCAATCCATTCTACAATTACTCCCGAAAACCTTGTCCCAAACCTTGTTTACTAGGGGGGGTTTCAAGACGAAAAATAATGGCGGAGTCCAGAGAGAAGGGTAAACTCTCTAATTTTCAAGCTGTCTTCGTATAAACTACTGATAGCCCACTGAACTGAAGTAAGCAATTTCTAAGCTCACAGCTTGCCACTGAATTGGATTTATAGTGGTTTGTTGGGAAGTCTCCTAGTTGGGGCTGTCGTTCAGGTGGAGCTGTTCAGGGGAAAACATTTACCGAACCACTGGTTCCTCTAGGGGTGGTTAAACTTAAAATTAAAACTAAAGCCAGTGCCGTTGTTCGGATGCTCTCAGATGGAGGAGTCCCAACTTTACGTCAATTAACCTCGTAACGTCTGGGCATACAAGGTAATTGCAAAAGCGGCATAGTTAAATCAAAAGGACAGTCACGCCAGTCCTTGCAAATAGGACGCACTGAAAAAAACATTGACTATGGAAACCTTTCCTGCCACGCTCTGATGTTACGTTGTCTGATATCGTAAACTAGCGAGGAAGCCACCGAATGAGCAAAACGTTTGGAGTATGATTGTTCCCAATCCCCCGTCTGCTCTTTCTCGATGGTTCTGTCGTTAAATTCGCTCCTGACATATAACAACATGGAGTAACCACCCCCCCCCCTCCGAGAAAATTTTTTTATTGTCTTTTTCGATGTAAATCGATCTCCTGTGTCGATTGGAAAAGGAGTTAGGCTCATGAGCAAAACCCCCAAAAACAAAAATCTAAATTTTTAAATAGTATATTATTAGATAGTTCAGTTACGGTTTGGCGTCCAAATAGGACAGGGACGCTACGTTGTCACATATATACGCCCTCGTTGACGCCATTTTGTTTTGTAAAGCCTGACGGATGCCACTGAGAGTCTACTAACTATTTGCAATATACTCGAGAAAATTAATTATATCTCAGATGAAACCATTAAAAAAAATCATCGCAGCGTACACAGTTAAAATACCTTTTTGACTATTCTTGCAAGAAGGACGCCACGGCCCACTTCACATTATGCCTGCAAGCTAAACACCGACAAACGATGGGACTCTTTTCTATCACGCTCGGACGGTACGTTGTTACGACGGTCAAGTTACGGTGTAGTACGACGATGACCTGATATATTAAAATAGCGTGGAAACCACCGGATAAACGACATTTTTTAGTACAATCGTCTCTAATTACTCTTTAGTAACGAATGGAAGTGACCAATACACAATAGTAACAGACAAAACACTGCGCCATTCTAAAGGTGGAACGTTCCTTTTTAAAACGTTATGTTGTTGTGATAGATAAATTGTGGTTTGGCGTCCAATATACGGACGTTGCATAACGTGTAAGTTGTCATATACGCCATTAAGCTTTGTAAAGCCTGACGGATGTGTGAACTTTTAATTAATACAGGAGTAAATGTAAATTGCTGTAGATATAGATGAAAGAAAAAAGAAGATTTTTTAAAGACTGACAAGGAACGTCACCAAACAAGTAGCAAACCGTCGGAGTAGTGATTGTTTTCATATTCCGGTGTTGGCTTGGGTGTAGTCGTTATTGTTTTTGGATTCAGCTCAATTTTTGATTGAATTATGAAACGAGCAGATGGATTGCCTTGAGCCAGTTTCGACAGTTATCCCAGGCGAGTAGATATCCGGAGAATATGGCTATTACCTCTTGAAATATTAGGCCTGCAGAAATTGACCCGGCTGGCAGCGTTGCAATTTGGGCGTTGTGTACCCAGGTTAATGGCGATGCCGGGAGGGTAATTGGCCTTTTTCCAGACGTAGAACGCTTTATAATTTCTCTCTCTCTGTCCGTGTATAAATATTGTCTCGAGATACGGGGGTGGTTGAGTGTTGGCGCACGCCGCGGCACACCTACACATGTGGAGTTAATGACGGGCCGTGTACAATCGGGACCTGCGCCCGCGGCTCTTCTCCGATCCGGCCCTAATTATAATAATATAATTACCGGCTTATCTCGATCGGCTTGGCCAAGGCCCCTATCTATCTCAATACCAGGCATTACCACAAGCCCGAGATGGGCGCAAGTCCTGAGATTTACGAACACCTCATCCAAATCGTCCATCGGTTTGACGAAGACCCAGGTCTTCGCTCGATCCCCCTATGTTAAACAATTATAGTATTTACCTTCAGTATTTTTACCTTTTACCAAAATGGTACACGGACGACATCCTATATAATTAAATAAGAGACCTACATTATACTATTAAACGTTTGCAATTTTTCCATATCGAATCGTATATAGAAAGCCCCATACATAAATGGGTCAGAATGAAGAAAATTATTTAATAAACTTTTCCAACCTAAGGCTAACGATTACTATTGATGCGGATTGTGACCAGTACGGTAAAAATCCTCGTCAGAACAAGGTGGCAACACTGTGCGCGTTTTCTGAGAGTAAGTTTCTGTCTCCCAGCAAAATGGACAAACTTAATAAGTTTTCCGTTGATTAAGCTCTTGTTGTTAGGTGGTTTACAGCATGATAACCACTAATTATAGACAAGAGACGAAGGGATTTTAAACTTAATGCTCGTTTCTTAAGATATCCGTGCTTTAAGAACCGACGATGGGCAAACACTGCGACCGGACATTGTCGCCATTAATCAAGATGAAGTACACGTACAGGATCTTGCAGTGGCATATGAATCTGGGGACGCGCTAAGCCGAGTTGCGGAGGCAAAGAGCGAGAAGTACATGGTGCTTCGCGACGTCCTCCGAGAACGGTGCCAGAAGCCGTATTTTACGGTCGTCCTGGTAGTCCGATCATTCGCTTTCCCTAGGGTACCACGCCGGTCATACGATTCATTACCCGCTCCCTTCTCTTACGCATTCGACGGACTATTCAGCGTAATCATCGCGTCCACAACGCCTACACGCTGTCGTCCGGTGAGGCCGGGGATGTAACGATGGCCATACGCTAGCTTCACGAAGGTCACAAATAGAAGACAGCTTCTGGTCACCACGCACCTGAAAAAGAACAGCCAGCTTCTGGCAGAAGATGACCAACTGTAAAACGCTTTAAATATTGTATAATATGAAATCTTCTTCTTCAAGTGCCATGTCCTCGTAGAACGTTGGCGATCTTTAGCCTGAGCTGGCTTCGATCCAAATCTATTCTAAATAGATTAGCTGTGTTCACGAGGATCATTGGCTTAAGTTCTTAAGCCAGAATGTTCTTCTACGCCTTGGACCACGCTGTTTTCCCTCAAAGGATAACCTGAAGCAGATGATATTTCTCATTGCGCAGTATGTGTCCAAAATATTGTAAATTTTCTAGCTTTTTATCTATGAGCTGTAATACAGCCACATTAGTGACTCTGTCAGAGGTATCTTCAGAATTCGTCTGTACGTCCACAATTCGAATGTTTCCAGGGTCCAATAATGTGTCCAACGGGGGAGGGGGTTAAGGGTCCAAGTTTCAACCACATGTATATTCAGCGGTCATAATTGACCATGTAAATTAAAATGAAATTTGAAAAAATGGCTTGAAAAAAAAAAATATGGAAAATTAGAAAGGTCGTAGGTTGAATTGAGTTGGTGTCCGAGGGGATCGAAGTCACAGCGGAGTATTGAGCCGAAGGTTTTGGGTTCGAATCCCACTCGTGATACAAATTTTTCGACCCAACGAAAATCCTTAGATAAAAAGAATTCCGATATCCGATAGATAAGAAGAATTATTCTAAGAAGTCCGAAACAGTCACGACACGACGCGCGAGAATGGCACAATTACACAGAAGACAAAACACTTTGATCCCTGAAGATGATCTCGAATAAAAATCGAAACGTTGGCACGATAAAGAAAATGTTATTATGCAACATACATCACACCAGGCCGCACCTCACGATTTCTAAATAATTATCGATTAACGGCCAGTAATCACCGCACGCAAAATTGCAATGTTGACAGTCACACGAATTCCTGAAAAGATGACAAGCTAAAAACACTCAGGTTTACTCACTGAAGTTATGGACCGAAATAGATTTTATTTTTTGACATGTAACGCGTGTAGAATCTGTGTTCCGAGAACATAAGCATTAAGTACCGATGATCCCTCACTGTACAAATGTAATTTATAATTCTGCTTGCCGAAATCGGAAAGAAAGTATCACCCAAAAGAAGAAGCATCAGAGAGAAAAGGCATAATTTTAAGATTTATAGACAGGGCACTGACGTCAACCGTCACACGACTGACGCAAGGTCAGATTGGGTCTTTGAATTAAGAAGACTTCAGACGCACAAAACACCGATGATATTTCACTAGACAAAAGCAATCAAACAGCTTAAAAAGAGGAACAAAATGTAATAACCAAGACTTTTTTTTTTTTAATTGCACGGTTTTACCGAAGGACATTCAAAATATTACATTCTAGTGAATCAAAAGAAAACCAATCAAATGTGAATGTATTTAAACTTTATGTACGTTATTGGTTGAGATCAAAAATGAGTGTTACGAGCTGGATTCGAACATAGGACGGTCGGGTCAATACGGCGTCTACCACTTGAGCTATCGTGACTCCGAACGACTCGGACATCTTCTCCCCATCTCAAACCCACCTTTTGAATTTCATATCCTTTTTGCCATTTTTCAAATGTCCTGTTTGATCCTCGGTGACAGATGAAGAGACCCCGGAGAGCTTTCGTGAAGATATTTTATTATTTTGATTTTAATTTATTAGAGTTCGTGGTCCGATTGACCGACAAGCGTATTTAGCCGGAGGTCATGGGTTCGAATCCCGGTCGTGACAATCACTTTTTTATCTCAACCAATACCTTACTTAAAGATTAATTAAAGTATAGGTTGAAAAATTTAATCATTACAACATATATTTTTAATCTTGTGATTAAAGCCAAAGATCAAATGATATTAGGGGGGGGGGAGGCGTTCGTGTAAATTTCAGTTGTGCACATGATAAATGGCCGAAAGGGTTGTGGCACGGGTCAAAATGTGGCGGGGCCGATTATTCAGCTAATGAACCATTTATAATATGAAATACGATCGGAAACTAAAACAAGTCGAACACTTTCTACCTCCGCTTGTCAACCGTTAAAAGTAGAGACCTCGGCGGAGACCCTTGGGCAATTACCCTATACCCAGACAGCCCACCAGAGCACCATAACTCAAACCGAACACGCACAACAATTATGACAATTATACTACTTCTCCCTCTCCCACTCGGTCCGAGGCGAGCTCTCGGCAGAAACAATATCGTCGGCGGTCCACATCTCACACACACCTCGTAATTCAAACCTTCAGACGGGCTTCATTAATATTTATTTTCCACAAAACTGCCCCGGTACAAAAAAACATTTTTTAAAAAAAGAAAAAGAAAAGAAGGTAAAAGGGGCGTGAAATAACGCGAGCGGTTCCTCCTTTTGTCTAGACGTTGCAATCGCTCACCAACACGCCAAATATCAAAAATAAATAAACACAACTTCTATCTACAAGGGATGGGATTAGTCAACGTATAGATTGAATGAAATTACAGCAAACCTCTTCTTTTCCAGCAAAATCTTCCACTAAATTGATCATCTCCCGTTCAACCCTGATGGTTTTATAAATGTCTCAATCAGCGGATTTTTTTTTTTTTTTTTTATTAAGCTCAAGTCCCAGGACAAAGTCAAAAATTCTTACAAACCAAACAGACTTAGCTTCAAATGGTTTTTGGCCAAATGACGGATTCAAACGACTTTTTTTTTTCTTTTTAATATATACTTTTACATCCTGAATTATGTACGATAAAACCACGAAATCTAGGCGAAGGTTTAAAATTGAAAATATTCAATTAATTAATTTTTCTGTGAGGTCTTGGTTAGTATTTAAAAAAAAAAAAAAAAAAAAAAAAAAAAAAAAAAAAAAAAAAAAAAAGTGTCACGTACAGTATTCGAACCCACGATCTTCGGCTTGATACGCCGCTGCTCTACCGCTTCAGCTATGGTGATTCGATCCCGTAGGGGGCGCCACCTGCTCGTCTCAACCTACCTTTCGAATTTTCCCTCCTTTTTGCCATTTTTGAATTATTTGTCTCATCTAATACCTTACATAAAGACTAATTTCTTGAAAGAAGTTATTTGGACAATCGAACCGCAAAATATAACGGGTTTAATAGTAAAACTAAGCGTATCTTCACTAAAGCTCGAAATCACGATGGCACAATTGGTTAGAGTAGCGGCGTATGGAGCCTAAGGTCGTAGGTTCGAATCCCCCTCTTGACGCTGGTTTTTTTCATCTTTGATCTCACATCATCTTAGTGTTGTTTTAGTTAGTACCTTTTTTTTTTTGCAGTGTTTGTTTAAATTTTAACTTGTCTATGTTTGTTGTTCTTTTCTGTTCCGTTCACTTATTTGTACAATGATACTATTTTCATTAAATTCACTAATTTCGTGGTCCGCCTGATCAATTAATACATTACAATTAATTAAGGTTTTTAGTTGAGATAAAAAAAAGTTAATGGCACGAGCGGGATTCGAACCCACGACCTTCGGTTTGATACGCCGCTGCTCTACCACTTGAGCTAGGTTGGTCACGATATCATGCCGAAGGTCGTGGGTTCGAATCCCCCTCTTGACGCTGGCTTTTTCATCTCTGATGTCATATAATCTTAGTGTTTTTTTTTTAGTTAGTATCTTTTTTTTGCAGTGTTTGTTTAAATTTTAGGCTGTCTACGTTTTTTGTTCTTTTCTGTTCCGTTTACTCTATTTGTACTATGGTACTATTTTTATTAAATTCACTAATTTCGTGGTCCGCTTGACCAATTAATACATTACAATTAATTAATGTTTTTAGTTGAGATAAAAAAAAGTTAACGGCACGAGCGGGATTCGAACCCACGACCTTCGGTTTGATACGCCGCTGCTCTACCACTTGAGCTAGGTTGGTCTCGATATCAAGCCGAAGGTCGTGGGTTCGAATCCCCCTCTTGACGCTGGCTTTTTCATCTCTGATGTCATATAATCTTAGTGTTTTTTTTAGTTAGTATCTTTTTTTTGCAGTGTTTGTTTAAATTTTAGGCTGTCTATGTTTTTTGTTCTTTTCTGTTCCGTTTACTCTATCTGTTCTATGATACTATTTTCTTAAATTCACTTATTTCGTGGTCCGCTTGACCAATTAATACATTACAATTAATTAATGTTTTTAGTTGAGATAAAAAAAAGTTAACGGCACGAGCGGGATTCGACCTTCGGCCGTTGCTCTACCACTTGAGCTAGGTTGAACGTCACGATAGCTCAAGTGGTAGTGCAGTGGCGTATCAAGCCGAAGGTCCTGGGTTCGAATCCCGCTGGAGCCATTGACTTTTTTATCTCAACTAAAAACCTTAATTGTTTGTAATACTATTTTATTTTGATTGACATTGACATGTTGACAAACTTCATCGTTGTTTTTTTATGTTAAAAAGCAGATCTCAACGGATATAATAGAAGAGCAAAAAAAAAACATCTTAAACCGAACAATATGCGTCATCATCACATTGTCCCATGTTGAGCTTAACAGTACAACGATGGGAGTATAGTGAAAAAAGCTACGATTTCGAAAAGGATCCCCACAATTTTATGATTTATGGTGTTTTTCATGTTGACTTGTCTGAAAGGCGGAATCCTCCCCCCAACGGGCCCGTTTTGATTTACAGATTCACCCTTTAAAGTGATTCAGTCCAAGGGTAGCTGGAATGAGTCATACTACGAGATTTTTATATCGAATGAGTTAAAATAAATAAAAAAAAAAAAAAAATGAAAAGGGGGACATTTAATCGAACGTGGGAGTTAACGGGCCAATATGATCATCATCCGAACGACCACAGAAAAATATAAATTTAAGTAAACATTAAAAAATAAACCCTCGAATCTTGTATTTATTATATTTTACAAGAAAATTTATATAGATATTATATAAGTGTTTACCGGGCAAAAACAATACAGAAAAATCCCTGTTCTTCTTCTTCCTCTCACTCTTTTTCTCAAGGCTGATCCCGGATTTGCATAATAATTCATTTAAAGCTGGGTCCTAACGCTCAGATTGCCCATCGATTATTCATAATTAAGTCTCAGCGGTGTAATTAATGAGATCCTTGGGTTATCCTACTATTTCCGACGATGGAAACGCCGGTTTTAATCGCGTCCCCCAAGGTATTTTTAACCGGCTAATTATCAGTATCTTGTTAATTAATAAAATTAAAAATAAAATTAATTGGCAGTTATTTAAACAAAAATGTGTGAGAGGAGAAAGAGAAAGAGGAGAAAGATAGATAGATAGAGAAAGATAGAGAGAGAGAGAGAGAGAGAAGAAAAGGGGAACGAGAAAACAAAAAATAAGCAACAAAATAATAATGGAAAAAAGGAGAATGATTGCAAGAAAACAGACAAGAATTCCGTTAAAAAATAAATAACCAGAGAGAGGGGGGAGAAAGAAAGATAAAGAGAGGAGAGAACCTGGAGAAGGTAGTTAAAAACTAGTCTAAAAAGACTAAAAGCTGGTGAGTAAAAAAAATAATACAAAGATTAGACAACAATAAAATTGAATCTAAGAGAAAAAAAAAAGATTGATGTGGAAAAAGTACAAGAAATAGATAGGGAAAGTAAAAGAGGTTGATTTGTAATGGATACCAAAAAAGGGAGAGAGGGGGTAAAAATGTGGCCAGCGGTTTAGAAAAAAAATCCTCCTGACCGTCCACACTGAAAAAAATATACATAAATAGAGAAAAAATAAACAAAAGAAAAATAGAAAAGCGAGATGAAAAAAAATGATAAAGAAATAGCAAGTGAAGATGTTAAACAGAGATACAGAAAAAGTAAGAAAGAAAGAGAGAGATACGGAAAGATAAATTGATAGACACAAGAGTGTAAAAAAAGACTGCTGTACGACCAGAAAAAAAATGGACAAATCAAGGCAAATAAAGAGACATATATTGGTGGAAATACATTAAGTAAGTAGAGTGAGAGAAAGGGGTGAAATGGGAGGGAGAGAGTGAGAGAGTGTTACACATAAAGAAAGTGAAAACAAGAAGAAAAGAACAAAGAGAGGAGATAAACGGTGATATGGGCAGGACGATAGATCAAGGGAGAAGAGAGAGACAGTGAGAGAAACAGTTTTTCATACAAGACAAAAACAAAGTATGAAAATGGGAGAAAAAAGAGAGAGAAAGGGTAAAGAAAAGGGAAACGAGAAAATAGAGAGCAAAACTAATAAGAAAGGAAGAAATGGAGAATGATTCCGAAAAAATAACAACTAGGGAGAGATAGATAGATAGATAGATAGATAGATAGATAGATAGATAGA
>CM077110.1:15633063-15644298 GCA_039619505.1 Cimex hemipterus | reverse complement strand
GAGAGAGAGAGAGAGAGAGAGAGAGAGAGAGAGAGAGAGAGAGAGAGAGAGAGCATGTGAGTAAGTGAATTAGAGAGATAAGGGAAGAGATAAAATAAGAGACAAAGAGTGAGTGAGAGAAAAAGGAGAAAAGAGTGAGATAAAGCAGGAGAGACAGAAAGAAAAAGAAAGAAAGAGAAAGAGAGAAGGAGTGAGTGGGTGAAAGTGGAAAGAGGGAAAAAACAATTCTATGACGGTAAAAGATATAAAAGATAGAAATAGGGTTTGAGAAATAGAAAAACGCAGGCACACAGAAATAAATAAATAGAATAAAAGAATGACGTACAGAAAGGAAAGATAAAATTCGTAACAAAAGGAATTAAGAGAAAAGTTCGTCAGAGGGAAGGAAGAGACAAATTTAGATTTACATAAATAAAAATAAACAAACTGACAGGTATATGTAAAGAGAAAGAGAAAGGGTGAATACAACAAAGGAAAAAATGAGAGAGGGATTTTTCCTCTTCCGGGGAATCTTTTAAACAGGGAAATTAACCAAGGCAAGACAGCGTGTTCAATAGGAAAACTTGAACGAACCTCCTCACTAACGATCCGACTCGGAGATACGGTATTATTTTAACATCAAGCCTCCGATATCGGGCCATCTCGGGTTCAAGGGACCACAAATGATAATTATCGATTATAATTGTCGACCTTGTTAGTGAATTATCGACACCTTATATCGAACCGCCTCGAGCCAAACGCCGACTAACGAACCAGGCCAACTTATATTTCAAAACGAGAAAATGATTTATTCAAACGTGACTAATTGGGATGAACATATATCAGTGGGGTTAATGAATCGGGGGGGGGGATCCTCGGGTCTCTGTGCGGAGGTGTCTCAACGTCCAACGATTGAGAAGTGGACCTTTCGCACGGTTATCAAACTAACAATATTAATATTTATAAAACTGCCTAGGTAAATGCACATAAGAAGAAGGATACACCATAGTTGATGATGCTGGATACAAGCAAGGTGGGTTTGTGTTCCTCAACTACTGTCTTTTGGTTTATTCTTCTTTCCTAGCTTTTTATTCAGTCTGTCGATTCCATCCTTATTTCAAGGAAGATCATTGACTGTCGTCACTATACGTTTCCATGGGTTTTCTTTGTACCCCAGGTCATTTCTCCATAACCTCAGGCCTCTGAATTTCACCCTCTCTAACTACAGCAGTGCGTCCACCATGCGCTTCTCCTTTGGCTTTTTTTACATTTCATTTTTGTAATGGAGTGTTCTTTTTTTTATCTCAAGAATAGGTTCAGGGCATATGGTCTTGCAGGACCATCTTTGTCCAGTGTAACTGCTTTTTCGTCACTCAAATTCCCTTATGTCCACAGCAGGCGTTTTCCCCCACGTTCCTGTGGTTTTGGATGCATTAACTAATTTGAAAATTGGTCTATACATACTGCCAAAATTTCCTAATACCTTCTTGGCTATCCGCCGGCGCAAGGGTTGATATGGTATTTGAGGAGTACTCCCAAAGACGACTGCTCATACATTGAACTCCTGATCCGGTTCCTTCGTTTGTTTTAAAGTCTGTATACCGTATTGTATTCGATGCTCTATTAATTCTTCTTCTCCCCTGTTGCATTTGGATGCTGCAGAATTTTCTGGGATCCTGTCCTCACTTCTAGCAAGTTTATTAACTGTTGCGTGATCAAATTGTTTAGTTCCAACGTGATTGTTTTTACAACTTAAATGAGGTTTTTCTCTCTTCTCTCTGTTTTTAAATTCCCAAAGAGGTAGGTTTAGCAGAATTTCTAGTGGGGGGGGGTGAGGATTCATTGCTCCTGGAATCGCAGGTTTGACAGTATTTGTATGCTGCCTTGTTTTTGTTGAGCTTTAGTACACCAGATCAATGATGTACAGGTTGAATCTTACGCGTCATTTTCCGTTTGGGAAATGTCCATTTAGAAATTAGTTTCTTTTTGGTAACACTTTGAAAAGTTAACGAAAGAGTTATTTATTTATTGCGGCGTTTCTTCCAGATCAATTTCGATCGTAAGGTTTACTAGACCTAATTTTGTTTTAGAGCAAGATGAACTTGAATACTTTTGTTAAATGGTTAGCGGGTATTTCGTGACTTTAGCGACAGAGAGGTTAGATTGGCGCCAAATCAATCAGTGTTGCCATTGCAGGGGAAGAAGCGGAGCAGGAACAACACTGCGCCCGCTCAAAAACACGGAATTTCCCATTAATCTTAAACAGAATTATTAAAGATGCCATTGCACTCAACCACGTATAAAAAGAAAGGATTAAATTATACTTGGAATATGAAATTTTTTAACCTTAGGAAATATAACATTCGATACAAATGATGAGTGATGTTGTACGTAGAAGTTTCCAAGAGGGACATTTTAGACTGGCGCCAAATAAATCAGTGTTGCCAATACACGGGCAGAAACAGAGCATGAACATTCCTGCGCCCCCTCCCTAAAATTAAGGGATTTCCTGTTAACCTCAAACAAAATGGCTAAGTCCTCTTAGCACTGAAGCATGTTTGGGCAAGAAAGTGTTAAATATAAACTGGACATGGAAAATGTTATGTTCGGCAATCGATACAGGACGCAGTGGAATTACTACACGAAGATTACAACACGGAGATTGTTGGCGCCAAACAAATCAGTGTTGCCAATAACTAAAATGAAACATTGAAGGAAAAATACCTCCAACTCACTGGATTTAGCACATTTGGTGTTGCACCATGGCAACGTTTGGAAAGAAATTAGAGGATAATTATCCAAACAGTTTTTTTTTTTTATTAAAGTAATGATGAGTTTAATAATAAGAAAAATAATGAAAATACCACTTCTTGCCCATAAGAACGGACGACTTTCAAAAATGAACCGGCCCCCTTTGTAAATGTGTCCGCGTCATTTTCTCTTTCTTATCTAATTATTGGCTCGGCCGTGATTAAAAGAACGAAATTAGCCCCGGTAATTTAACAGAGTTGAAAAATCAATTCTGAATATTAATGAATAAATTTTCAAAAACTTTAATAACACTCCAGAGTTAAGTATTTTCTCATCAAAGCAGTCATTATATAATTGTAATTGCGACCATTATCCTGGAATGGAGGTAATCATTTTGATTATATTGTAAAATGAAAATTAAGAAGAAGAAGAGAAAAAAAATGGACGCCCGTTATAGTCCATCTAAAGGGACTGAGATCGCAATGGTACATCACCGGCTTCAACTGGTAAATTTTGGCGATTTTTTTGTTTGTTAAAATTACTGAAAAAACGTAGTGTTTCGCAAGTGAGTAATCTCGCAGTCCTTACAAATTCTTCAACATTTTTATCACTTTTTTGTAGATTTCGTCTTGATTTTAGGTCAGGCGCAGGGTAGTTCATGGTCTGTTTCTCCCCGTGTATTGGTAACACTGATTAATTTGGCGTCAGTCTCAAATCTCCATCTTGGAATTTTCTACCTACAACTGTTTCTCTCTCTCTCTCTCTCTCTCTCTCTCTCTCTCTCCCTCCCTCATCAATTTTTTACATTGTATTGTTACCTATATGGATTTTTTGTTATTGGTGAGCTATCGACATGAAATGGTCAGAACGGACAGAAATTTAATTTTCCTATTCTAGAAGTTAAAGTTGATTTAAGGTTAATAGAAAAAATAGATTATTTCCACCTGAAGGACCGATCCATATTAGGTATCATGACAGTCTCAGACGTCAGAAGTAGTAAATTAGGGATCATATCTGTTTCACGTTTCTTGTTAATTAAATGAAAAACCCCTTCCAGTTTCAAAGTCTAGGCTGTGGTAAATTGTTAATAATGAGACAGGAAATTTAAATATATATCCGCTGTGAAACGCCATCTGTTCGAGTTGATGGGATCTTGGGCGAAGTCGGATTTACTCGAAAAGCCTGGGTTCAGACATCGAATAGAGTGAGAGGGTCGTAAAATTATCCACTTTTGCAACACAAGATCCGGACCGTATCGGCGTTTACAGCCGTTTTATTGCCGGACCACACATTTAATACAAAATTACCGGGACGGAGGTTAAAATCTGCAGGCGCACCCGGGGGGGGGGTGGAGAAGGGGGGCAGGACGATAAACTGGAATCGGGATGAAATTGAAGATGCGGAATCGTATGACGATAAGGGAATGTCAAGCAGGGCGTATTGGATTCCTATGACACCCCGCAGACACACACACGGGTCTCGGTATTGATGTCAGCCGGGGATAAGTTACTCAGAGAAACTCGGATAACTCTGACAGAGCGATCGCATCCAGGCCCCTCCGTAAATAACCTAACTTATGATGATTTCCTTGAATATCAAGTTTTTTCATCTGCGCGAAAAATGGGTTGAGGGAGCCACGATTGACTCGCTCACACGAGCCGGCTTTCCTGGGGTTGCACTACGATCGAGTTGGGCCGTATCAGAAGCATAAATTACTTCATTCCACTGAATAAGACATCCAGATACCTAAACTGAGGTACAGCATATTTACATTAAACCTACTCTGTCCAAGTGCAAAATTAACATTCATGGCGGAAACAGTGTTGCCCCCAGTGTTGCCCAAACATGAAATTGGAGGAAAAACAATTTAAATATTTTAACATTATTGTTTTGTTATTTATTTGCCATATAGTAAATTCGTATATACCATGTAAACAGTGAAAGCAGGCGGATTCCATATAGTAAGTAATGCGTGTATTTCGTTCACTGTACTATTAATTAAGTCACCACAGACTTTCCACTTTACGAACACAGTGTTGCCCAAACATGAATTGGTTTGAAAAACTATATAAATAATTTTACATTATTGTTTTGTTATCTATTTGCTATACACTAAATGAATATACATTTATACAATGTGAATGAATACTAAGACGGATTCAGTATAATAAGTTCACTTCACGAAAACAGTGTTGCCCCCAGTGTTGCCCCAACCTATTTAAATATTTTAACATTATTGTTTTGTTATTTATTTGCCATATAGTAAATGAATATTCGTATATACCATGTAAATAATAAAAGCAGACGGATTCTATATATTAAGTAATTCGTGTATTTCTTCAGTGTAGTATTAATCAAGTAACCACTGACTTCCCACTTCTCGGAAACAGTGTTGCCCCCAGTGTTGCCGAAACACGAACTGGAAGGAAAAACAATATAAATAGTTTTGCATTTCTGTTTTGTTATTTATTTGCTGTATATTGTACCATACGAATAGTAAAATCCGAAGGATTCCATATAGTAATTCGTGTATTACGTTTTGTGTAGTATTAATCAAGTCACCACAGAATTCATCGAAACAGTGTTGCCGCCAGGGTTACCCAAACACGTTATGGAGGGAAAAACAATATAAATCATTTTATATAACAGCCTTATTATTTATATGCTAAATGAATATGCATATATATTTCTTGACTAGTAATTAATAAGTTAATTGCAGTATTAATTAATTCACCATAGACTTCATGGAAACAGTGTTGACATGGGACAGACGTAAAAACACATATTAGAAGATATTTTGTTCAAGTTAACAAGGTTCGGGCGCAAAAATAAGATTTGAGGTTTTTTTATGTGATTAGTAACTCAGAATCTAGTTATAATCTGAGTCAGGTTTATTGTGAAACGGAATGACATATAAATTGCTAATTACGACCTTGGCGCATCGGAACGATTCAGCAGTACCGGCTTTCTACGATATAAGAAAGATGAATAATTAACAATTACGAGTGTCCTTCGATCTTGAACCGATGCAAATGGGAGGTTTTCGAAATTTAAAAGTCGCAATAAAAGTCAGTTTGTCGTACGAATAAAATGAAATATATCCCGTGCGGGAATTAGGTACAACGTATAGCCAGTACCGTAAATAATTTATATATATTTTTTAATTCTTGAACTATTGCTTGTAAGGCAACAATCGCAAGCCCTGTCCTTGCTCCTTCAGACTAGAACCAACAAATCACTAAATGGAAAAATGTTTAGTATAAGTTAGGGTCCAAGGAAGGATTAAGTGAAATGGACAAAGGATTAAAAAAGAAACATCGTAAGGCGACCTCAGCCGACTCTGCGGTTTGGTCGTTTCTGATCATTCTAGCCTGCAAATTTGGAATGATAGTTTAATTAAGACATTTTCTCTGCAATACCCAAGTGCATAGTGTAAAAACCAATGCGCTGTCTTTAAATAATAAAATATGCTTTGTTTTTCAACGCTTCTTCTTTCTCATCTCACCCCATTCCATAAACATACATATAAAATTTTTCTTCAATAACTTCAGAACAGAACAGGTCGTTGTTCCTGTGCTGGAGAAAAAGATTAATGGAGGAAAATAGATTTTATTTGTTCAAAATGTGATGAATGCAGAACGTGACTCTACTATGACAAAATAACCAAGAAATACTGATGACACAACACTGTAAATAAACAATATAAGTTTCTTCTTGCATAATTATTGAAGGGGGTGAGGTCAGAATGAAGAAGCATTAAGAAGCAAAGTATAATTTAAAGATTTAAAGAAAGCGCATTGATTTTCAGGTCATGATGACTATCTGGTACATTGGTTATAGTTGTATCTCGTAAGAAAAGTAGAAAAATTAGATTTTATTTTTCTCCAGAGGTGATTTACGAATGTTTTTAGGGTGAACTGTCAAATTGAGCAATAAGCACTGATGACTTCTTACTGTACGTCAGTAATCTAAGAATGTACTTGGATACTTATCGAAAGGGGTGAGGTCAGAATAAAGAAGCATCAGGGAGAAAAACATAATTTACAGATTTAAAGACAGCGCATTGATTTTCAGATCAAGGTGACTATCTGGTACATTGGTTATATTTGTATCTCGTAAGAAAAGTAGAAAAATTAGATTTTATTTTTCTCCAGAGGTGATTTACGAATGTTTTTAGGGTGAACTGTCAATTTAAGCAATAAGCGCTGTTGACGTTTTATTGTACATCAGTAATCTAAGGCTGAGCTTGAATACTTATCGAAGGGGTGATTTCATAATCGGATCAAGATAGCCTGAAGTATTCAGAAATTGGACAAAAACGTCGCACACATAAAAAAAATCACCACTAAAGATTGAAAAAAAAAATTATATGTTTATGAAACCAGAACAGAGGGATCAGGATGATAAATGACTTTCCCATTGAAAATGTATCTTCACTGCAAAGATACTTTTTCTTGTGGTGTTAAATTTTTGTTACTGAAGATGATGAGATGCCAAATGGGAAAACCCAAAACTAGCGGACTAGGAGGATCAACCTAGGTCAAAATAAAAATGCTCCGACCTCGACCAAGACGTAAAACAATTGAAGAAAAAGGCCGAAAAGAGATTCGCGTCCTTTTTCATCTTAGTCCGACCTATTTTGTTGCTCCTTTTGAGTCTCGGGGTCGAAAGTCGTAGGAGCAATTATAGCCTCTAATGGCTCTCCCTGGATCTATAATCACGTTCGGCCTCCCTCGGAAATTATCAAGAACAATAAAAACTTTAGGGGTAATGAGCCGCAATTATCCCGGGCGCCACATTGTAGCCGCAGCCGGGTCCAGGACGCGTTCGCCCCGCTTCGATCCACCAGTGACTAAGAGCTTGTAAGCTTTTAGCGGCAGTTGACTCGTAATTACTTCATACAAAACTATTTATATCAACAGAATCAAGGAAGAACGATAAAAACAAAATTATTTATTCACACTGAGATTTAGACAACTTCTTGTAAATTTGCCATGGAAATGAAGAAAACAAGAAACAACAAATCAAAGCAAAGGGAATACTGAAGGATCAGACGGACTTAAAATTGTAAGGGGACGCAGAGCAAATCAAATGTCAGGATGATGTCCCACTGGAAATGAGCCATCTCTGGTCTAGGAACAAGGATCGGGGGTGAAATCATAATTCAAAAACTTAAAAACAGCGTCTTGCTTTAAGGCACTATGCAATCGAACCTGTGTAAGGTTAAGTTTCTGGGGGAATATCAGAGGGGGTGAGGTCAGAATGAAGAAGCATTATGAAGACAAGCATAATTTAAAGATTTAAAGACAGCGCATTGATTTTCAGATCACGGTGACTATGTGGTACATTGGTTATATTTGCATCTCGTAATAAAAGTAGGAAAATTGGATTTTATTATTTTCCACAGGTGATGTACGAATGATTTTAGGGTGAACTGCCAAATCAAGCACTAAGCACTGATGACTTCTTATTGTACATCAGTAATCTAAGATTCTTATAGAATAATTTTGGAAGGGGTTGAGGTCAAAATGAAGAAGCATTAAGAAGAAAAGCATAATTTAAAAATTTAAAAACAGCGCAGTCATTTTTAGATGATGGTGACTATCTGGTACATTGTTTTATATTTATGTCTGGTAAGAAAAGTAGGAAAATTGGAGTTTATTTTTTTCCAAGGGTGGTGTACGAACTTGCCTTTAGGGTGAACTCATGGAAGATAAATTATCTGTAGTACGAAGAAGCACGGGGAGAAAATCTCTTATCTAGGGTTTGCTTGCAAAAATATAGAAAACGGATTGCTTGGTTGATAATCACACAAAGTACTGAAAAGATGACAAGCTAAAAACACTCAGGGTTACTCACTGAAGCACAAAAATGGGTTTTATTTTTTGAAATGTAATGCGTGTAGAATCTGTGTTCCGGAAAAATAGGCAAGTACCGATGACCCCTCACTGTACAAAAGTAATTTATGATTCCGCTTGCGGAATTCGGAAAGAAGGTATCACCCAAAAGAAGAAGCATCACAGAGAAAAGGCATAATTTTAAAATTTATAGACAGGGCACTGACGACAATCTTCACACTACTGGTGCAAGGTCAGATTGAGTCTTTGAATTAAAAATACATCAGAAGCACAAAACACCTGTGATATTTCATTAGTCAAAAACTATCAAAGAGCATCAAAAAAATTAAAAAAAAAGGAAAAAATGTAGCAACCAAGAGTTTTTTTTTTAATTTCAAGGTTTTAATGAAGGACATTCAAAATATTAGATTCTAGTGAAGCAAAAGAAAACCAAAGAAGCTGACCAGGGCGTTGCTAGCACGATAAACCCAGATTACCAACAGGGCAGAAAAAAGGAAGATAAGAAAAGAACTGCTACAGGATTTATTGTAATTCATCATGAAAACAGGCCTCCCCTGTACGATTATATTGAAGCCGTCTTGCCACACCCTGCTTATATCCTTGACTTGCGTTTTGTCTCGAATCGAGGTGTATAATTCACCCACAGGTAACGTTTGTTACAAAATTACTAAATCAGATGAAAAATTTTTTAGCTGTTTTATGCAGTCTAATAAGACAACATAAGCATAAAGCTCTGTTGGGATTTTACCATCCATGACCGTTGTAAAAGTATCCTTGCATGAATCGGAACGAAATTGATAGGAATCATGAGAAAACAAAATATAAAGTTTCCAGTTGAGGACAGCGCAGGTATTGTCTTCTGAAGAAGATTACATCAAAGAGCATAGGTGGTAGTGTGTCTTTGGATCACAGTTTGATGTTTTTTCGACAAAAGAAGGTTTAGAATAGTTTAGCTTTAGTAAATGGTATTCTGAAATCAAAAATTTCGAAGGATTATCTGTTAATTTCTGTTATGATCTTTTAGAAAAAGGTGATGGGCATTTTGCATTGATTGGCAGGGCTGAATGGGATGTAAATAATTTAAAGAGAAAAAAGAGCTCTCCTAGCGGTAAAGATGGCGATTTTTGAATAAAGTATCGAATAATGTATTTGCGCCCCGGGGGATGGGGGGGCTTTTAGGAATGGAAGAAGGTGATTAAGGGGGTTGGAGAGGGTGTCATGTAGATTGCGGGATGGCGGGGGTGGCGCGGAGAAGGCGGCTAAGGACAGGAAGCTCCGCCTTTCCCGGAGAAACAAGAAATAAAGGGATGGAGGGTTGATGTGTGGATGCCACCCCCCCCCCTCAGCCGAAAGCAGCCCCATCTCATCCAACACACCCTCTTCTTGAATCCATAAAGAAGGTTCACACGTCTAACGCGAAGCGCAGAAACCCCCCCGGTTTTTTTGCCCCGTCCTTCCGCTCCTTCGATCAATACGTGAATACGTTATGCATGTTAACGAGGAAGCCTTGTCTTAGACACACGGGGTTGCCATGGCGATCCTGACCCGGGGATAAGTCTTAGTATTGATGTATGCCCTTCTTTACACGGCCAACGCTTGAGCAACTTTCTTCATTTCCACATACAATTCCTCGAGACTACTCCCAAACAACTCAACTTATCCCATTTACCAACAAAATTCAATCAACACAACCTCATTCTTGACAATAATTAAATACAAATATAAATAACAAAAGTTACAACGTCAGATTACCATGTTAAAAACCTATTCAAATCATAGACAACCATAATCCGTATAAGGTGGGCGATTGTAAATTAGCACGAAAGGATGTCCTTATTGATCAATCAAATAATGATAGATCTCCCTAAGGCGATAAACCTTCACACAATAACACGTCAAAAATTATGCTAGGAACGAATCCAATTTACCGACACATGGTGTTAATCAGTAAAACAACTTTTGACTTTTATGGATTGGTCGGTTCCTATTATTCTGGTGAGCAATTTCTTGCTTTTTTGGTATGAAGGATGACTCCGGTTAACGGGTACAGTGTAGATCTTCTGGCATTGAGCGGAAGTAAGGTAACCTTAGTAGATTCGTGTAGTTTCTTCGATTCCAATCATTCTGGCCAAAAAGTCTCACTTTTTTGGTCTTTCAATGCATTCTATAGTGTCCTAGACGCAAGAGGGGCTGTGATCTGTTAGGAAATATTCCAGTTTACGGCAGAATGAAGCTCGAGTAGTCTAGGCATTGACCAACGTAAAGCGACCTTAGTAACCTTCTGTAGTTTGGTAGTTTCTGATCATTCTTGCGTTGAATTACTCGCATTTTTGGTCTGTCTAGAAATTCGATATTGTCCCAATCGCAAGAGGAGTTGTGCTCAACTGAGAAGGGTAAATCAGAAATTGACCGCAGTAACGCAACATTGATAGCCTTCTGTACTTCGGTCATTTTTGGTCATTCTTGTATGCAATTACTCCATTTTTGGTCTGGCTAGAAATTCAATATTGTCCCAATCGCAAGAGGAGCTGTGACCAGGACAGCAGGTTTACGGACGTAGGGTAAATCCTCTGAAGAAAAGCATAATTTAAAAATTTAAAAACAGCGCAGTGGTTTTTAGATGATGGTGACTATCTGGTACATTGGT
>CM077110.1:15601869-15617628 GCA_039619505.1 Cimex hemipterus | reverse complement strand
ATATATTTATATTGTAATAATTGATTAATAATTATCTATGTTTTTTTTTTACTTTTTCGTGGAAAAAGTTTCTCTTTTGTTTTCTTCTTTCTTTTTAATTTAATAATAAGTGAGAAATTAACAAGCATTTTCTTTCATTATTTTTGTTTCATTAAATACCTCGGAAATGGAACAATATACCGGAAAAAAAGCACCAGAAAATAATCCAAGGAACAATCGTTATTTCTTTTTAATATCAAAAAGAAAAGAAAAAAATTGAAACAAGGGCTGTTTAAAGCCTCCTTTCATCAAAAATTCAACACCAACAACACACAATAACTAATTATTTTTTTGTATTTTTCACTTAACTCTTATAATATTCTTTTTTTTTTTAAATAGAAAAAGCATTTCTTGGAACAGGAACCATAAATAGCTATAGTAGGAACCTTTAGCGCTGGGATTCTGGGTATGTGGGAGAGATTGTAGTTTGTTTTTTTTTCGAATCGAAACCCTTGTGATATGTTTTGTGAATGCTTGTATTAGTTTTTATTTATTTATTTATTTTTTTTTTACCGAATCGATAAAACGATCTATTATAGTTCCGGGGAAGGGATGATCCCAGCAGTCAAGCCCTTCCGGTCTTGCTGGAAGAGTCAGCAAAAATTGCGAGGTTTTCATTTTCAATATTAGTTTATATAACAAGGTCTAGAAAGGGGATATATATATATATAATTTAATTAAAATTTTGTCAAACCGTTTATGAAGTTTGGGATATGTACACGCTATTGGCCTGCACTGGGCACGGCGAATTTGTCGAAGATGTTGGCGTTCGGGTCCGAAGGCTTGAGCGACTGGGCTGCGAGGGCGGTGATCTGATTGACGACGTTTTCCATCTCGACGGACAGCCTCGGCGAAAGGGGCGGCTCGGAATGGGACATCTCCGTGTGACGTTTGAAGTCCTGGGCGTTGTCGAGGACGGCGTCGCACTGCTTGCACGCCGCCCGGGCCCGGACGAGTGTCACCTGCCCGGGGGCGAGGCCGCACCCGTGACTAGAAATGCTGCTTTCCTTCGCGAACGTCAGTCTGCACTTTATGCAGAGGTAGGCCGCCGCTGTGCACACCTCCACCGCACCCGGGGGCACGCTGTTGAGCCGGACCGAACCGCCGCCTCCTTCTTTTGCCGCCTCAAGCACAGCCGACAGTGAGCCGGGGTCCAGTTGCAGTCTACTCAACGGTGTCCCCACCTCGTTACCTACAACACAAAAATCAAACATACAATCAATTAACCGCATAAAAAATACTAAAAGAAAATCATCTAAAACACTCTTGCGTAATTTACACGCACCAGATGCTAATTATTAAGCAAATTCAATTAAAAACTAGGTGATGCAACTATACCGCAAAGGCTTCTTAATCCAAACTAATTGGTTTAGCTAATTAGATAATCGATAATTATCTAAGGCTTCTTTAAAAACCCGGCTCATCCGTCAGGAAAGTAGTGCTTCCTTACTAAAACGCACCAACCTTAAATACAATATCATAAAATTTCATTAAACAAATCTAAAGGCATCTATCCCGACTATATGCTCGGCTATACGCCGAAGAACAATGTCCGGTTCTGTCGGTTTTCTCGTCCGCATCAAAGTGAACGAATACTCGTGAATTAGCCGCACTCAAACCAGCCACGCATTCGGGAATCAACTGTAACGGTACCAACCTTGAACCAACTACCAACTGTTTGTTATTACTTAGTGGCCTGTTGTGGAGCGGTCAAGAATGAGTTTAGAAAAACACCTTTGTCTTTTTTTTTTTGTGCCGCGTTTCGACTTTTATTCGGGTCATCTTCAGACCAGGATCGATTGAAAAATTTAAGCTTGTGGAGTTTAGAGACAGATAGTTGATTATTTGTAGTTCGTGAGATGCGGTCTGGTGTGAAGAAGAACATTTTCTTTATCGCGCCGACGTTCCGACCTTTATTCGGGTCATGTTCAGGCCAGGGTCGATTGAAAAATTTAAGCTAGTGGCGTTTAGTGACTGATAATTGATAATTATTTGTAGGCCGTGAGATGCAGTCTGGTGTGAAGAAGAACATTTTTTTATCGTACCGACGTTTCGATCTTTATTGAGAACATCTTCAGAGATCAATGTGCTTGTTTTCCGTGTAGATGTGCCATTCTTGTCTGTTCTGTTTTATTACTTATTCTTTTTATATAAGGTCTAGGTTGAAATGAAAAAGTCAGTGTCACGACCGGGATTCGAACCCATGTCCCGAAGAAAGCCGGAGATGGGTTCGAATACCGCTCGTGACGCTGACTTTTTCATTTCAACCAATACCTTAAGTAAAAAGATTGATTAATTGAAATTCTATTTAATTACTTATTAAATAAGATGGGACTGCATGACGTTTTGTACAATTTTTCAGGTATTCCATTGGTAAAAGTATTTATTAGCGTAAATTGAAAATGTGAGATATATAAAAGGCAGAAGATTGCGTGAAGTTCATATGAAACAAGACCATAACTCTAGGCAGGACGATTGGAAACAGTTCCCCTACAACAGCATGTTTTCACGTTGTCTTGTGTGGTGAGTGTATTTATTAGCGAGAATATATGTGAGACATGCCAAGGAGGGAATATGCAATGCCGAAACGTTCATGACAAATAAAATCAATGAGAATGGGGGAGCTTGGAGGATCGGAAACAAGCATACTACATGTTTTCCTATGGGGTGAAAGTATTTATTAGCGAGAATACATAATGTGAGACGGGTCAAAGATTGAACTTGAAGACCTGGAGGATCGGAGACAGACAAACTACATGTTCTGTAAAAACATTCACTCTGCCATATGTGGTAAATGTATTTATTAGCGTAAAGTTAAAATGAGGGATAAATTGAAGTTAGGTCGGACAAAGTATTGGATTGGAGACGATCGACTACAGATTTTCATGTTGCCATGAAGAGGTAAATGTATATATTAAGCAGCCCATACACGCTCAATATTATTGCGACATATTTAGGTTTGTGCAATATAGTTGATCGTGTGTAGTCGAAATTGAAAGGTTGTGCAATATATTGTGATAAATTCAAATCCTTGAAAATATATTGTGCAAACGGGAAAAGGTTGTTCCGTCTATAGGCAATATTGCTCATCATCCCATCAGTCCGTATCAACACGTGGTAGAGTACGCGCCGTCATGGCTGCTAAGGAAGCTGATAGGCAATTCATTTTCGAATTCATTGACGGCGAAACAGCGGTTAAGAATTTCATGTCTTCAAACTTATTCCCAGTTAGCGAGATATCGTAGGGTTTATGGATAACCGTTGACTTGCAGGAATAGCATCACGCACGATAGTGTCATTTTGCTCAATTTGAGGAGTATCCAAAACGAGCAGTTCATGGAATATTTCGCCGTTCATCCGTAAAAGGTTGCGAAAGTCATCTGGTTCAGACACTCTCAGTTCATTACGTAATTTTTCCTGGGTGTACATTTCCCTACCAATTAGCCACTGTTTGGTCCATTTTCTGCGTTTTTGCGAGGTCTTCTTCTTTTTCGCACTGGCACCCACAGCGATAATCACACAACACAAATCACTATCACTCAACATGGCTTCACTACATGAAATTCTGGTTGGAACTAATTGCACAATATGCTGCCTTGAAGGTTGTATGTGCTCGCGATTGTGCAATATATTGCACAACCGTCAATATTGCCTGCATACGGTACAATTTATTGCATAAATCAAAATATTGCACAATAATATCGAGCAGTGTAGGGACTCCGTCAAAATATTGTGCAATAATATTTAGCGGGTATGGTCCCATTTAGCGTGAAATATATTTTAGGGCATGTTAAGGACTGAAGGTGTTTAAAAACCGGCATCATTCTTGGCAAACGGTCCCAGTGAGATAACCCGGACGGACAAGATCCATGTTTGATTTGATATGGTGGATTTTTGACAACATGTTTGTTCGTTTTATGTTTTTATAGCATTATTTATTTTATAAACCGCAAATGTACTGAACCAAATGAAACAAAAGTCTATCAAATTTGATCACAAAGTCCAAAATTCGATGAAATTCACGTCTTGTTTATTCTTGCGTCGACAGGTTTCGTAAAAGCTATTTGTTACTTTGAAAAAAGGCCGTCTATTAAGAGAAGTGTAAACATTATCTTGGATCTAAATAATTTGAGATGCAAGGCGCGTAAAGGTGTCGGCCGGCAATTACGCCTGGAAAGACGGTTTTGTTAACAGGAAGCAATTATGTTGTACGGAATGTAATTTAATTGACGACCAGGAGGAGCCGACCATTATTTTTGTTGGCTTAATGGTCGGGCCCGTCGGACAGAAGGGAAAAGCCCAGATAGGATCGGCCACTAATTTAATTGTTCCGACAACTGTTACGCTCCTATGAGCTTTGTTTGGGGAAGTGCAGGCGAAAATCCGGTGAGAATCCGCCAGAAAAAGCCTACAGTACTCCGTACACAATTGTTCCCCGGCGGTTAAGGAAATTTTCCAAGGTTCCCTTGGACTAATCCGCCAAATTCGGTATTAAAATCTAAAGAAAGGATCTACAAAAAGATTTTCTCCCTCAAAATTGCTTAAGAATTCACAGTTCAATCATCTTTGGAAGTTTATCTTTGAAATACACTCACTGCAATAAATGCGTTTTAGGTAAAGCATTTAGCAACATATTACGAATTTCTATAAATAATTAGGAATTGACATACTCACTCACTATATAGACCCAAAGCGACCCTTTAATCACCAAAGATATATCGACTATCTTGGTGTTGATTATCTTATTGATTATTTTTCATTGACATGAAGACTTACAACTCTAACACGATATGTGGCGAAATAATACAGCAACAATTAGGAACAACGCCAGACCGACAGAAACAGCGAGAACTGGCGGGCCACGATGACCGTGGCATCCACAGCAGTACCATTTGCCATTTCGTGCTCCTACTTTCGTGAGTTTTATTTATCAGTGTATATCTTCAGTCTTTACCTATCTCATATTATATATCCTCATTATACCATTCACGCTAATAAATGCATTCATTCTTTAATACAAAAAACTATTGATACCAGTAGAGAAATGTTTTTGCGGTAAGATCGCCGATTATTCCTTCTATCCCGTAAGTTTTGGTATTTTTCTATATTCACTGTCACGTAACATTCACTCCAATAAATACATTCACCCCAATACACACGAATCCTTTTTGTAGTATGAGCGCCTCCCATCATCAGGATCATCAGGTTTATAATTTTCGTTTATCATGACCACTCCTGTACTTCGACATCTTCAGCACATGACTCACAATTTAGTCACTCTAATACATTTCATCCTCCCTGACAAATCAACATGAAATTTGTAGAAAAAGGTCAGGCAGAATGATTGCCTCCTCATTGCTCTGATTTTTCGACATCCAATCTCGAACATGACTCACAGTATATAGTCACTCTAATAAATACATTCACCTACACAAGCCTAAATGAAGCCAGGTAGATATAGGTCCTGCCGTATGACTGCCTTCGGTTTGTCCGACTTACCGACATCTTCAGCCTTTAACCTGACTCAGAGCATATAGTTACTCTAAAGAATACATTCATCTCCACAAGCCTAAATGAAACCAGGTAGAAATAGACCCTGTAGATGACTGTCCCCGATTGGTTCGACTTATCGACATCTTCAGCCCTTAACATAACTCACAGTATATAGTCGCGCTAATAAATACATTCACCTCCACTAGGCAAAATGAAGCCAGGTAATAGGACTGTCTTCGATTGTTCCTGTTTTTTTATCTTCAGCACTTAACCAGCCTAACATTGTATATTCACGCTAGTACATACATTCACTCAGGTAAGCCACCTCTGAAGACAAATCCTCATACAGGACTTTAACTGAATGTGAGAAATTCTAAAGAAGCAATCTAATGGGAAACGTTTAGAATTTTTTTTTAACCAATTCGGAATTGCGGTAAATCACCGAAAGCGTACAGTTAAAAGGTACAAAATTTCAAATCGGTTTATTCCGCGTGTAACAACCCTTCCTTTCAGCCGATTCCGTGTGGGAGTCGGCCCTGGTCTCAAAGTATCGGCTACACCCGCCTTTTTATAGCGCCGTAAAAATAATGTCAGAGTTTACGGCCTGTCCGAAGGCAAGGTTGTCTCACAACATGGCAACTTTGTAACGGCCGGCGCGGCCTCATCCTTACCATCGTTCCAACCGCGCTAATTACTTCCAGGAGTTCGAGTTAACATCCGGAATTGGGGGGGGGGGCGTCGAGCGTGCCGTATGGAATCAAGGATGACCGATAGCCTCGGGACACTGACGTTCTGAACCGGGGATAACGGTACAAATCAAATCCCCAAGGGGTTTGCATCGTTTACATCTCAAATCAAGAACAATTCTCAAAAAAAGAAAACTTAAAACATGTGAACCCAGCGAAGAACGCACGCCATGAAATGCCGACAATTTACGGAGAATTCGAAAGATCAAACACCCAATTTGGCCGCACACGTCGCCCGGATGCAGCGTATAAAATGCGAAGAAATCGCAACAAGCTCCCTACAAACAAAAACGAGGAAATATTTGTTGTATCCCTATATGAGTTTTACTATATAATTTCCTTGTAGATTCTTAATCAGAGACAGTTCAGACACACTGAAGACGGCGGAATGACGAAACATGTCTGACATACCCAGCGAGCCTAGGCAAACCAAGAATTCAATCTAATGACTCACAAAAAGACGACGACATTTTGGTGCTGGATTACGCTCGAGAAATAAATTGGCTTGAGAAAGATTATGCAAGATGTCATACGCTAAACCATTACTGTTCGATGTGAAGAAAACATCAGAATTGCAGAAAATGTATTGCCAGGTTGAAATATTGTTCTCAACTAACACGAGCATAAAACCATGTGGAGTCTAAATCTGTACAATAGTACTTAATGGGAGGGTTGAAAGGTTCTTCCTTACTGATGGGTGCTTAAAACCACGTGGTCACTAACATTGAGCTTGCAAGCGCGCGCATCATGCTACTGTCATAACCCTTAGGTACATTACAGATGACCTGAACCGAGAGATTTTTAGCTCGACGAAATTTAAGTTCTTGTCTGTTAGTTGATATAACTGGGTAAACAGCACTATATGAACCTTCCAAATAAACAAGGCAAAAACGTGGACAATCAAGATAAAACGGTCCAAGGTCAACAAAATAGAGAAAAACCTATTGGCTAATAGACAGTGGTACTTAATTGAAGGGTTGACAACTTCTTTCCCACTGACGGGTGCTTAAGACCACATGGCCAATAACTATGTGCTTGCAAGTTCGGTCATCATGCCACTGCCATAACCCTTAGGTACATTACAGATGACCTGAACCGAGAAATGTTTAGCTCAATAAAATTTAAGTTCGTGGTTGCTTGTTGACACTACTCACCTCAGTCTTCCCAATACAAAAGACAATAACGAAGAAAATTAAACGACATATGAAAATAGTCAGAGGTCATCAGAATTGCGGAAAATATATTGACCAATGAACAATGGTACTCGATTGGTTGAAAGCTTTTTCTTTATAAACAGATGCTCATGACCATCCGGTATACATGTCATAGAAGGTTGGTTCGACCATCACGTCATAGCCATAGACACATCTGTTACTTTAGGGATCTTAACCGAAATCTTCCTTAGCAAAACAAAACTTCAATTCATGTCAGCATATTTGTTATAATAGAGTAAGGTTATAACATGAACTTTCTCATTAAATGTCATAGATAACTGGAAAATCAGAAGGCACGGAGTCATGACACGGCCCGAGGTTATCAGAATTGCGTAAAATGTATGGGCTGATGAATGATGGTATTGAATTGCTACATTGTACACTTCTTCCTTAGCTTAAGCTGCTTAAGATCACGTGGACACTAAGTTAGCGTTAGCGAGATCCACCAGAGTGCTGTAGTCATCACAGCTTAATGTACTGATGACCTTAAGCAAGGTCTTTCATGGCTTAACTGACTTCAAGTTCTCGCGCGGCAAAAGGAACACTACACCTTCTAATTTCAAAATAAAAAACCCATAATGTCACTGGCATACTAGAAGGTAATTCTTGTAATCTGTGCAGTTTCTAACCATGTTTTGTTTATGTGTTTCAGTGTATAAAGTTAAAATTAGAAATTTTATTTATCTACACCTCTTAAATTGTAGGTTCGGTTTCGTCAGTAGGTTATTAAAACCACATAAAAATCCTCGGATAAAAAAAAAAAACTCCGGGCCCCTTCACAAAATCCCCGAGGGGAATCCGGCCGAAATGCAAGCCAATTGTAACAAATCCTCACACAACAAGTCTTAATTGTCGTTTTAATAGCCGGGGTCGAGGATGGAGGAAATGACTGATTAAGGCACGTTTAGGGCAATAATTAAGCCCTCAGTTGGTAATTAGGCGTGATCAGGCTGAGCAGGAAATCCCAATAGAAGGTTAATTGTAGCTAAACCTCCGCCCCCAAGGAAAAGGAAAAAAACCGAAACGGCCTGTTTGATCCGATCACGGCTAACGATTTTGGTATGATGTTCATTTTCAATTGATCGCTTCTTAACCATTTTCAATTATTCTGAATATGTTTAGTCACCGGCATACCTAGACCCTGAGAATCAGCTCTGCTTAGAACACTAACTCTTCTTCACTATAGATACTGCTTATGACCTTGGCGCAAAAAAGTTCTAGCCAGGTAGGTATTATAATTAAAGGAAAATCAACATAACCTAAAACCTTTAAGTTCGGCATTTCAAGACTCGTCGTGATGTAGGACACAATAGTGACTGTAATTGGCCATTAACCATTTATAAATCGCCACATTAACACGCTTCACTTCCCATCGGTTATGCAACCGACGCCGAAGGCGGCTATTGAAATATGTAACGATAACGGAATGCTCCGTAGTTAGAAAGTGCTTAATTTCTTTGTGTTTCATGAGATAAAAATCACGTGATTTAGATGTTTATCCGATCGAAGAGCAAGGAGCGTTAATTATACGGCGGTTTTTTTTTCACTCAACACTGTGTATATTATGGCCAGTCGTTTACTTACTCTCAAGTAAAAACATACAAGAAAATATCAAACGTTATTAGAAAAAGCGTCACTACACACCTGAACCTACTCAACCAAAAAGAAAACAGTGGAAAATCCGAATCTATTATGTCAAAAAAGGGAAGAGGTCATCGGAATTGCGGAAAATATAATGAGCTGTTCTCAACTGCTAAGTCCATACTCTTTACCAACTTGGGACCTTGCAAACCATAGGACCACCATACCAAAGTCATCATACCTTCATACCTTAACCGATAACCACCATAGCACAACTTTAAACTACGACATAACGAACAAAGGACTATACACCTCAACCGTCTAAATGAGAAAAAATACTGCAGAGTCGTAAATTCTACTGCATGTAAAACTGAACGCTTATCAACTGCTAGGCACTTAGCACGTTGACCTTTTATTATTCAAGACTAGGTTTTTAGTTGAGATAAAAAAATGGGACGAGCCGGATCACTTTCACTTAATTGTACCAATATGTGCTTAATGCCATGGCATCATGTGATAGTCTGAGTGCATTGGCACGATTAGGAAGGATATCTCTCCTTAACTAAAAACAAATTCAAGTCCTTGTACAGCAGAGATAGCAGCACATCTCAACCTTCACATTTTACAAAATAGACAACCATGATATCAATTGTAACAAAAAGCTGGAAGAGATCGTCATAATTTCAATTAGTAGGTCGACTTCATCTTTACTAACATGTGCTTAAGACCATGTTGACTTCACTCAACTCTAGGACTGTGGAACTAAGACCATTGTCATAACACCTTGTAACTTTACCGTTGACTATCCATAGCTAACATAACTAAGGAAGCAACATGACACACCTCAAGCTTACTAATAAAACATTGAACGTCAGACTGCACGATGCCAAAGTGAGAAGAGGGCATTAAAATTGAGGAAAATATTACTGGACAGTGATACATGAATGGAAGGTTCTACATTACCAAGAGGTGCTTAATTGTGGACTTTTGGCATTCACTCTAGGACTGCTCAAATGACAGTGTGGAATGTCATGGTACTTTAGTCCTTACTAAGCTTCTCCTTCGCTTATCTAAGATCGATAACATAACAGAAAAACTAAGCATAAATAGTGGAAAGTAGACGGTACGATGCTAAAGCTATGCGGGAATAGATCATCTGTATCTCAATTGTTAGGGTGAAAGCTTTTTCGTTAAGATGATTAAGAACAAATAACCTGCATCTAACTTTAAAACCCTGCATACAACTGCTTGGGTACCTAACTTGTTTGGACTGTAAATAAATAAATAAACAAGACCGGACATCATAGACATTACGCTATGATACTTTAGCGGTGACTTTAACCGAGTCCCTTCTTAGCTCCATAAAATTTAAGTTGTCCAAGTGTTAAATGTCCACTTAGTTCATATAATAGTATGCAACCTCAACCTTCCTAATCAAAAAAAGGAATACGAAACGGAAAGTCAGATGGTAGTGTCAAAAAAAAGTCCGAGATCATCAGTGTGGATAAAATGTACAATGGTACAAACAAACAATGGTACTTGATTGGTTGAAAGCAGTTTAGTTACATACAGGTCCTTATGGCCATCCGGTGTATAAGACTATCATAGAAAAATCGACCATCATGTCATAGCCATAAACACATATTTACTTTAGAGATGATCTGAACCGAAATCTTTCACAGTTTAGTAAAACCTAAGTTCGTGTCAATAAAGTTAAGAAACATAGTAAGGCACACTGCAACATCAGTAAATAAGAATTAACTCGAAAATCAGACGATATGGAGTCATGACCCGACCAAGGGTTGTCAAAAAGTAGGTACCATCCTGGTTGGTTAGTAACTACTTTAGAAATCACTCAAACTGGACGTAACCCTTCTTAGTCCGGCCAAAAAAGTGTCTTAGGACATAAGTTTTATTTGAATCTTGGCTTCGTTGGAACGATAGGAGAAGTTAATGGTCGAAATGACTCATTGATCCTGATAACTGGAAGGTACTTCTGATACTACCAAATTTGGACTAGTATAAGCACGTCATGTCAACCGACCTTATTTTATTGTTTATTATTGGCTGTTTGAAGGGCGTTTATGACCAGGTCCACAAGGGTGAAAGGTGCGAGATGGAATGTATTTTGTCGAAAGGATCTTACACGGCCTCGAAGTTTATTAGGTGATTTAGTGTTTACCCATATCGTCCGGCCTGTCGACCCCGGCACGGCTGGCATATGGTTTTTCGCGATTCGGTCCGGGCATGAGTTAATGGGTGCGTGGGCACGGACGGCGTTGGGACCGGGAACCGGTTCCAAATGAGGATCCCATTAGCGTCCGGGGATCGGCGGATCGGCCGGTGAGACGCCCGTTATGATCCCGGATGATATTTTTACTCCAGTGGAGCTGACCTGGGACAACGTTTCATGCACGTCCCGAATATCAGATCGCTTTTCAAAGTCCCAACAGGAAAAAAAAAACAGTACGTTTTGACATCCCATGGCTGGTAGCAGTAAGTTGAATGGTGATTATGTTGATGGCATGTAAAAAACATAACAACAAGATAAAATGCATCATCACTTTGTTTATCAGGCACTCTTCGCAACAGTCAATTTGTATAAAAAATTCACAGCAAAAACCTTAGGGGAAGAAAGAGACATTGACGTGTTCCAAATAGTTGAAAGGTTTTGGCTCTTAATAGGGAGAGTATAGTCACTCGTTGAATACTCGCACCTTCAGACTACCTCCTAAACCGAACAATTAAGCGAAAAATGTTTCACACATAAAACAATCAAATACAAAGCGAGAACAGATGGACCAGGGAGATCAACTTCAGTGAATAAAGGTTGTCACGCTAATGAATACATTCACTCAAATTTTTGTACTAATTCTCTCTCAAAAATTCATCCTAATAAATACACCAAAAAGACATGGAAACGGGCTGAGATACAGGTCACATAATTGAAATTATTGGGCTCTTTATAGGGAGCGAGTAGCTTGCGATCAGTTATGCATTGTATCAAATTAATTCCGCTAACTTTTATTACTTTTGTTTGTCATACATTCCTATAAAAACTCAAAATTTAACGTGAAAAAAAAATGGACAGACTAAAAACACTGTCGACCATTCATAGAACCATTCCTAAGATTGCTTCTTCAGTCTACCACTTAAAGCAAACAATATTCTAATTCACAAGGTGAAAAATGTTTCTTCCGTTAAAAAATTATAACTGAAATAAACCAGCATGGACCGTCGGACCAAGATGATCAACTAAAAAATAAACTGTCATGTTTCACTCTGGCCATCTAGTTACGCTAAGAAATACATTCACCCAGGTAAAATATTTTGAGTTGTCCTAAGTCCGATATATGTATAAAAAGTGGGTCAAGTGGGCATCTCAGATCATCCTGGTCCGCCGATTCTCGCTTTGACTGTCAGAATCGTTGTGCTATGTACTCATTCTCTCACAAACATTCGACCAAAAAATAAACAAACAAAAAACACGAAAACGGACTGGATATATAGCTGATCTCACACAATTGAGTTTTGGGTCTTTATAGGAAGAGAGTTTCAGACAAAATTATTTACGGTTTTTATTTATTAAGTCTGTCAGACGTGGATCAACTAAACTGTTCGGTCATCTCAGATCAACAGGTCATCTATCAGAATTGCTGTTCTAAGCGCAATAAACCATGTTAATAAATACATGACAACAAACAAAAGGCGCAAGAAACATTGGCGTATTTTTGAAAGTTGAAAGGTCTTGGCACTTTATAGGGAGCGAGTAGCCATCCGTTGTACACTATAAAAAATAATTTCTACTATCTTATACTATGTTGGACTTTGGTTCGCTTTACATTAAACCTATTATATCTTACAAAAAAACAAACAAAAATTGTTAAGGCCATCTTCAATATTGGTTGTCACGCTAATAAATACATTCACTCAGGTATGACTTTTCGCAGATGCTTATAATATCAAAAAGGAAAGTGCTTGGCCTGCACGCCAAATTGAGGTTGTACCACGATTCTTTTTCAACATAGCACCCTTTTGTGTTGTGGCTCATTTTGTCATCAACTATGTGCGCTGTTAACATGGCAGTTACTGTTTAAGAAAGAACATATTGTAGTTATTATGTCCCATTAAAAAAAAAACGGCAGGAGTTCAAACGTTATAGGAAATCGATCAGACGCACAAAGCATCACATTAGCTCTGCGTCGTTATGACTCCCGTGCCTGTTAAATACAAAAGAGCCACCGTTTTTGGCCGAATTCCTCGTCCGTTTAGCTTAATGTGGAAAATATAGACAAGGTTTCTTTTTTATTAAAGGGGGCCGGTACGTCGCAATTCCGGCAGATTTCCGACCACCTGTTCTCCCCCAGGGGCAATTAAAATTCAAGAGGGGCGGAGCGCAACAAGTGTTTAATTGTCGCAATTAATTCTGAAAGGGTTTAATTAACACCGTTCTGGAAGCGTGGAGATGAAATCGACTCGAACGCTCAGACACGCTCGTTCTGATTTCATTTAAACTTTGATTATCTAATTTTATCAAAAGTTTTCCAACGTATGTATACTAAACTGGATATCATCCTGCGTTGCTATAGAAAGACGTAGAGGTCGGAATGGAAAATTCCACGAGTTACAGTATAACCACCCACCTGTTCATGTATTTCAATTGTGGTTAATGTGAACATTTCATGACATTTGAGGAGTCGGTATGTCAAAAACGAGCGAAGCTAGATGGATCGGGATGAACTTAGACAATAAAACTAAAGGAAATACGATTAATTTCATTGGGTGTATCAACATTTTAAGATGAATATGATGGAGGATTGTTTCCTAACCGTAGAAAGGTCGGTATGTCAAAAAGTAGCGAGACTACATGGATCAGGATGATCTTAGACAATAAAGCTAAAGGTAAGACGATTAATTTCAGTGGGTCTATCAACATTTTATGATGAATATGATGGAGGATAATTTTTCACAATAGAAAGGTCGGCATGTCAAAAACTAGCGAGGCTAGATGGATCAGGATTATCTTAAACAATAAAACGAAAGGTAATACAATTAATTTCATTGGGTCTATGAACATTTTATGATGAATTTGATGGAGGATCGTTTCTTCACAATAGAAAGGTCGGTATGCCAAGAACTAGTGAGAGTAGATGGATCCGTATGATCTTAGATAATCAAGCTAACGGTAACACGATTAATTTCATTGGGTCTATCTTCATATAGGGATGTATGTAATGGGAGGTCGTTTCATGACAATTGTCAGGTCGGTATGCCGAAAACTACCGAGGTTAGGTCGACCAGGATTTTCTTAGGCAATAAAGCTAAAGGTAATACAATGATTCTCTTTGCGTCTACCTGCATAACGAGATGAATGTGAGGGTGACAATTTCATGGCAATAGAAAATTTGCTATGTCAAAACCGAGCGAGACTAGCTGGACCCACTGCCATTCAAAAATGAAATGATATATTAGCATTCCTATTTAATGAATACATCGAGAAATGATTAAAATTGATATTTTAGCTTGCAAATTACACAAGTGGAAAAAAGCATTTAAGGCATTCAAGATGCTGACAAAAATTCGACAAAAGCAACTCTTTATTTAGACGTCCGCTGACCCGGGCCCGTAAAACACGGCCGTCCGTCAGTTCTCGCTCCAGGCGTCAGAATCATGACCTCATTGTTCTTCCGAAGATAATTAAATCCGCCATTGTTCCCTTTTTCCAAAAGACGGGCGGGGATGGGACAGAAAACGATTATCTGCCCCAGGGCGAGGTCTTCATAATTTTTTGATTGAGGACGAGAGAAAAGAACAAAATCTTATAAAACAGCACTGGCTGAGATGTTAGAAGAAAAGTAAAAGGAATCTTTATCTATTGGTTGAAAACCGTCCAATCAAAAAACACAAAAGTGCTGATCCTCTCAAATTCTGGTTAAACCGGCGAGATAAGGCGGACCAACATTGTAAGCATTTATACTGCTGGTAATAAGTTTAATTTCACGTATTATCTTCTTTTTTGTGTGATGAAGGTGAAATGTAAGGTCTCCAGGTGATTTAATGGTGGTTGTATCGAAAACAACCTGGACGCGCGGATCAGGATGATCTTAAGACTTCCAAGGTATACATCATCTCCTTAATTTTATTACTGTTGTCTTTGTTTGATGAATCTAAGGACTAAAGTTCTCCTGGTAAATCCGTGTTGGGTATGTCAAGAAAATCTTTAGATGGACCTGTATAATTTTAGACGACCAAGCCCAGGTTTTATTTCATTTGGTCTACCTCCACATAGGGATGAATGTGATGGGAGATTGTTTCCTGACCATTGAAAGGTATGTCAAAAACTAGCGAGTCTACATGGATCAGAATGTTCTTAGCCAAACAAGCTAAACGATTTCATTGGGTCTACCTCCACATAGAGATGAATTGCTTGGGGATCGTTTTCCTCAAAAAGATCGGCATCTCAAAACATCCGCGAGATGGACCGGGATGATGTTAGATGTTCAGGCTAAAAGTGATACCATTAATTTCATTGGTCTACCTCCATTTAATGATGAATATGATGAAGATGGCTTCCTAGCAACAGAAAGGTCGGTATGTCATAAACCTGCAAGGCTATACGGATCAGGATGATCTTAAACAAACAAGCTAAAGGTAATACGGTTAATTTCATTGGGTCTATCATCATT
>CM077110.1:15581954-15601859 GCA_039619505.1 Cimex hemipterus | reverse complement strand
TCGGTATGTCATAAACCTGCAAGGCTACACGGATCAGGATGATCTTACCCAAACAAGCTAAAGGTAATACGATTAATCTCATTGGGTGTACGTCCACACAGAGATGAATTTGATGGCAGATCGTTTTCTGACCGTTGAAACGTCAGTATGTCATAAAACCATCGGTAATAGGTGGACCAAGATGACCGAGAGGTACCTCTTTTTTTTAAATTTATTTAAAATAATATCAAAATCTATGAAAACACAAATTGAGCAAAAGTATGCTTCCAATTCTCTAAAATAAATTTCCAATGTTTTTTTGTACCGGCTTATGCTTTTATAAGGGACATTATGGACTATATGAGAAAAATCAATGGCTATTTAAATTATTGACACGGGAAAATAAATATATTAGGAGTAATTAGACTCGATTAAAAGTTCAAATGGTCCACTTTGTCGTTTTTAAAAATTTATAGACGCGATATACCTGACATTGGTACTAATAATTTAATGGGGTTCCTAACTGGGGCGTTATGAAACAACTAACTGGTGGGTTTTTTTTTTTTGAAAAAATATAAACAGAAACGAAATTAAACGACAAAACGAAAAAAAAACGTGCAAAGCAATTCAAAAATTCTACTTCAATCCAAAACACCTAAAACCAGTGCGTTTTTTTTAAATTTTTTTTTTAAAGCTCCACTGACCTTCCATGCACCGCAGAATGCCCGTCCCATTCTGCAAAAACAATTTAAAAAAAAGTAATTTAAAAATTCTGTCAGACACAAGCTTTTTATGTAGGATTGTTTTTGAATTTGGGTGCGCTGTCGGGAGGGGGGTTGTAACCCCTCGGCGCGGGGTGCGCTGATTGCCGCGTGTTCCCACCCCGCCGGGCAGATATCGCTGACGTACCGAACTGAACCATGTCAATGTTGACTTGATAATAAATTATTCGTTTTATTTATAAATTAGTTATTTTAAACAAAATTATGCATACAAGTAAAAATACTGATTTTGTTAATCGACAATTTACGAGAATGGACCTTTTATGTTCTTCTAGACATGGCGAGATGTGTAAAAAAACATTCATCAAAATAGATTTATTTCGGTTTAGAAACCAGCAAGACCAGGTGGACCAAGTAGATTGTGGACGAGATTTTATATCAAAAAGACCGAGAATCATTGATCCAAGATAATCTTACATAACCAAACAAAAGGTCAACTAGTTAACTGATCGTCACCACTTATATCAACATCAATGATCATGTTTGATGTCAAAACAGGCGATACTTAATAACCTTACGCCATGAAGGAGCAGGTCATGTTTTGTCTTAAAAAACGGAAGTTGAAGACTTCAGGTAATTCAGTGGTACTTCAAAAACTAACTTGACGTGGTGGGCTCAGATTATCTTAGGCGATTAAGCTAAAAGCAGTAAGTCTAATTTCAATCTACGCGGATGCAATGATGAACGTGAAGATGGTCAGCATGTCAAAACTTGTAAGGCTAGACGTATCAGTGATAGTCAAGCGTGACTAGACGATCCTGTACAAACAAGCTCATATGCTTAATTTTATTGTGTCTACGTCTATACAGAGATGAAATTGAAGCGGAACTAATACAAGATGATTTAGTGGACAGCTTGTCAAAATAAGCATAGAAGGACCAGGAGGGTCTTAGACGATCAAGCTTTTAGGTATTACTATCAATTTTATTGGATTTTGTTCCAAATAAGGATGAATTTGCTGAAGTATTGTTTCTCGTCAAATGAAACTTGGTTTGTCAAAACGCAGCGTTTCTATGTTGAACCAGGTTAAACTTAGATAAACAATTGAAAAGCTGGTCTTCTCGGGGCAAATGGGTCTTAGTTATGTTGAGTCATGTAGGACTAGATGTATGAGGATAATCTTGGAAAATCGTAAAAAAGTAGTACGTTTAATTTTATGATTTATAAGTTTAGGTAGTGATAAACTCGAAGTTGGATCGTTTCCTGGCAATTCAGATTGGCTCGGATGATGTGAGATAAACAAGAAGCATGTAAAATATTTAATACATTGGCATGTATGCAGAGGTAAAATTGAAGAGAAATAAATTTCAGACGACCTAGTGGTCGGTATGTCAAAAACTAGCGAGACTAGATGGATCAGGATGATCTTAGACAGTCACGATAAAAGTAATATGATTAATTTCATTGGGTCTATCAACATTTTATGATGAATGCGATGGAGGATCGTTTTTTTTAAAACGGAAAAATCGATATGTCAAAAACGAGCGAGACTAGAAAGACCAGAATGATCTTCCACGATTAAGCTAAAGGAAATACGATTAATTTCATTGGGTCTACCTCCATTGTATGATGAATGTGATGGAGGATTGTTTCCTAACAGTAGAAAGGCCGGTATGTAAAAAACTAGCGAGACTACATGGATGAGGATGATATTCACCAAGCAAGCTAAAGGCGATACAATTAATTTCATTGGGTCTATCAACATTTTATGATGAATGTGATGAAAGATCGTTTCATAACAATAGGAAGGTCGGTACCTCAAAAACTAGCGAGACTAGATGGACTAGGATAATCTTGTACAATAAAACCAAAGGCAATACGATTAATATCTTTGGGTCTATCTCCATTTTATGATGAATGTGATGGAGGATCGTTTTCTTCACAATAGAAAAGTCGGTACGTCAAAAATTAGCGAGACTAGATGGACCAGGATGATCTTATACAATAAAACTAAAGGTAACACGATTAATATCATTGGGTCTACCTCCATGGAAAGATGAATGTGGGTGGAAATCAAAAACACCCGCGAGATGGTCCAGGACGATCTTAGATGATCCACCTAAAAGTGATACTGTCAATTTCATTGGGTCTATCTCTATTTTATGATGAAGTGATGGAGGATTGTTTCTTCACAATAGAAAGGTCGGTATGTGAAAAACTAGCGAGGCCAGGTGGACCAGGAGGATCTTAGTCAAGAAACATAAAAATAAGTAATTTTTCGTGATGAACATATTGACTGAAAGCCTCTTGATAAATCTGTAATTGGTTTTGTTAACATAAAAAATGGTAGATCAATCAGGATGATCTATCACGATCTCTAAGAAGGGAATATGTTTAATTGTATTGTTTCTACGACTATGTACTGATAAACTTGAAGATTAAAAGTATCCGAACAGATCAGTGATATGTGTATGAAACAAGCGAGACCAAATGGACCAGGATGATCTTAGCCAATCAAAAAAAAAAAGTAAAATGTATAATTTTTTGTTGTCTTGTTGCGATGGTTATGTAATCATCAATTGTATCAGTGAGTCAAAAGAAAGGCAACTGAGTTGGACCAGTGTGATGTTAAATGATCGAGCTGTTGATCACGTATAATTTGATTTTTTCCCCCTAGTATTAATCCAATCTCCATTATGGCTGATTTGCCGATATAGTTTTTGTTAGTATTTGACGTGTTTAATTTCTTTCTTGGGTGAAAAACTCCTCCAGCCGGCATCTGCTTTGAATCTTTTGAAATTAAAATAACCGTTGATGTGGAAATGTCCCGTCCGGGAATACATGAAAGGAGTTTCTTTTCCACACGGCCGGTCACCGGATGGGCTCCATTCACCGGTAAGAAAGTGCTAATTCACCTTTTAAGCGCGGAGGAGGGATGCCAGGGTGGCAATGGGTGAATACAAAAAGCGATCTTTAGGTATGCGGGTGTCCCCCCCCAGCTGCGTCGATTTCCTGCCTTGATTTCTTATTAATTAACGGCCGTTTCTTAGAGGAGGCTGGAAAAGCCGTGGTGAATATAAATCTACAATTCAGGTTTTTAGGTGGGCGTCTAGTTTTCTATTGTGATTTCGATGACCTCCCAACGCGATTTTTACATACATTAGATATATTTCAAACTACTTTTATTATTGGCTTTCTTTCTCAGATCCTGGAGGGGGGGGGAGAATGGGATATTTGTTAACCTGGGTGGTCTACCATGGATAGTTTGTTAACTAAATCAAAAAATTATCTATCATCCATAGTTGAATGTGGAGGTCTCCAGCTCAGTGATTGCTGAATCAAACTAAAGGTAACACAACTATTTTCATTCTTTCTAACTTCATGTTCAAATACCATAGATTTACATTAAGCAAGAATTAGAATAATAATATCTATACCGGTTCATCAGGCTATATAAACACCTATGGATGCCCCTAAGGTAGGTATTTGTAATTTGAGACCTAAGATGCCATGTTACATATTAAGAAGATCTGACTACGACCTATCATTCACAAAGAGAAATCATCTAATACCACCCAATCTAAAAGATTCATCTATAACTTCTTTAAACGAACTAGGTAACCTAATAGTTAAGTTAAGAAAATTAGTCCAAGACAGGTATGTAACTCTGGATTTGGACAACCTCTAAGGTTTAAACAAAACTAGGATAATACTGGTTAGATGTTATAAGTTTACAAGACTCATAAAATAGCTTATTTGGGATTAGCTCGGGGCTAGGTAGAGACTAGCATGTTCTTAGGCGATGAAGCTAAAGGTAATACATTGGATTTCATTGGGTCTACGTGCATATAGGGATGAATGTAATAGGGGATAATTTCGTGGTAAGGGAAAGATTGGTACGTCAAAAAACGAGCGGGACTAGATGAACCAAAAACGATCTTCCAAGATCAAGCTAAAGGAAATACGATTAATTTCATTGGGTCTATCAACATTTTATATTGAATATGATGTAGGATTGTTTTCTTCACAGTATAAAAATCGGTATGTCAAAAGTAGCGAGACTAGATGGACTAGAATGATCTTCAAAGATCTAGGTAAAGGTAATACGATTAATTTCATTGGGTCTATCTACACAAGGGGTTGAAGGTGATGGGGGATCGTTTAGTAAAAATTGACAGTTTGGTATGGCAATAAACGAGCGGGACTAGAAAGACAAGAATGTTCTTCCACCATCAAGCTAAAAGAAATACGATTAATTTCATTGGGTCTACCTGCATTTTATGATGAATATGATGGAAGATTGTTTCCTAACAATAGAAAGGCCGGTATGTAAAAAAAACTAGCGAGACTACATGGATGAGGATGATCTTAACCAAACAAGCTAAAGGCGGTACAATTAATTTCATTGGGTCTATCAACATTTTATGATGAATGTGATGGAAGATCGTTTCATAACAATAGAAAGGTCGGTACCTTAAAAACTAGCGAGACTAGATGGACCAGGATAATCTTGTACAATAAAACTAAAGGCAATACGATCAATATCATTGGGTCTATCTCCATTTTATGATGAATGTGATGGAAGATCGTTTCACAACAATAGAAAGGTCGGTACCTCAAAAACTAGCGAGACTAGATGGACTAGGATAACCTTGTACAATAAAACCAAAGGCAATACGATTAATATCTTTGGGTCTATCTCCATTTTATGATGAATGTGATGGAGGATCGTTTTCTTCACAGTATAAAAATCGGTATGTCAAAAGTAGCGAGACTAGATGGACTAGAATGATCTTCAACGATCTAGCTAAAGGTCATACGATTAATGTCGTTGGGTCCATCTCCACATAGGGATGAATATGACAGGAGGTCGTTTCTTGACATGTTAAAGGTCGGTATGTCAAAAACTAGCGAGATTAGATGGATCACGACGATCTTACGTGATCAAGAAAAAAACAAAGCGTTTAAATTTTAGTACCGACTTTTAAGGAGTGCTGAATATGAGCAAACAAGGAAACAGCTGAAGGTTGTATTTTATTTTATTTTTCTTCGTATAATTGGTCATAAACATATTATAAACTGACGTTCTACAAGTTAGTTAGTGAGACTAGATGGACCGTGCAAGATCTAGAAGCAGGACGCATGCTTAATTTTATTGTCTATAAGTATTCAGAAATCAGAGATGCGGTCTAGTGTGAAGTTTCAGAAAAACATTTTCTTTCTCTTGCCAACGTTTCGATCTTTATTGAGATCATCTTCAGGGCTCAAAGTGTTTGCCTTCTAACTGTGCATTTCTTGCGTGCCGTGTCGAGTGTGCCCATTTTGTATAAATCTACTCAGAGATAAAATTGAAGAAAAATCGATTTCAGACAATATAAGGGTCGGCGTGTCAAAACTAGAGAGGTTAGGTGGACCTCACTTGATCTTGGAAGATCAGGAAGCAGGATAAAATTTTGTTGATTTAACGTCTATGAACCTGAAATTTAAACGTCGACAGGTATTGAAAAAAATGGTATTTGGGGTAGGTCATCCAAGATCTTAGTTCATAGACGAATTTATCGTCTTCACAGCGATGGTCATGAAAAGTTCATCTTCGTTCATTTCATCTTCATTTGATTTTCTCTATAATACAAGGCCAGTTTGTTGGGAGTTTTCCAGAAAACGGATTTAAGAAACTGAACCAACAAGTCAGATTATTTTCCTGTTTGCCTTTGTCCCATGGAAGTATCAGGTAGTATGAAGCCATTGTATTTGTGCCATTTAAATCCAGAGCTTTTGGTACATTTCGGCCCGTTTTTCAGTGTAAAGAGGGGAAAAAAGAGGAAACGCCTAATTACCCGCAGGTTGGATGTTTTGTACCTGGTGGCTCCTTTTCTGTAATTTCAACAACAAAGGCTCCTCTTTACACCCTTTTCCTCTTTAACAAAGATCGTCACAATTTATTGTTCTCGTACCTCGGCCTGGAGGTAGGGACGAGGAGAATAAAAGAAAAACTAGGAAAACACTTGTGAGAGTTGTGATGTGAAAAACCGTTACTTTACGTGGTTTTCTCTCCGTCACTTTAATAGATTGTATGTTCTAAGAAGAGTAAAGTCGTCCATGTTGGTTTTAAGAGTGTAATTATGTTATTACGACGGCTTTCGGCCGGGGAGAGGAGTGGGAAGTAATTAGGGTAATACTGGGAAAGTGGAAAGGTGCCTTCTCATCTTTCGGGATGACTGTCCTTTTGATTTTTTCGACCCTCCCGTCCCTTAGATGGGTGAAAACGCCCCGAAGTGGTAATTTTCATAAAACTCTCAATTGAAGAAAGCCTAGATATTATAAAGAAACGGTTGATGAGTTGCAAAAAAGAAAATATCAAAGATCCTTAAGCACTTGATAATGTTTGATCATCAACGTCCCAAAATGACGACGAAAATTTGACAAATATTGAAATATTTCGCATCATTTAAATTTCCTCTACTAATAAATATTGTCAGATTTCATCACATATAATGAAATTATATAATTATTAATTATAGTGTTGGTTAATTTCTGGGCAGACATGTCTCGCAGGTTCTGCTCATCGGACGCATTTCGGCCTTTTGTTGTTGGCCTATTTACACGTGATTTTAGAGAACATCGTAAAATCCACCATTGAGGACAGTCAGTTGGAGAAACGCGATTGCAAAGCGAATCGAACTAGAGCAGGCGGACCACGATGATCGGAGGCAATACTGGCCATCACGTCGCAAACTTCAAAAAAATGCAATAATTTGTATCGATCGTCCAGTCACGTACGCCGGTGAAAAACACACCATTGAAGGGATAAACGGAGAAAAGCTCGGACAGACCAAACCAACGAGAACGGACTGACCGGGAACACCGGGGATGACACTGACTACCATCACATCTCAAAATTCAACTAATCATCAAGCTAAAATTGGCCCTGTAAGAATCAAGCAGTGTTCGCAATTGGAGATGGTTAAATTGAGAAAAGCACGGATAGACAGAACCAACGAGAACAGACGGACCTGGAGCATCGAAGACGACACTGACTACCATCACACCTCAAACCTCAAGTAAACATCAACTAAGATTGGCCCTCTACGAATCGAGCAGCGTTCGCAATTCACCTCTGAAGATAGTTAAATAAAGAAAAGCTCGGGCAGACAAAACTAGCGAGAACAAACGGACCAGGAGAACCGGAGACGGTAGGATAGTGATGATATCTGTAATCTCAATAAAAATCAAACCATTATTACCCCTGTTCGTCTAGCTCTCCTTTTTTTATTTCGTCCGTCAGTGAAAAACCCACAACTGAAGAAGGTCCAAGAAGAAATGCTTGAACTGACCAGCGAGAATAGTCGGACCTGGTCGATTTAAGACACCCAAAGTAAAGTCTGTTTTTTTTTTTTTTAAATTTCCATCCTGATTCATCTGGTTCTATACTAACAGGTTTGGTCTGATATACTAAAGTACAAAACAGAAGGCTAAGTCTAAACTTGAACCAATGATACTAAAATGGATGGAATTGAGCGTCTACAGCTACTTTATTGTCCTGACCTTGGCTCTTCCGACTTTCATATCATCCAGGATTCCCAGCCACAGCACAACAGCCGGACGATAGTTTATGCTTAAATTAAATACAATTCTAATCAAATATCACGTCATTCATTGTACCACCTGTTTCGGGTTTTCTCGGTGGTGACTTCTCTCGATGGGAAAATATTAACCGGCTAAACCATCCGTAGAAAAAGTTAGATCTGTGATAAGTCGGAACATGAGCTTTGAAATGGTTGGAAGCTAGCTTCTTTAACATCCACCTACTAACTGCTATTTGGGACCTTTCTTCGGAGGAATGCCTTCTACGTGAACAAGCCGTGTATGACTGAACGAGCGTGAAGACAAAACAGTGTAAGTATGACCTCGGCTGCTAAACAAGGATTTTTTTAATGTGCATGCCCAGTTGGTAAGTTAGCAGTTTTATTAGAAGATATATATACCATGACCATTGTGGAGAACGTTTTGCTTTTTGTCAGGGGTTTTCGTTGTTTTTCGATGTTTGCTTTAGGGTGTTTAGTTTTATTGTAGGTATAAGTGTTTATTTGTCGTTATTAAACGGTACTTCTCTAAGTTTGCCATCCCGAGCCAGGGAGCATTGTTACACGAAAAGGTCATATCGGAAGGCGATGGGTTCCGCTCAAATAATCGGCGTAGCGAGCGCCCGAGCGTGACTCTAGGCCTTCTCTTCTCTAATGCTTTAATGATTTAATGGAGCAAGCCTCGATTAATTGCTCTAATCACTCCGTGAGCCAGGGCCCCGGAAAATTTAGCTTTTCCGGACACGGGTCGAGGAGATAAATCAGTGGGAATAATTAACGTGGGAGTCGGATTTTTTCTCTCCCACCTCTCCTTGGGGCTCGGGTGGGGAACGGCGCTTTTCACTGTCCCACTATTATATTTTCTCGTTGGGAAATTAACGGCCAAAAATAACCGGCGCAAATCCCTTTCCACGCCCTTGCGTCACTCGGATGGAAATATGGCCGCTCTCGATCCCGTCCACCGAGGAAAACGACTTTTCCTCGCTTCAAACCCGGCCTTCAGCGCGGTTGATCAACGTCAAAAACTGGGAAAATTGCGAAAAACTCATTGTGCGCCGAATTGATTAAATAGTAAAGAAGCAAGTCACCTAGTTTTAACATATTAACAATTGAACAGCAAAACTTTACAACTAAAAGCAATTTGATCAATCAATCATCTCTGGCACCTTTGACCGGCCATTTATCCAATAAATAGCTAACAAGGATTAAGCAGAATCGGCAGAATTCCTAGGATTGGAATTATCCAATTGATCAATAGCAATCTTGGAGCCACGTAACAGACTTTATTTTATTCATTTCCCCCTGGTTTATTTATTCCAAGTAGTTCTATGAGAGTTTTGATGGCACCCGATAAAACCCAGTGAAGATAGCCCGATCGAAATGATCGGTTACGACCAAATTACAAGTGCATCAACCCGCAAACCGCAGAGAGAGAGAAATCTCACACTTCATGAAAAACCGATTAAAATTTATTATTACTCGGGGGAAGGTCCTTTAAAAAATCAGACTCCAGGTAGAATATATAGAATATATATACGTCATATAGGTTTTCACTGCCTCCTGTATCAAAACAATGAAATCTATTCAAGTTGCAACACATTTTAAAAATTTCTATAATGACAGTAAATAATATTTGACAACTTCTTTACAGAAAGCATTGCAATGTTTAATTTAAAATGTAGCGTGACTTGACCACTCTGATATAGGAGGCAGTGTAAGTATTCTTTATCTCCTTAAAAGGACATTATACTAACTTCTTTTTCAAATATTTAAAATATAATTATAAAAGTAGAAGCATCTTTTTTTCTTCTTGGGGGGGGGACCTCTTTAGGGAAAGTTCATACATATATCAAAAATATAGCATAATTTTATAACTCTGATATAGTTGTCACTGCAAGTCTTCCACCCCCTCATTTTCCTCAGAACACAACCATCTCGTGTAGTTTTCAATGTATAATTCTTTACAGAAACTATCATGAACATATTAAAAAAAGAAAACAACAAAACAGCGTAACTTCGCCACTCCGATGTAGGAGGCAGTGTACGCCTTTCGAATCTTTCTGAAAGGTTGATGTTCTAATTTTGTTAAAGTTTTAAAATATAATTATGAACGTATAATCAAACTATTTCTGATATATTTAGAACACTTTCTGTAATGAATTGTATATCAGTAAGTTATGCAGTAAAGTTTAAGGAAAACTACGGAAAATAACCTTGCAGGGAAGGTTAAAAGTGTTTACTCTGCTTACTATATCAAAGTGACGAACTCATGCTTATATTACGAAAAGTAAGGACTTACTATAATAAAGTATCTTTCATAATTTTAAATGTAAAATTCTCATCAAAAAGTTCATACGCATATTTAAAAAAAAAAATGCAATTTCGTTACCCCGATATAGTAAGCAATGAAACACTTCAAAGCCTTTTTTTTCTTAAACACACAACCATCTTGTGTAGTTTTCAATATACAGTTCTTTACATAAAACATGAACATATAAAAAAAAATATCATAAATTCGCCACTCCGATGTAGGACGCAGTGTAAGCCTTCTATATACTCTTAAAAGGAAATTACTCTAATTTTTTCATTTGTAAAACAATTTTAAATGTAGACTTATACTATTTTTGATATATTCATGACACTTTCCGCAATGAAATTTTCATCAACAAGTTATGTGCTGAAGTTTAAGAAAAACTAAGAAAAATAACCTTGCAGGGAAGGTTTAAAGTGTTACTCGGCTTAATAGTTCAAAGTGAAGGAAACATCTTGTAAGATAAACGTCTGTAATAAAATTTCTTACATACGTTTAAGAGCAAAATTTCGTCAGAAAGTTCGTACGTGTATTAAAAAAGTAGAATTTCGTTACTCCGATACAGTAAGCAGTGGATAACTTTCAGCCTTCATTTTTTTTCTTAAGCAGACAGCCATGTTGTGTATTTTTGAATATATTATGCTTTACAGAAAACTTCAGAAACGCATAAAAAATAATTTCTACACTCTGATATAGTGGTGTAAGATTTATTTCCCGCTTTTCGTTAATATTTATAACAAAAATTTTTCACTTCAATCTTATGTAAATGTTTTCACGTTTCTTATGATGGGAGAGAGAGAGAGATAGCAGGTGGAGGGGGGAATCTAGGGAAAAATAGGAACAATGGAACGAGGTTTAATCCCGTTTTCGGTCCATATTGTATATATCGTGATAGACCGTTTGGCCAAATTGCGGTTCCGACGATTGAATAGACAATGTCGGGACGTGACCCCCTTTGTATTATGAATATCCGAGTGAAAATAGAAAGTTTAATAATTTTTCCCTCTTAAAAAGGACTGTTGCGGAACCGCCCGTACACACTGGAGGGGGCTACAATATGGGAATATAAAAAGGAAAAACATTGCAGGTAATTGGCCATTATTATTGTTGGAAGAAGCCCCGTGATCGGTCAGGGCTCGCCCCGAGACATTCCACCCCCCCCCCACGTGGCGGGATCTGGGGCACACGTAAAACATTTTCTCTCATACTCCGGTATGCACCCGGTCTGAAATGGATCCGCAATAAGGGAACGAAAACGAGGAAAGGAAATAACGATTTTAAAACCGCCTCCGGGTGTAACAGGCGCCCGTGATTTTCGACAATCCCAGGCTCCAGCCGTAAATTAACATCATATATCACTTATTGCCTTGGAGAAATATAAATACTGTTTAGAAAGAACAAAAAAAAAACGCAACCCACAGGTTAATAACATCTTTTCCCAAAGATGCAGGATAACAGGATAACTCTATTTTCTTACTCAGATACAGGAAGCAGTGGAGATTTTACTGCCCTCATTAATTACTAGTTATGTTTTTAAAATGTTTTACCTCAAGAAAAAAAATCGATCTGTACCATTTAATACGAAATTCCTTACAGAAAACATAAACATAATCAAAATTAGCATAATTTTCCGACTAACATGCAGACCGTAGTGCAACCTACCCTCATCACAAGGATATTTCCTATTTCTTTTCTATCTTAAGAACACACACACACACACAAAAAAAAAAATAACCATCCATTCTAACTCTTAATATAACCTTCTATACATAAATGACCATATTAATAAATATTTAGCATATTTTCGCTACTTCGGTATAGAAGGCACTGAATTCCAACCGTCATAACAAGGATATTTCCCTTTCATTATTTTCTCCTCTGTCCTATTTAATAACGCGACCAAATTGTGCAGTATTAAATTTCTTTACACAAACCGTAAAAATGTTTAAAAATAGTCTAATTTTTTCTTGATCTAGGAAGCAGCGTAAGCCGTCATTCAGAAAGAATCGTAATGTATTAATATAATACTTCTATAAAAAAAATTCTACTAAAACGTTTATAAGACAGATTAAAAGATAAATATATAATATATCCTTTTATGATCATATTTTCAAAATTACAGAAGTTAGGATAATGCTCTTTTTATGGGCAACAGACGGTAGCGTTCCAACTGCTTCCCATGTCAAGTTAGCGAAATTACGCGTTTGGTAACTGCGTTGTATGACATTTTTTTTGTAAAGAATTGAACATAAAAATGACAAAAGTTGGTTGGGTTTTTAAGTATTAAAGATAAATAAATAAAAGGGTAATAGCCTTGCTTTGAGGGTTGGAAAGATTTTCACTGCTTCCTGTATCAGGGTAACGAAATTATTCTTTTTTTAAAATGTGTTTAAAATTTTTTTGTTGTAAAGAATTGTACATTAAAATTACAAACGTAGGTTATGTTTTTAAATATTAAAGAAAAATAAATAAACGGAAAATATCTTTGCTTTGAAGGTTAGAATGATTTTCACTGCTTCCTGTATCAGGGTAGCGAAATTATGCTTTTTTTAAAATGTGTTTATGATGTTTTTTTGTAAGAATTGTACATTAAAATTACAAAAATTGGTTGTGTTTTTAAACATTAAAGAAAAATAAATAAAAGGAAAATATCTTTGCTTTGAAGGTTAGAATGATTTTCACTGCTTCCTGTATTAAGTTAGCGAAATAATGTTAACTGTGTTTTATGACGCTTTTTGGAAAGTATTGAAAATTAAAACTCACAAGTTGGTTTTCTTTTTAAGTATCGAAGAAAAATAAATAAAAGGACAATATCCTTGCTTTGAGGGTTAGAAAGATTGTCACGGCTTCCTGTATCAAGGTAGCGAACGCTTTATTAATATGTTTATCATAATTTCTGTAAAAGATTTTTTTATTGAAAAGTATATAAAATGGTTCCACTTTTAAGATTGTGTACTAAAGATTAAAAATTAGCAATAAAATTGCTAAGGTGGGATGAAAGGCCGACACGGCTTCCTATATTGTAGTTGGGAAATTATGCTGCCTTTCATTATGCTCACGATGATTTCTTTCAAGAATTGATAAGAGTGAAAATTTTATGAGATAGTTGTCTCCTAATGAATTAGACGAATACGAAAACATCGTACCAACGAGCGGCGGACAACTTACACTGCCTGATGAATCAGAGTAAAGAAATTATACTATTTTTTGAAATATGTTTATTATACTTTTTGTATTTGTATAAGAATGGCCGCCAACTAAGATATTTCACAGTCTCTCCTAGTTTATAAATAAGATTAGACGTAGATTGAGAAAATCCTTTCCGTACTTTTTCTTTCATTTACTTTTTAAATAGTCCCACACGGCGTCTTCAAGCCAGTTAAATTCGCCAATGTCCATGGCGGAAACGCTCCCTTCCGAATACTTTAATCCAATTTGGCCGCTTCTCCGGCGCGATTTGCACAGTATGACGATCAGAAAAAATCCCCAATAGGAATAGGATCGGATTTGCGAAAACATTTTAATCCTTTAAGGTGTTTCGCTCGATTTTGCCTCCACGCCCACATTTTACGGATTCGACGATAATAAACCCCGGCTTAAACTGAACGTCCAAATAAATCACTTTTGATATATTGTTTATGCATGCAAATGGATAATTGATAAATCACGATGGACCGTCAGGCGGGTTTTTCACTTCTTTTATTTATTTTTATTTTCATCTGCGCTTTTGGATTTCTGTCTCTCTCTCTCTCGCACGTTTGTTTCGGTTTTTCTTAATTTTCTGCGTCTATTTTCTATGTTAAGTTTTGTGCTTGTGATTCTTTATTTGATTACATATTTTCACTCATTTTCCAATTGTCAATGTTTTTGTTTTTATGTTTATTGTCCAGAATTCTTTTGTTATTCTAACTCTCTCTAGTGAGTATTTCTCCCTCTCCCTTTCTCCACTTCTTCTCTCTTTTTTCCTGTCTATCTATTTCTATCTGTTTCTGTCTCTGTCTCTGACTGTCTGTCATTCTCTCTCTCTCTCTCTCTCTCTCTCTCTCTCTCTCTCTCCTGCTTCTCTCATCCCCTTTAAATATATCTATCTATTTAAGTATCTATTTATCTATCTTTCTAACAATTTCTTTCTCTCTCTATCTCTCTCTCTCACGCTTTTTATTTTTCTTTCTCCATCTCTTTCTCTCTTTTTTGTTTTCTACTTTCTCTCTCTCTCTCTATCTCTCTCACTCTTTTTGTTTTCCTTTCTCCATCTCTCTCTCTCTCTCTCGCTCTCTCTTTCTCTCTCTCTCTCTCTCTCTCTCTCTCTCTATCTATCTATCGATCTATCTATCTTGTTTTCTACTTTCTCTCTCTCTATCTCTCTCACTCTTTTTGTTTTTCTTTCTCCATCTCTCTCTCTCTCTATCTATCTATCTATATTGTTTTCTAGTTTCTCTATCTCTATCTCTCTCACTCTTTTTGTTTTCCTTTCTCCATCTCTTTCTCTCTCTCTCTCTCTATCTATCTATCTATCTATCTATCTATCTATCTTGTTTTCTACTTTCTTTCTCTCTCTTCACTCTTTTAATCTTTCTTATTTTCTGCTTTACTTTATCTTCTGATTCTATATTCTATAGCTCTTTCCATTATCCATTTCCTCTTTTCCAACATAATTGTTATTCTGCCTGTCTGCCCCTGCTGCTCACTCTCTCTCTCTCTCTCTCTCTCTCTCTCTCTCTCTCTCTCTCTCTCTCTCTCTCTCTCTTCTTTTTCTTGCCCACGTCAACATAGTCTCTTTAATCTATTCTATCTAAATGTATCTACTGTCTCGATCTGCAAGCGTTATATTTAAACACGTTTATCTTAACAAAATTTGTTCTTCACCGTTAAACTCGTGGTAACGGCTTCGTGCTAAATCGAAATCTTTTGTTAACACCCGAACGTCCGACTAATGACGATAGGCCTATTAAAAAAAAAAAAAAAAAAAAAAAATAGAAAAAGAAAGGGAAAAAAAGAATAACATTTTCTCCCCAATCACAGGATACAGCATTCACAGTACATTTGTTACCCTTGCATTCCATAAAAGTACAAAAGGGCTACATAAATCAAGGGCTAAAAATAAAGGCCACCCCTTCCCGGGGCCTTTTGATCCAAATTGGCTTTTCAATCCCTTTTTTTTTTTTTCATCTGCCAGACCAGCTGTGAAGAACTTGATCCTGAGTCACATCACATGTGAGTCAGACGTTTTTCGTGCCGCCGTACAAGGAAGTGCCATCACATGACAACCGGCAATGTAAACGGCTCCCGATCACTGGGAGTCACACTCCCCCCCCCCCGAGGGGGGGGGATCAAAATTGAAAATCGTCTTGCACAACTAGATAAAGAGGTATACAGTCACGAATATAACGTGATAGATCATGTGGCAAATGACGGCCGGAAAAAAAAGTGGGTCGGATCACCGTTCCCTCCCGACCCTAATGAATAATTATATAAATTTCAAAACGCCCGATTGTCTCGATACCTATACCGGAGTTAGGCGGATTACCTGGCTCGGGGGGGTCGTGATGCACGGCCGGACATCCTGCGGATTGTAATTTCTCTCGTTAAACGTCTTCTTTTTCAACGATTAGAGGCAAAACAAAGAAACAACTAGTACTCCACAGTCCATTACATGCCATTATCGTATTCGTAAAGTTGAAAATACAAAACCACTTAAAAGGCACTATAGAATGAAGAAAAATTGAACGCAAACTCAAAGAAAGAAAGCTATACAAACCGTCTCTAATCCCTCTGCAAAATTAAGATGTATTTAGGTACCTAGATAAAACATGGTAATAATCCTCGCCAAAAAGCATATATAATCAATTTATTAATAAACTATAAACCAAAGTCAGTCGATTAATATCTTTTGTAATTTCAGTAAATTGCTTAGGCTGAGACGCTAAGGAATAACCGGTACACCATCGTTATCCAAACAGCGTCAGATGCCGTCAGTACTTGCCGTGAGGTAGGAAGCCTCCAAAGATTATGGAAAATAGCCAAAAATGACAAGAAAGAAGAAGCATTATACAACAACCCCCAAGCTTTAGCAACAATCAAGACCTTCAGAACTTCAAGCCCGAAGGTAAAGGAATGCATGGCATTGATAACGTGATTTAATCAACAAACCTTCAATCGGTAAAATGAAGCTTTTAAAATGAAGCCAGGCATGGTAGATAAAAAGTGATCTCGTTCTGTAGGAACGAGGATCATCGGCAGATAACAGTTCTAAAAAAAAAAAATTTGGACAAAAAGAAAGACATCTGAAGAACGTATGTGAAAATTGTGCAGGAAGATCGACCTGTTTATATCTGATTGGGTAGTTTGGGTAGTTAACCTTAGTAATCGGTTTATAAACAAAACCCAAACCTTTACCTCTTAATATATTCAATTTCTGGACCATCGCCAAAGTCTGATTTGAGTAAATTGCTTGGGCTCAGGATAAGAGAGAAATTCCACTACAATCTACCAAACGGCATCACACGTCATTAATACTTACCTCATGGTAGAAGCCCTCAAATGAGTAAATAATCGACATGTTAACTATGAAGAAGCATTATACAACAACCTCTAATCCTTAACAAAAATCGAGACCTTAATACCCAGGATATATGATTTCAAAAAAAGTATTAATTTGGTAAAGAATCAGAAATAAAATTGTAAGCAAAATAGGACAATATAGATAAGAAAACAGACGGTTCTATGAAAAATGAGTCTGGCATGTTGGTTAAACACTACTCTCGTTCAACAGCTTTCAGGTTCATCATCGCTTAGACCTAAAAAGTTTCTCCTAGAAGCAACCTAAATAACAAGTCTGTAACCTTACCAATGCTACTTATGAAGAAACATGGACATAATATGTGAATAACGTATCTGAATACTGTTTCTTTTGAAGCTACCTGTTTCTTTTGGTCAAGAAGCCCCGTAGTAATCGTTTTAAAAATAAAATTTGTAAACATTGATATTGTCAAATATAAACCTCTCACCAAAGTGTGACTTAAGTAAATTGCTTAGGCTGTCCGACTTATAAAACCAGCGATCCACTGCAGTCCACCAAACTGCATCAGATGCCATTAGAACTTATCGTGAGGTAGGAAGCCAAAAATCATTATGGAATATAAGCTAAAATGACTAGTGTGAAGAAGCATTATACAACAACCACCAAAGCTAAGCAAAAAGCAAGACCTTAATAACTTCAAAACTCAGGATTAACATGATTCGACTAGTACAGACCTACCGATAGGGATTTGAAGAATGTGCAATGCAAGAATGATCAAGAAGGGAGAGCCAGTGAAGGAAATCAAAAGCGCGAACGTAGGAACTGAAGGATAATGGAATAGTAACTTTACCAGGCATGTATCAAGATGTAAGGAGAACATCAGACCAGTTGTGAACTAGATTACCAACTGATGAACGTAATATCTACTCTATCCAGGTATGAAATTTGTCTGATTTACCTTGAATTGTTAACAAGCTATAACAAACGTTATTGTGTGTTTCAACTAGGTTGAAATAGCCTCATATCGTGTACAAGATGATGAAATATGTTGACCCTATTCTAATGGAAAAATTATACACAAGGCTTTTTAATGTGTTCATTGATGATGATCAAAGGGTTTTCGTTAAAGTGATTGAATTAACAAAATTAATATTCGCGGCGAGAAGACGAGATCGTTATAATATAAATTAACGAGGAAAGATGTTTATCTTGACCCTTGTCAAGTCCGTGCCCGGGGGATCTCAAGCATAAATCATCTCCATTGAGCCCTTACCTGCCCTTTTTTTCCTTGACGATTAATTTTCCGAAGAGATGAACCGATTGAGCCCTTTAGGATGCAGCGGAACGACAGCAGTACTGCACCCGGGGGGGACGGACGGAATTGAATCCCGGATTGGACTGTTACGCCCATGGGTGTCGTCGGAGGAAATCCATTAACTTTCCCACAGTTATCAGAGTGAGGATTGCTTTTTTTTATATAAATTGGTTAAAGAATAAAATATAAAAAAGAAAAATGGGTATGATGGATGACAAAGCAGCGAGGATAAGCGGGCCGTGAATTTAAGTCTTGTCGACTTATTCCGAGATTCTGATGAAAATCGAGTGTTAACAATTTGATTTCAATAATTACAGCGATTTGGCGTTTCCAGGGTTCTAAGAGACTCGAGGGGCGAAAACACGACGACCCGAAAGTCACGTTTTCCAGGATAATTGATCCTTGGCAATTAATTGCGATTTTTTTTTTACCCGCTTCTGCCGTCTTTATCTGAGAGTTAAAAAGGATTAATCCGCCGGGATTTTTTTTCACTACCCAAGGGCGAAACCTTTAAATTTTAATGACCTTCCAGGGGGGAGAAAAAAAACGAAAAAATCGGATTCGGACTTTTCTGGTTTCCTCGCCGTTTAAATTAATACCTATTAGGGAGACGGGCATAAGAGCTTACACAACCGACGTTTTTTGAATAGGAGATTAGATTCAATGGGATTGCACAAGGATGCTCGCAAATATTGTCGCGACGTGTTTTGCAAATAAGGAGGGAGAAGGACATGCCCAATTCACCCTCTTCTCTCATACTTTCTCCTTATTCGTCTCCTTTTCTCCCCCTTGTCCTCTGTCTCATTATGCACGCATAAGGCACGGATTACGTAAACAAAACAAAAAAAAACACAAAAAATGTAAACACTCTTTCCTTCACTTTCCAAAGGCTGACCAGAAAGAAGCCGATTTCTAAATAGACATCTCCTTAATAGGACCTGTTGATTCGATGAAAAGAAGACGTTTTAAATTTTCATTTTCATGGAGTTGCGAAAGCGAATCGACATTTAACACTTGGTCGTGCCGAATTGTAGTTCTGGTCCAAAATAAAGGTGAGCTAAAGGTGGAGCACTCTACCTAATACGCTAACCTGCAGGACGTCATAACCCAAAAATGGTCTACTGACTATGCCAGAGTAATACACCCAAAGGAATCAGCCTACAGCCAGTGGACCTTTAACATTTCGTTGTGCCAAATTGCAGTTCTGATCGAAAATAAAGGTGGAGTACTCTACCTAATACCCTCACCTGGAGGACAACATCACCCAAAAACGACCGCCAATGATCTAATAAAAGATCTCTAGGCAAATCCTGGTAACTAAAACCAAAAAAGGCCTTCTGACTATGCCAGAGTAATAAGACCCAAAGGAATTAGCCTACAGCCAGTGGACCTTTAACATTTCGTTGTGCCAAATTGCACTTCCGGTCCAAAAAAAATTGAACTAAAAATGGTGCACTCTACCTAATACCCTAACC
>CM077110.1:15540337-15565099 GCA_039619505.1 Cimex hemipterus | reverse complement strand
GAATTCCGCATTATCTTTATTTCCTCCCTTGCGTTTCCCTTATCCAGGGGTTACGGGGGGGAAGGGCCTCCAGGGCTGATTAGAATTCCTCGCATAGGGCGGCGGATAAACAAATTGGACGCCGGCAAAAAGAGAACGCCGGGCGGGGTGGAAGGGCTAAGACATCTTAAGGAAAAGGGGGCGGCCCTCTTTACGAGACCCCGGAGACGACGCACCCGGCCATCGGACCCGAGGAAAAATTGAGCGGGGACGTGATCCACATTTTCAACCCCTCCAAGTCGAGCCAATGCAATTTTCGCCCTCTAACTACTCGTAAGGTGAACGGGGCCACTTTTTGAGAGCGATTTAGTATTTTCGAGTACGAGTCTTTTAGAGAACCACATTTTTCCTGGAGTATAACAAAAGAGGAAACACGTACTTTAGGTAAAAGTTTATGTGTGATAGTTTTCCTTTTATACTGCCCTTCTTGATACAGACTTCCAAAACTTTTAATCAAACCAATATAAGAAAAAATTACCTCTGAGCATGAAACGTTAGAACCAGCAAGAGCATGTGAACCTGCATAACGTGAGACCGTCAAGCTATTGGCCCATCATCAGTGACCTGACCATGATGACCTCAGACTACAACTTGGTTTAATTCAATGGAAAGTTAGAAAAAGACTTACTATTGAAAAGAAAAAGCCGAAAATCATCAGATCCAGAAACGACTAGAAGCAGGATAACTGGAGACCTTCAAGCTGTACGACATTACATCATTTACCTAACCTGGCTCCTTCACATTACCAAATCCTCCCAACGAAACAGTTCAAACACTAAAGGCTTAAATTACCGTAAAGGTTCTGAAAAAGGAACGAGAAGCATAGGTGGATCTGGGTAAATGAAGTCCGTCAGGTTGTATGTCCATCACTAATGTGCCCACGGTTGATCGTCTAGTCTCTGGTTAAATTCAAAGGAAGGTTTTTAAAAAAACCATTGATGGTAAAATCTGGCCGTTTTAGCTAGAGCTAGTACGAATTAGGTGGAAAGACTTACAGTCAAGTTGATCAACAGGTAGGTCAATCACTGTATGTCCTTAGGACTACCAATTCTTCAATCTTTCACCTTCTTTATGTGAAAAATTTATATTAGTCATACCAACGCGAACTTGTAGATGGAGGACGACCGAACCGTATGTCTACCACGTCCATGGACACAAAAAAAATCTCACAAAAATTAATGTCCCTAGGTGACCCGAGGGGTCTTCCACCTATAATGCTAATGACTGGCAACCCCCTCCTTTTAAAGGCTAATTAATCTTCCCACCGGTCCACGTCGTACTAATTGTGAAGAACCAACCAGAAAAAAAAAACAACAACACAAAGAATACTAAAAAGGTAAAAAGACAATTTGTAACCGGCCGATAAGTCACGATGACACGGGTCAAAAACAAATAAATCGTATTTCTTACGATCAACAGCCACTTTTCGCCCAATTTACATAGGAATCCAATTTCTCGCCAGGTGTCGAAAGAGTTTTCGAATTAAAAAGTAAAAAAAAAAAAACAACACGAGAGGTTGTAAATAATAAGTCGGGAATTATCGAAACGATCAGCAAACAAAAGGGGCTTCACGCATCGTAGAGCACAATTAAAAAAATTAACCAGACTAACGAGTCGTTAAATTTATTAAAGCAATTAACCTTTATTAATATTTAACAAAACGATTTCAATATAAATCTTTGTATCTCGGTTGTCTGATAGCCAGATCTTAAACGGAATCCATTGATGTTTTCGGGAATCCGGCCAGATCTTTGCTTGAAAGAAATCTGTTTTTGTTTTTTTATTAATTATTCATTGTTTAACTTTATTTAACGTGGACTGAATAAATAAAAAGGTAATCGTTTAAACTGCTAGTTAAGAAAAACAAAGGCCTCCCCAGTGTTTTCAGCGCATTTGACTCACAAATCCGGGACGTCACTTGAGTCCACCACCGTCAGCCGTATCGATAAACCAGAATCACAAATACGAGACATTAATTTGAGGATTGGTTTACATAATCTTTGTTGGCTGTATATAAGATAGAGATTGAGATTGATATAGAGAGAAAGATAGTGAGAGGGCGGGAGGATGGCCGATTGACGTATTGATAGATGGCAGGTGTCTCTCGGACCGGATGAAATCTCGACAATTCAGATTTCAAACATGTACAACCCTTTGGGTACAGAAGCGTGAAAATAAGCTGTAGTGGGTAGGCTACGTCGGTTTAATTAGAAGGGGGGGAATCCCCCGAGAGACATCGACGCCGGACAATAGGTTGGCAACGGTCATTGTCCGAATTTTCGAGAGATCTTGATTGTAGCGATGCGCGTTCGAGTTTCTCCTCTTATTAGCCCGCTCTTTCTTCTCGTCTCTTTTTTCCCCATCTCTCCTTCTCCGTAGTAACCGGCATAAACCATACGCTCGGCCACGGTCCACCTGCGACAATGGGTAAACACCGTCCCTTTGTGGACGGCCAAGAACAAAAGCCCACCCAGCCCAGGTGTGCGCATTGTCCGACCACTTCCAGACCGATCACAAAAGCGCTAATGCTCCTGGATCCGAATTTGTTTACGGCAGAAAAGGACGTTCCCATGGTCGTGGGAGGCAGCAGCCTGAATCGGGTACGGCACTGTGAAAATGACCGATAACCGGGTCAATTTCTACCGTCAACTGGGACGATTCTTTCCATCTTCCAAAACGACTGGGATTTTGAGATTTCTTTGTAATATCTTTGAAGCCTAATGCAACTATCAGTCTCGCCATAAAGTAAAAATAAACAGAAAAAAATTATTGTAAACGAAAAAACTGCACCATCTACCATAACTAATTTTATGATTCAGATCTATACAAAATACGCCAATTCCAAGACAGTAAAGTTCAACTAAAGAAAAAATCCCCATACAGTTCTTTTAGAAAAAATTGCACTGATTTCTTCCCAGTTGCATATTTTTAAATATTATAACCAAGTATGAAACCCTATGCCGTATTTCGATCATTCTGGTCTGACTATCCGATCTGATTTATTCTTTATTTCAGGTAAACTTTCAAACTCTTTCATCGCATTAAACTCTTTTTTACTTAAAGTACTGCAATTATGTGAAGACTGGTTAACATGGAGGATGATGGTCAAGACGACAGATGGACCTGAGTTTTGCTAGTCTAAGGACTGAATTGCTCCGAAATTTTTGTACGAATGATCGGGACAGTATTGTGATGACCTAGGATTTTATCTCATATCATCCTGGTCCGCTGGTCATTACGGCATTTAATCACAACCAATGGTTATACCTTTGGCTGAAGATGATGGATGATGGGACAAGAAGAACAGTGTGATAGACCTGCGTTTTTCAGGTCCACCTGTTTTTTTGATATATCGTCAAGACCAATGGTTATACTTTTGTCTTTGACCATATTAAACTTTTGTCTCAAGGGGCAAAATTGTTCCAAAGTTGTAGGATGAAATTCAAGACGGTGCTATGATGGCCCTGAGGTTTTGGTAACCTCGTATCATCCTGGTATGCTCTTCCGGCATATAGCCACATACCATAGTTATACGTTTGACATAACATAGATTAACCGTTTTTGTAAGGGCCTGAATTGCTCTGATGGTAGTGAATGATGGAACAAGGAAAATAGGTTTCAAGGGACTGAATTGTTCCGAAGTTGTGGGATGAAGGTCAAGACGGTACTGTGATGGCCTTGAATTTTTGATAACCTCATACCGTCTGTGCCTTCAGTGCCGCTCATAAGCCATATTTGGCTACTTGCGGCTTAAACCCTAACCTCATACCATCCTGGTAAGATCTTCCGGCATATAGCCGCACACCACAGTTATACGTTTGGCATCATTGCTGTATTCATACTTGGCTGCATTGCTCTGAAGATGATGGATGATCTTCCAACTCAGAATTAGTTGTATCCAACCAACCCAATTTCTAGCTTATAGCACATCATCAGTTGAAGGAATAAATTCAGAAAATTCCTTTTCCGGCTCAGTACACCATTTATCATTTATATTGACGTTGGATGATGGAGCAAGGAGAATAGTGTGATGGACCTGCATTTTGTTAACCACGTGTCATCCGTGCCAGCTGTCTCATAAGCATCTGCCCAGCACTACATCAGCTACACTCTTGAGTTTTTTTTGCTGCAGTAACAAACATTTGATGACAAGACACACGTATATTGCATATTTATGCATAGAAATAAAATTAAAAAAAGTTTTTTTTTTTTTTGGACAGAAATACATTTTTACCATTATGCCCTTATATTGGCAGCTCGTTATCCGAGCCATTAATCCCGTTTGGGAACAGGGCCAGGGGTCCAAACCGAACCGACCGGCGGAATTAATGAACCCATTTCGAAACGGTAAATTTCAATTTCAAATTGGCGATATTTATCGGCCCTTTTGAATTTTCAATCGGGACAATGATACGAACGACCTTCGCCAAAAGGAAATCTTTCAAATGAGCCGTATGGCCGAGTAGTTGAGAAAAAATATAATTTTCAGCCGTTTTTTGTATGAAACTGCTGCAGAAGCGAAATCCAGCCGGGATGATCCTCCGATGCAGGTCCGTCTGACTTTTCTGTTAACCTTACTTTAACAGACTGATTCTTGATTTAACATTTTATTACTCACTTATTACCTCCGGTGTTTTTGAAATAAAGCACATTTGTAAGTCTGGTTAGAATGCAGGTCCGCTGGATTCGAACCTGGGACCTTCACCTTACAGTTATGAACCCCCTGCGAACTCCTAAACCGTTGGGGTAATCCCGATTAACAAAATAGGGTATGTACAAAAAAACAACTAACCGAATAGCATGGAATGACTTAAAGTGTCAGAACCAGACTAGGACAACAATAAAGGAACTATTGCCATGACCTTCTTCAAACCACGTCGGTTAATCAACGGCAGCTCTTGTAAAAACTGAACATGAAATAACGCAAAACGTCAGAGTCAGAACGGATAAAAGTGGGCTAGGACGAACCGAATAGGTAAAGTCAAGATGAAGGTCATCGCATTGTTTTGCTGACCATACTTTTTGGGACTAATGACACTCCTGAGTAAATCAATTTTATAAGACATAAAAGTTTAATAAATTCGAACACAAAAGTTTTGGACATGCTTCAATGCGGGACAGGATGAAAGTTCTTAAAATGCTGGTACGTTACAATATCTTGACCTTGATCCTTCAGGTTTCCGCTTATTCGGAGCGTTCAGGTTTTTATCGCATTAGAAGGTAAAAGTACAGCCAAAAGAGATGATGAACGGTTAAAAAGGCAGACGGATCAGGATGATACTGCTATGCGCTATGATAGTAGGATGTAGGCCTGTCACATTATCGTCATGAAGTTGCTCTAAAAAAAGATGGCAGGGTGAAGAATTTAGATGACGTTTTGAAACTCACGGTATAACTTTCAGGATTTGACCGTTATCCGTGTTGTGCATGTTATTGCTTGTTTGAAAGAATAGAACGAAAATAGACGACGATGCGTGTAAAATGTTATATATGCGGCCGGGGTCGGTTGTGAGCGCCGCGCTGTCTGTCCGGGCCGCATTCCTTCCCCGGGGCCGACAATGGGCCTGACTCTGCACAACCGTAGAGGGAGAAGAAAGGCGGGAGGGCGACGTGGCGGCGGAGAAGAAGAAGAAGAGGGATAAAAAAAAAAGAAAGGTCGTGATCAAATAATTCCTAATTGAGAAGAGCGGGGGTGTCGGAGGTGATTAGGGCTTCGTGCCGGTGTCCCAGCCAGGGCCGATATCCCGTCGGAATAATCGGCCTGCGCGATTAATCAAGCCGGACGACGAAAATTGGATAATTATTCCTCTCATTCGCCACGCCTCGTAATTCCCATGGCGGGCTTACTTTTTACACCGGAACATCCCGTCTCGGGAGATTCGAACGGGTCCCAAATAAGACTCAACGCGGGACGAAGTCCCTCTCGCGTTAATTAACCAGGACTGACATTATCTAGGATAAATAGACACAAAGTCGATACAGACAACTCAAGACCACGGCCTTCAATCTTAGAACCCCTTGACCCCTTCGTGGTTTTGAAACAAATCAAATTTTTCACTTTCAATTCTATTTCCACCGACCAAACGTAAATGTTACCGGACACGTTCATATTGAATACTAAAGCTTAAAAAAAATCAATGTGACCGGTCTATTCTACTACTGAAATGGCACGTTCCATGCTCTTCCAAATCCAGAAGTCCTTCGACAAATAATTTTTGGAAATTTTATTAAATCAACTCCGGACATACTGCCAAATGTATTAAGGTAAACCAAAATAAATTTAAAAAAATACAAGATCGATTCCGGTTTAATTAAAAGACAGGATATGCCATGTCAAGTACTAAAGTTCTCTGTCGAAATTCGCATTCTTTCCATAAATTGCCTTTCTTGAATTCACACTTTAATAAACCTGACTCTTTACTGAATAATAAACCAAAATGTACAAATCCTCAAGTTTATGTCCTTCAAGACAGTAAAATTCTTTGTAAATTTTCCACATTTTGTAAAATCGTCTGATATGGTCTCGGTTTGAAAAATCTCATAGATCTTCCAGAACTAAATTTCTCGGTTAAAATTTATATATTTTTTTCTTAAATTGTATTTGACAATCTCGTTGTTTAAAATTCCCCTGCACATTGTCGATTATAAAGTTTAAACCGAAATAAATCAATCGTCAGTATGTTCCCAGTGAAATTATTATTATGTTAAGATGGAAGTTAAGAAAAATGATGACGTAGACTTGTAAAAATCGGCCAGTTAACATTGCTCGATCTAAGAGGCCAGGAACAATGTTTTAGGTTAGGTCGAAAATGTAGTTACATTGCTATCCGCCAGGGCGTATGTAACCAACATGGCAGCCATGAATTTAACAGCTGTTGTTGTTCGAGATACGCATTGGTGAGTGTCATTTATTATTTAGGGTTATTCACGAGTCTTGTGTTAACAGTGTTAAGCCTGTTAGGACTTGTTAGATCGAGAAAAATTATGTAGACTTGTAAAAATTGGCTGATTAATATTCCTCAATCAAACAGGCCAGGGCCAAGGTTTGAGGTTAGGTCAAAAATGTAGTCACACTTCTATCCGTTAGGGCGAAAGTAACCAACGTGGCAGCCATGAATTTAAATTAAATCGATGTATTTATTTTGCATGTGAGTATGAGGTCAGAATTAAAAAAAAAAGAAATGTATTAGACTGGTTTAATTAATGTGTATTTAAGAATAAAAACGTGGAAACAAAAAACGTTAGGGGCAGACGATCTAACGCATTTTAGGGTCGAAATTCTTGTATTTTCGTATATTTTATTTGATTATTCCACATATTTTTGGTATTTTGCCGTGTTCAATTTTCCAAATTTTTAAACGCATTCAACTTTCTTATCTTAAGGGACCGATTGTCCGACAGAAAAGGTGGCAGGCTGAGAGAGCAAGGTAGGGAAAATAGTGTGTTGGAACTGGATCTTAATCCAGTTTGCCTTTTTGGTACCAGCCTGGTCTGCCGGACTTTCTTCGCGCGCACTGTTTAAATTTTTGTTTTTTATGCATTCCGTTTTTATTACTTGAGGAACCGAATTGCTCGTGCTTTAATATGAACGGGTAAGATCAGGAAAATGAACCGACCTACTTATTTCCCTAATGTTATACGTAGTCCACCTATTATCGTTCTGGCTCTGAAGCTCTTAGATCGAGAAAAATGATAACGTAGACTTGTAAAAATCAGCCAATTAACATTGCTCGATCTAACAGGCCAGTGAGGTTAGATCGAAAATGTAGTTACATCGCTATCCGCTAGGGCGTAGGTAACCAACATGGCAGCTGTGGATTTGAATATGATCAGTAATAAATCCAAGTGAAAGAAATCTATCAAATATCCCAATGGATTTGTCCATTTCTTCACGAATAATCAGGACATATCAAGTCAACAGTGAACAGCTCAAATACACATTTGGGTTATTCACGGTCTTTGTGTTAACCCAGTTAACTCTACTACCTCTTGTTAGATCGAGAAAAATGACTTAGATTCGTAAGAATCGGCTAGTTAGCTTTGCTCGATCTAAGAGGTCAGGGACGATGTTAGAGGTTAGGTCGAAAATATAGTCACATTGCTATCCGCTAGGGCGTAAGTAGCGAACATGGCCGCCATGAATTTAACAGCTGTTTTTTGTTGACCCATATTTTTATTCTTATATACGCATTAATTAAATCAGAAAAATACATTTGTTTCGGTAATTTCCGACCTGTCCGTGTACTCTCATTCAAATAATTACTTCCATCTAACAAATGAAGTTGTTGTTAGAGGTTAGGATACAGGTTAGGTATTTCGGCACGAATCGAAGCATGTCATTTGTTTGAACTTCCCGAGTGCATAGTTAGCCTTTTGAATGAAAGAGCTGGTTTATTGTCCTTTTTTATTAACTTCCGGCATATTACAATTTAGCACAAAAGGACTATTACAGCTTTATTTTTTGTCCTACTAATCGCCACGCGCAGCATTCCGGAAAAATTCACGCTAATAAATGAAAGTGGACAAAAAGGAAAATCAGTTCTGTATTGTAATAAGACAACTTGGTTTCCTCCAAAAATAGAAACGGGGAACCTAGATTATCTTTGCCATGTTCGAAGTCCAAATGACATGTCGGATGGAATTTCCTACGCACTCCCTATAAAGAGCCAAGGAATTAAATCCATATATTGTCGTAATGAATATTGCGCAGATGCGAAAAAGTTTGTTTTAAACACTGCTCGATGATTCTGGACAAGGGGTTTTGTAAGAGAAAATAGAAATATATTGTTGCTAAATTGTTTTGGATTTGTCCAACTTGCGTCCGATTTTTCTCAGACTCTCACAATATCGCATCGGGAAAAATGGCTTTTCTCGTCTAAAAAAGGGAAAAACCTTCGTGTTTGGCGGATTTCTCTCCCGACCGTGGAAATCTGAGTAAATTGGCCGTTGCCTAACCGTCAGGCTCGGATTGCGGCGGCGTCGGCGGCGGGGGGGGAGACGAGGCCTAGGGAGAATTACCTCCTTAAAAACCCCTGGAAAGTGCAAATGAAATCGGCGGATTATGTCGAAAAATTGAGGAGCGTGAAGTCGACAAAAGTTGTAAAAAGATATGGCCGCGAAGGGGGAATGGGGGCTGAGAAATATTTCATCAAAGTGGAATTCTTGTACGCCTCTTGCGTTAACAATGGCCGGTGCAATGTTTCATGCCTCCTTTCCTATTATACACGGTTTTATCCGACTTTTTTTTCCCTCCTCCGGGCTCCATCCCAGTTCGGAGGGCCTTTATTTCAATGTGGCATCGGGAGAAAAGACGCGGACAGCCATTTGTGAGTCAAATACAGGACCACTGGTTTCTCATTAGAAATCCTCAACATCTGAAATTCAAATCCCACCGTTTTCATCCGACTCCTAAAAAGCTCAACCATTCATTTCGCCAACGAGGCCCCTTCCACAGACTGGAAAGCCGTATTTGGAGCGACTTTTTACAACCCTCTCATCTCCCTCGAAATCCGTTGAAAAACGAAGATGTAACAGGCGATTATCCGATGCCAAATGTTTCTGGCTTAAAAAAAGAAAAATATCTAAAAAAACTAAAAATAAGAACCACACTACGGTATTTTGTACAATTTAACGTGTCAAGTGGACCCAGAAGTCAAAGAAACCCTTGGACACTAAGTTCCCATCTCAACCCCACCTTTTGAATTTTCCTTAATTATTTGCTATTTTGAAAGTTGAAGTCCGAGTGGATAGTAGTCACGATAGGGCCAATGTTAGAGGTTAGGTCGAAAATGTAGTCCCATTGCTATCCGCTAGGGCGTAGGCGACCAACATGGCAGCCAGAATTTAACAGCTGATTTTTTTGTTCCCGCGTATTTTTATTCTTAAATTCGCATTAATGAAAATAGATTTCTTTTGTTAATTTCTGACCTGAAGTAGTATGTGGTTAGCTGTTAGGATACAAGTTCTGTATCCGCCCGAATTGAAGCGTTTCATTTGTTATTTAGTGAATTCACGATCTTTGTGTTTACCCTGTTAACTCTGTGAGGTCGTGTTAGATCCAGAAAAATGGATGGCGTAGATTTGTAAGAATCGGTTAGTTAAAATTTCCCGATCTAACAAGCCAGGGCCAATTTTAGAGGTTAGGTCGAAAATGTAGTCACGTTATCCGTTAGGGCGTAAGTAACCAACATGGCCGCCATGAATTTAACAGCTGTTTTTTTGTTTAAATGTATTTCTATTCTCAAATAAAAGCCAGAAGTTAATAACAAAATCTCTTTCATTCAAAATGATATCAATACACTCGAAAGTACTAACAAATGGCACGCTTCCATCCGGCGTACATAACTTGTGTCCTAACCTCTAACAGCCTACAACTTTATAGAATAAATGGATGTATTTATTATGAATGAGAGTATAAGGGCAGGTCAGAAATTAAAAAAAAGAAATTTATTAGTCTAACTTAATTAATGTTTATGTAAGAATAAAAATACGTGAGAACCACACACACACACTCACAAAACAGCTGTTAAATTTACGGCGGCCATGTTTGTTACCTTCGCCCTAACGGAGAGCAAAGCAACTACATTTTCGACCTAACCTCTAACATCGGCTATGGCCTGTTAGATGGAGGAATGTTAATCAGCCGATTTTACAAGTCTACGCCATCACTTTTCCTGATCTCACACGACCTAACTGAGTTAACCGGGTTAACACAAAGATTCAGTGAGTGTGAAAAACTTCGAAAAAAAAAATTTTGACAAAAAAATTAGAAATGTTATCCTTATCACTACTGAACAGCGAGAACGTGCTGGCCATAGTACTACCGGTGACCACGTATTTATAGTTAAAATCCAATTTAAAGAAGAAATCTTGAAAAACCAAAGACAAAAGAAAATATAAGTATGGCGGATCTGGACAGAATGCTTCAAAAAGCTGAATAAGATTTTGTGACAGAAGAATCTGCTATATATTGGGTAATAACTCTACGATTTTCTTATGGTTCGAACGCTTTATTGAGTATGTTAAAAAAATAATTATCCGGTTTTTTCTAAGAGGAAATTATTAGGACAAGATTGAGATTGATTTCAGCTGGAGATTTTTTGTCTGTTCTTGGGTGTTTCTTTTTTTTTTAATTTGAAGAACAGGCCCGTCTGGGGCGAGCGCGTCGTCGCGAAACCCACTCGGCTGTAAACTGCAAGATCAGCCCGTCGAAGAATTAAAGACTTTTCCAACGCCTACGGGATTCCGAAAGGGTCAGCGGTTCCGAACAGTTCGAGACGGCGGATATTTTTTTTTACGACTCAGAAACCGTCGGAAACCGAAGGATTTGTCGCTGTTTCCAGACACGACAACTTACAAGGTTTGTCAAGTCCTTAATAGGTCCCGATACGGGCTGGGATGGTTTTGAAGGACGATTTTTCTTCGGATTGTTCTAGACGGTAAAAATAAGCTCGTCTGGGATGTGGGCTCTCTTTATAAACTAAGAAAAAGGAAAATCTTTCTGTTTTTATTTTTTAATATGATGCATAAGACAGACTTTAGACCTTAGTAAAGCACAGTTGTCTTCATTTTGTTACTTTAAAAAACTTTGTTTGTTTCGGTAGATAAAACGGTCGCGAGAGTAAAACAAAGGATCAGAAAGTCACGGGAGAAAAAAAAATCTCGTCAAGATAACTCAAATGCGTTGAAGATAAGAGGGGCAAGTAAGGTGGGAAATTAAGAGGGGACTTCGACACCTTGAAGAAAGTAGTCGTGTGGGCGAAGTCTCCCTCTCGTTCCAGTGGGGGCGGCGGTGAGTGCGAGATTGACAAATAGTGTTAAAGGGGATTTCGTCATTTGCGTAACATCGTTTAGATATGATAGGCCGTATCCGAACCGGCCTCATCTGCATAACCGGAACGGCGATAAGTCTAAAAGTACGTTCTTTTCTACCACCCGGGCTTAAATATCTATAACAGTCGGGAGATTTTTTTTTCTCCCCGGGTTTTTCTTCCGCCGAAGGCGTTAACGAGACGAAAATCTATATTTCAATGGGATTCCACGCTCGAACGGCCTTCTGTGAAAAAAGGATTGTCGAGTGTGTGTGATGTCCATGACGGTTAACGGTGGGAGGGACCATCGATTCCTCGGATCGTCACACGTTTTCTTTTCAACGGCCGCCCCCCGGACTAGCCGTTTTCCTGGAATTCGCCCCTTGTGGGCGATTCGCACCGCTCCTCTTCGCCCGGTTTTTTTTCCAGACTCGGCCACTACTTTAGGGTTTCATAACCTCACAGGATGATCCCTAGATCGCTTTTAGACGTGTCCGTCAATGATCCATAAAACCGGTCGAGCCGTCGAAGAAACAGGATTGATGTCAGTGATTTTCTATGCTTCTCGTCAGGAAATCACTATCCGCTTTTTTTTTCCTAGTTGGAGAAATCCTTCAAGACCCGCTTATGAGATTTCGCTATTTACGGACGTTTAGTTCATTCGATTTCCTCCCAGCATTTTGGAGAAAGACTGTCTTACATATTTATCAGTATTAGAAATATCGCCTACTTTTTCACTCACGAACAATCAAGAAATGGTCTTGAAGAAGAAACCTAACTTAGTAATTACTACCAAGCTTTCGATCTATCATCATGGTACTTGGCAATGTTGGGATTGAGTCAGTAGAATTCAAGGAAATTTGAGATCGCCTGCAAAAAAAATACAGTGCTTGGCAATGTTGGGATTGAGTCAGGTTTTAAGAAAAATTGAGATTGCCTGCAAAAAAATATACCGCTTGACATGTCGGAACTGAGTCAGTAGAATTCCAGAAAATTTGACATCTGCTGAAAAAAAAAGAGCTTGGCCATGTTGGGACTTGGGACTGAGTCGGTCCTCAAAGAAATTTGAGATCGCCTGCCAAAAAAATTCAGTGCTAGGCAATGTTGGGATTGAGTCAGTTTTTAAGAAAAATTGAGATTGCTAGCAAAAAATACAGTGCTTGGCAATATAGACACTGAGTCGGGCTTCAAGGAAATTTGAGATCTCCTGAAAAAAAAGAGCTTGGCCATGTTGAGACTTGGGATTGAGTCAGTCCTCAGAGAAATTTGAGATCGCCTGCCAAAAAAATTCAGTGCTTGGCAACATAGACACTGAGTCGGGCTTCAAGGAAATTTGAGATCTCCTGAAAAAAATAAGAGCTTGGCCATGTTGGGACTTGGGTTTGAGTCGGTCCTCAAAGAAATTTGAGATCGCCTGCAAAAAAAAAATTCAGTACTTGGCAATGTAAGAACTCAATTGGTCTTCAAGGACATTTGAGATCCCCTGTAAATAAAATACAGTGCTTGGCAATGTTGGGATTGAGTCAGTTTTTAAGAAAAATTGAGATTGCTTGCAAAAAAAAAAAAAAATACAGTGCTTGGCAATATAGACACTGAGTCGGGCTTCAAGGAAATTTGAGATCTCCTGCAAAAAGATGCAGCGCTTGGCAATGTTGGGATCGAGTCAGTTTTTAAGAAAAATTGAGATTGCTTGCCAAAAAATACAGTGCTTGGCAATATTGGGATTGAGTCGGGCTTCAAGGAAATTTGAGATCTCCTGCAAAAAGATGCAGTGCTTGGCAATGTTGGGGTTGAGTCAGTTTTTAAGAAAAATTGAGATTGCTTGCAAAAAAAAAAAAAAATACAGTGCTTGGCGATATAGACACTGAGTCGGGCTTCAAGGAAATTTGAGATCTCCTGCAAAAAGATGCAGTGCTTGGCAATGTTGGGGTTGAGTCAGTTTTTAAGAAAAATTGAGATTGCTTGCAAAAAAAAAAAAAAAAAAATACAGTGCTTGGCAATGTTGAGACTAAGTCGATCTCCGAGTAAATTGGATATAGCATATAAAATCTTAAATACGCTAATCTACATATATATTCAAGATTGTTTCGCCGTAATGATGACCTAAAAGTATGCCGAAATTTTTCAGTTTTCTCAAAGGAAAAGACATTTTTAAATTAATATCAGTTACGAATGAGAAAACTCCAAGTTTTAAAGCTGGGATTTTGACCCGGGGCTTCTTTTATTTAAATGAGGAGATGACGATAAAAACCCGATACAAACATTTAGGAGAAAACCTAACGCAGTAAACGTAACCAACCATGAAACACTCCGTCAATATTTTTTTACAAGTTAAATTATGAATAATTTAAAGTGGAAATTTGGAATATTGGCTAAAGACGGATATTTTGCAAATGAGAATAGGCTGACGATGTAATCAAAACAAGGTGTTTTGTAGAAAAAACACCTGTTTCACTTAGAAACTACTTGAATTTTTGACTAGTCAAAATATGGCTAATTTCTAGAGAAAATTCCTCTGTTCCATTAGAACTTTATTTGACAAATAACATAAAGTCGTATAAACGAGCTGTACGTTTCGTAGAAAAACTAATCAACGGAGAAGATTTTAGATTGTAACTAGCCAACAACGATGTGACATACGGGAAATTACAACGGGAAAGCTGCCGTTTGAACCTAGGAACTCCGTACGCCCAATCAGGTGACCCTGGCAATGAAATCTTAAACCAAACTCTAAATTCTGCGGAAAAACTAATCCCAATGTGTCAGTTATTATCGACAATACATAACATACTCCGTGTCTTTTACGCAAGACAAAAAAAAAAGGTAAAATTCAAAGGGGGAACAAAATTAGGAAACGGAACCCAGAACCTCTTCCTGAGGGGCGTTGACGATAGTCTTCAAAACCGGTGCAAATTTTGGGGGAAAAAAAACCTTGTCTCATTATTATAATTTTTAACATAAAACTATCCTCGAGCTATCTTGAGTTTTTCACAAGTAAAAGTACGGAAAATTCCGAAGGAAAACCGAGGAATTTTGACCAATGAGGATGAAAACTTAAAACAAGATCTAAATCCTATAGGAAAACTAATCCCGTTTCTACAGCTACTGACTGTAACCTATCCGCCAAACTGTTTTTTTTTTTTTTTTTTTTTTTTTTTTTTTAAACAAGGAACAGAAAATGTAATTACAAGGAAAAACTTGAATTTGATCCTAGGGCCTCTTCCAGACAGGAAGGACACGCTAAGGATAAGGACGTTAACACTCTTGGACCTTTTAGGGAAAACCCTATTCTCGTCCTACTTCACTGTGTTTTTTTTTACAGGCCCAAATTTGAAACATTCCGATAGAAAAGACGAATTTGACCAGGAGACCTCTATTTTCCAAATATGCAAATTTTCATTTGGAAAAACAGTGTACCTTTAAAAAAACAAATAACTAGTCCCATTACAACAATTTTACATCAAACGGTGAATTTTTCACAAGCCGAAGTAGGGAAAATTTCAAGGGTAAATCCGGGATTCGACCAAGGACCTCTTCACGACGTAAAGGACACGCTGACGCAAAGACATAAAAAAGGAATCTGTTTTGACAGACAACCAGGCTCCGTATGTCATTTATTGACAATAAACTATCCATCGAACACTCCAAGTGGTTTTTTTTTCTTTACCCGGCAAAGTAACAGATAATTCTAAGAGCGAAGTTGGATTTTTAAAGGCTTTTCCTCGGCAGAAAAAGGCCGACTATAAACACGCTTTATTTTATGAGAGAAAAAAATCTTTTGTGGTACTATATTATAATAATAAAACACAAGTTTTTTTTTCTTAGATTTAAAACAAGGAAAATTCTGAGGGACAAGCATCAATAAAGACGTCTTCATGAGTGAAGGTACGTTAACAGCCATAAACCAACAAATTTTTTTTTTTTATATTAAATACTCGCCCCATTATTGCCTTACTTGATTATCGATCAAACACTTAACAAGCTCAAATTCCAAATATTCCAAGGGAAAAGGAAAAAATTCGAACCGAGGACCTCTTCCTTAACGAAAGGACACACCGAATGTTAACCGCTTATTTATTAATTTTTCAAGAAAACTCGTCCCGTTTCAGTAAGAATTCGTCATAGCCATAAAACATTTTTATGACTTATTATTCAAATCAGGAAGATCCAAAGTTTAAATCTAGTCTTGCAATACGAGGTATATTATTTGATTTAAGAGAACCTTGATCCTGGTACTTTCTTTAAGCAATAATGAAAGCACATAGAAACTGGGGGAAAAAAGAACCTAAATTGTATATTTTTTAAGATAAAAGTTTATTTCCACTTATATTTTTTTAATGATCAAAGCTTTAATCCTGGTACCTCCTTTAAGAAATAATGAAAGTACTTAGAAACTGAGGGGAAAAAAAGAACCTAAACAGTACATTTTATAAGATAAAGGGCTAATTTCAATTATATATATTTTTTTTTTATATTCCGTGTAGAGCTTAATGACCGTAAATCGATAATTATTGAACACGACACGCAGGAATTGCACAATTACACAGAAGACAGACACTTTGGGCCCTGAAGATGATCTCGATAAAGATCGAAACGTCGGCACGATAAAGAAAACGTTTTTCTGAAACCTACATCACAACCAGACCGCGTCTAAAGATGTTCCAATAATTTTTTAAATTTATTTATCAAAGCTTTAATTTTGGTACATTCTTTATGAAATAATGAAAGAACCTAGAACCTGGGGGAAAATGGAACCTAAATTGTATATTTTATAAGATGAAGGGGTTTTTCACTTATAATTTTTTATTTGTCAAAGCTTTAATCCGGGTACCTTCTTTCAGAAATAATGAAAAAACTTGGGTACTGGGAAAAAAAGAACCAAAATTGTACATTTTATAAGATAAAATGCTAATTGAACTTATAGTTTTTCTATTTGTCAAAGCTTTAATCCTGGTACCTTCTTCAAGAAATAATGAGAGTACTTAAAAAAGTGGGAAAAAAGAACCTAAATTGTACATTGTGCAAGAAAAAAAGGTCAATTTGACTTACGAATTTTTTTTCAACTCCTTAATCCTGACACCTTCTTTAAGAAATAATGAAAGTACTTAGAAACTGGGGAAAAAAGAACCAAAATTGTACATTTTATAAGATAAAATGCTAATTGAACTTATAATTTTTTTCATCTATCAAAGCTTTAATCCTGGTACTTTCTTTAAGAAATAATGAAAAATTTTTCCAAACAAGTCATTAATATTTTATAACAGTTTATTTTAAAGAAGAGTTTGTTACTATTCTGAATAAGTACCACACTAGCTATTCTTTAAAATGAACTATTATGAAATATTAATGACTGACGACCTCTTTTTTAACTATTGCGTTAACTCACCTGAGGAAGGGTTAAAACAAATCCGAAACGTATGGTTAAAAACCGATTGTAGTTTTTTTTGTGATGACCTATTATCTCACCTTCAAAAAGGAAAAATGGTAAAATTAACTGCTGAGGTAGAAAACATCGTTACTCTAGAAAAAGGGTCAATTTCACTTATAATTTTTTTATTTGTCAAAGCTTCAATCCTGCGACGTTTTTCAAGAAATAACGAAAGAACGTAGATACTGGAAAAAAAGAACCTAAATTGTACATTTGTTAGATAAAGGTCTAAATCACTTATAATTTTTTTTTATTTATCGAAGCTTTAATCCTGGTCATTTCTGTAAGAAATAATGAAAGAACTTAGAAATTGGAAAAAAGAACCTAAATTGTACATTTATAATATAAAGGGCTAATTTCATTTATATTTTTTTTTGAATTTGTCAAAGCTTTGATCATAGGACATTTTTCAACTGATGATGAAAGAAACAAAATCATGTTCTTGGTGCCTTGTTCAAGAAATGATGAAGGTACTTAGAAACTGGGGGAAAATAGAACCCAAATTGTATATTTTATAAGATGAAGGGGTTTTTCACTTATAATTTTTTATTTGTCAAAGCTTTAATCCGGGTACCTTCTTTCAGAAATAATGAAAAAACTTAGAAACTGGGAAAAAAAGAACCTAAATTGTACATTTTATAAGATAAAATGCTAATTGAACTTATGTTTTTTTTTATTTGTCAAAGCTTTAATCCTGGTAATTCAAGAAATACTGAAATGACTTAGAAACTGGGGGAAAAAAGGACCTAAATTTTACATTTCATAAGATAAAATACTAATTGGACTTATAATTTTTTTATTTGTCAAAGCTTTAATCCTGGTACCTTCTTCAAGAAATAATCAAAGAAATTAAAACCTATATTGCTCGATTGTTAAGAATAATGGTTAATTTCACTAATATTTTGTTATTTATACAGCAAGGATTGGAAGATTTTGTGGCTGTTTCATAGAATTGGTTAAAAATCTTAGTTCACGGATATAAACAATAGTATCTAAGTTGTATAATATTTGGTAGTATGTATATACATACACGTGTAGTTTTGTTTCTTATGATGAATAATTTGTGCCAATTATGATTGGGCAAAGATTTGGCGTATAGAAGTTCAACGTGTTGTATATGGAGTGATTTAGAAAGGACACGTAATTGAAACATTTTCTAATGGAAAAAAGTGCCTATAACGGTTCCCTGAGTGTCACATGGGAGTGTTGATTCTTTCCAAGACAAATCGAGATGGTTTTCCCTGATTTTTTTTTTTTTTTTTTTTTTTTTTTCGGGAAGGCGGTTTTTAGGATGGAGTCTGACATGGTTCTTAATCCCGTGAGAATCCGCGGATCAGATCGTGGGGTAACATCTCCCTTGATTGCCGGCCGCATGATTACTTCCCCCCAGGAGACTACGGAAAATAATTACCCTGATTATTTCTAGGTCGTAATCACGGTCGGGACCATCAGAACCTCCCCCCCCCTCCATCATCGTCCTCCTCCGCCGGCCAGACGAATCAACTGTAATAACCCACCGGCTCTCGGTCATTACCGAGCCCAAGGTTCAATTAAGGGGATTTTTGTCAATTCTTAATTACGTTAGGTCTGTTCTGATCGAGAGCCTTTCACACCAAGGCACGTACAGAATCGAAAAACCCGGACTCGCTCCTTTTAAATACAAATTTTCCTTTTTCAGCCACAACCACATAAATTCATTAGCAATTAGACGCTGGGCAATCACGTTTTTATACTCAGTTATACTTACCTTGAGAACGGCTAATAACGAATAATTACATTTCTCCACCCGTTTCTTCACTTAATCAAAAAATATTAATCAAAAAGAGCCGTTCTGCGAGGCGTGGCGCTCAATGCGATCGGCATGCCATGAGCAATTGGTTTCTTTTCATTTCCAATTTACCTTAGATCTAAAGTTCAGAAGAAACTTTATTAGAAAAACCCAACGACACCCGACATCGGTGGGCTGAATAAAGAAAACCCAAAACTACATTTTACCAAGTCCCAAATACACTCAAAAACCCAAGTGCCATTTCACAGATCATTATAATAACCTGAGATCATAACAGGACAATTTTCCCCACAAACTTAACGCTTCTTAAAGTACCCGTATACTTACTAGCTTGGAAGCTTGAAATTTTCCCAAATTTGACTTTTGAAAACTACAAAAAGTATGGATATTGGATGGATCAAAATTTTTTTAAAACCTCTCCCAATTATTCAAATTCAGTTCAACATGCTTTGCTCAGGGATTTCCATGTTTCATCGTGTACAACAATCCAACGATTTTATTAATTTGATAATTGGGCCAATTTTTCCCTAAAAATAAAAGCTTTTTTTATTGTTCCTTTATCCTCCGAAGAATCAATATAATTTGTCGAGATTTCATTGGAAGGTTGAAAAGTACTAATGACCTCGTCAACCTGTCCTTTCTGACGAAAAAAATGACTTCGGTTCAAATTCCACCTTTGACCTTGGAATATTCCCAAGCTAGGTAATGCTTAAAGGGAGTCCGTCTTTTTTTTCTATGACTTTATCGTTTTCCTACGACAAAAAAAGGTCCAAATTTCAGTTTTTCGTTGGAAGGTTAAAACGTACTAATGACCTCGTCAGCCTGTCCGTTCTGACGAAAAAAATGACTTCGGTTCAAATTCCACCTTTGACCTTGGAATATTCCCAAGGTAGGTAATGCATAAAGGGAGTCCGTCTTTTTTTTTCTATGACTTTATCGTTTTCCTTCGACAAAAAAGGTCCAAATTTTAGTTTTTCGTTGGAAGGTTAAAACGTACTAATGACCTTGTCAACCTGTCCGTTCTGACGAAAAAATGACTTCGGTTCAAATTCCACCTTTGACCTTGGAATATTCCCAAGGTAGGTAATGCATAAAGGGAGTCCGTCTTTTTTTTTTTCTATGACTTTATCGTTTTCCTTCGACAAAAAAAGGTCCAAATTTCAGTTTTTCGTTGGAAGGTTAAAACGTACTAATGACCTTGACAACTTCCTTTCCGACGAAAAGGTAACTTCGGTTCAAATTCCACCGTTGTTCTTGGAATTTTTCTGGCTTTTACTTAAAAAAACAACAACATAATGTTTGATGAGTATTATAAAGAAAAACATTTTTTCAACGAGACTAGTTTTCCCCTAAAACTCCAAGATTTTTTTTTACTGTGTCTTTATCGTCTCTTTTGCCAATTGAGGTCCAAATTTCAACTTTTCTTTTGGATCTTATTTTTTTTACTTTCACTGCACAAAACTGCAAATAATGTTTGAGGGATAGTTAATAATAAAGTATCAAAATAATTTGTCTAGATTTCGTCGGAAGGTTAAAAAATACTAATGACCTTGTCAACTTGTCCTCTCTGACAAAAAGATGCCCTGGGTTCAAATTCCACCGTTGTCCTTGGAATTTTCCTAACTTTGACCTTGGCCAGAACAACCCTCACCAAAACTAACAAAAACGCTATTGGAATTGGAGAGGGCAAAATTCAGAGGAGTGGTGGGACTACTAACCGGCTACTGGCATCTAAGAAAACATCTGCACAACATGGGCATATACAATAATGATCCCATTTTCGGACTGTTTAATGAGGAGGAGGAGACAGCCACTCATATCATCTTCGAATGCGAAGCAACAGCTCAATGGAGGTTCAACCGTATGGAAAAGCCTCAGGGAACCAAACTGCAGCAATGACAGTCAATGACCTGATACTTCTCAGAAAAAGGATTGAGTCTATGGACTAAACTAAGAAACTAGGAAGGTTCAATAAGCCAAAAGGCTAAAAAAAACCCGCCTCCTAGAGTATCCTTTCCACTACACCATACAAAGTCCTTCCTCAAGAGACCTCAAGAGAGGTCCTGGGTAATAATTCCAGACGGATCGTTGGAATTTCGATTACGACAAGACACGAGTGAGATTTGGTGGATTGCTATAATGAAGAATGACAATAATGGTAGTAGTTTTAATTCAATATTTAAAGCGTGTGAAGACTTTATCTTCAGCAAGTCCTTCCTGAAGAGAGGTCCTGAGAACTAACCCCTGATTGGTCGGTGGAATGTTTTGAACGTTGCCAGTTGAAAGGACACAATGGGTGTTTGATGAATAGTTATAACGAAGTATCGCAATAATGGAACCCGGCTTTACCCAAAACTTAAAGCTTGTTTTTTTTTTTCTACAGCATGTACTTCCGTCGCGATGAGGTCCTGGGTAAAATTTCAGCTCTGACCTTGGAAGTTACTTTGGCTAGCGAAAAAACGAAAACGCAAGGAGTGTTTTATGTGTTTTTTGTAGTCCATAAGTGAGGAAATTTGGCTAGTTTTTACTCACGAACGTGCAGATTTTTTTTTCTTTTGCGTTTTGTTGGTTTAACGGATGTCCTCGTTTCAAGTCGAAATTTTACTGTTGGACTTTTCTGATAATTCTAGATCAAACCGTCTAGATCTTAACATTCTTACCGTGAAGAAATAATGTCCATCGAGCGCGATTTATCTTAGTTACGAAGCTACCAAACTATGGTGTGGTTTATAGTGTGTTAATAGCTAGAGAAACGGCGGTGATTAATTTTTAAGAATATAAGAGAAGCCGTTTTTTTTTGTCCGTCCACTAGGTGTAGGAACGGTAGCCGGGGTCTGCTAACGAGGCATGAAGGCTCATCAGCCGCTTCCTATTCATCCTCCTTCCATGCCGATTCCGCGGGCCATTGTCCTACGAGGGGGGCGCATTCCGCCCTGATGAAGCCCGGGATTCCGGGAACCGGAGGCCCGCTCTGGAAACGCATTTTCCATCGATCCCGGGGGAAAATCGATTCCAACATGTATCACTTTACCGTTGGGATCTTTTCATCGGCCTCGGCCCCGTCCATCTCCGGAGAATTGGCGACGCACCATTCGGAAGAGTCGATTACATCGATTTCCCGTGATCAGAGCATATACCGTAATGCATTGTAGTGTTGAAAAATCTCAAGGAATCCAAGAAAAACTTTTCTTTTTTTCCAACCTGACCCTCGTAAAAGTACTTTAATCTAATAACACTCTCGACATCCCAACAATTTACATCTTCGCTTAGAAATCTAACAAAGCTGACAGCTTGAAGACCTTGGAACAAACAATAATAACCACAGTCCACCACCCAAAAAAAAAAAAAAAAAAATCCTCTTTAAGTACAAAACTAATAAAGTTCATAAAACCCGTTGCCTTGTTATTACAATACGCCCAATAAAATCGTGTTCTTTTGAAAGGTGGAGCGATTAGAATTTTGGTTTCACCTTTCAAAAACGCTCCACTATTACTCCTAGCATAACCTGACCCTGTTTGAAATATGATTTTCTCACGTTTTTTCGCCCTGAACAACATTTTCTTCAATTACTCAAGGAACACGTTTCAATTATATTTATTGGCCATAATCGTTATACTAAATCCATTTTTTCCCTTTACATAAATTTCTCCTATAATATTATTTACAACGGACGTGGGATCCTCGATTTCCATTATACATTTTTTGATGATGGGTCGAAAAATATTATACAAGTGTCCTAACGTTCAACCGAGGTGGTAAGAATTTTTTAGCGTAAAAAATGCATTTGTCTGCCTTTGTTATGCGTTATGCTTTGTATTTCAACATTATTGTATGTCCATAATTTTTTCTTGTATAACGAGGCACAAGTATGCAGGATTGTCTTATATTTTGACCAGACAAAAAGCAGAAACTTATTAAAAGCGTACTTGTTTTTTTTTTCTTTTTTTAAACGAGGGTTTGCAACAGCAAAGGTTTATCGACCCTCGGGATGCAGATGTTTTTGAAAAATAAAAAGCATTTGTAAATGTGTCGGATTGGAATGCGGGGCCTCTGGATTCGAACCCGGGACCTTTACCTTGCAATGATGAGCGCCGTATCAACGCCTAAACTTTGGCGGCCAGCAACGCCCCCTAAAATTAATCTTTATGCAAGGTATTGGTTGAACTGAAAAAGCTAGTGTCACGAGCGTGATTCGAACCGGGGACCTTCACCTTGCAATGATGAGCGCCGTGTCAACGCCTAAACTTTGGCGGCCAGCGACGCCCCTAAAATTAATCTTTATGTAAGATACTGGTTGAAATAAAAAAGCTAGTGTCACGAGCGTGATTCGAACCGGGGACCTTCACCTTGCAATGATGAGCGCCCTGTCAACGCCTAAACCGTTGCAGCCAGGGATGCCCCTAAAATTAATCTTTATGTAAGATACTGGTTGAAATAAAAAAGCCAGTGTCACGAGCGGGATTCGAACTCGGGACCTTTACCTTACAGTGATGAGCGCCGTGTCAACGCTTAAACCGTTGCAGCCAGGGACGCCCCTAAAATTAATCTTTATGTAAGGTATTGGTTGAACTGAAAAAGCTAGTGTCACGAGCGTGATTCGAACCGGGGACCTTCACCTTACAGTTCTGAACCCCCTGCGAAACCGTTGTGGCTACCGACGTCCTAGCATACTTGGTGCGTAACAAAAAAGTGTTTGATGCACTTTTTAAACTAAATAAGCATTTTCGATTTGAATGAATAAATTTATAAATTTTCGAAGCCCTTATATACCAATTTTTTTGACGGTTTTGGGAGAAAAAGATTTTATTTCAAATTTTTCTCATAGCGCAATAATTAGATGATTATTTTTAAATGGCTCCACCGATCCGCTATAAAATTAATTACTGTTGAAAAAACTAGAAACTACATTTAACGACTAAAACCTTGCTTTGGTAAAAAGAGAAAAACAAAAGAAGTAAAAAAAAATTTACTTTTTAAAAAATATTTGGGGAGAGATAATTGGTTTCATCCTTACTTTTTCCCCCGTTATAATAAAATAATAATATAAAGTAATTCATATAGATTACTGCGAAAAATATTTGGCTTTTCTACGGATCTAATACGATTAAATTTGCATCAAATCAAACTTTTTGACTCTGGACATTTAAGACAGACAACAAATTTCCTTGAGTTAATACAGCTCGGAAATGCCTATTTCTTACGATAAAAAATCGTATTTAATGGCAATAAAGGGTGGATAAAAATTCCGAGTTCTCAAAAAAAAAAAAAGTCTTGTCTATTTTAGTTTCAGCGTTTTTTGTACAATTTGAAGAATTATCACAAAAAAGTTAACTGCAATCTTTAAAAATGACGCACGTTGACATCCTGTATATAACAACCACGTTCTGTATGTGTGCATTTTGATGAAATTCCACAAAAAAAGATAAATTGCAATGTCTAGTAGAGCTTACGCAAAAAAAAACCTGTTCAATTTTTTCCTAGGTTGAATAGGTTTTATAAAAAAAAAACCTAGGGGATACCATGTTTACACCCTGTATATAAAAACCACAATCTGCGTGCATACGGTTTAAAAAAAATTCCACTAAAAAAGTCGATAATGTTCAGTACGTTTTATGCTAAGAAAAAAAAAGTGTTTGATTTTTTTCCTAAATCGAATAGTTTTCTAAGGAAATCAGGGGATGTCAGTACCAAGTTGA
>CM077110.1:15495216-15505288 GCA_039619505.1 Cimex hemipterus | reverse complement strand
AATGTCAACAAGTGGTCAAATCTCTGAGAAAGGGGGGGGGAGGAGTCGGGAATAAACAAAACAAAGAACGGTCGAAACTTGGCGATTTTTTCTGAACAAAGAACGGATTAAATTTTTTTTAAATTTAATCAAAGAACAATTTTATATATTTACTACTAAGTGAAACAACAAAACTTTTTTTTAATCAGTACGATACATAGCATTTTATCGAACTTCATTACGAGAAAAATGAAATTTTCAATAAGAAAAAAATTTTCGTCGGTAGTTGAAATATAGTTGAAAAGCAAAAAAAAAAAAAATCGTTTGTCAAAATTTCAATTTTGTCAAAAACGACAAGCATAAAATTAAGATTTAGAAATTATTTTTTGATTTGCTAAAATTTTCTCCATTATGTGACAAAATATTTTAACCAATAGAGCTAGAAATAAATGGTCAGATATTCATTATTCAAGTCAAACCTAATTTTGGAATTTATTTTATGGAGAATTTTTTTTTTAAGTTTTTTTACTTTAAATTAGCCAAATCGGAAATCTCGCCAGGATTATAAATTTTCCTGGCCTTATTTCTTGAAAATTTTCGCAGCTTTTTATCTGGAGAAACAGTAATTAATTTATTAATTAATAACTGGTGAAAAAATTTTTGAAGGAGGTAAAAGCGCGAGAGAGAGAAAAAAACCACTACTACAAAAACTACTTTAAAATGATTAGACCTGGTCAAATTACTAAATCCTAAAAATTAGTAGTTAAATAAACAATTAATAATTTATAATTTTGTTTAATTAGTTCTAAAATTTTGAAAAGACCTACGTTAAGAGGCATTTTTCAAGGTTCAAAGAAAAATTGTAAGATATTTTCTCAATTTTCAATATAAATTTTCGACTATATTACTTTTTTACTTTTAAGCAGATCTTCACATGAATATAATAATTTTTTCTTAAGCTATTTCTTACTTGTATATACATCAGGATCTGTCGAAATGGTAGGTAATTTTATAACCATCGAATGAATTTTACCCGAAGAGAAAAGTTCAAGGAAAAAAACTTCGACATGTTAAAATTTAATAGTTTGGACATTCTCAACACGTCACACAAGAATGGCGCAATTAGACAGAAGGAAAGCACTGAAGATGATCTCAGTAAAGCTCGAAACGTGGCACAATAAAGAAAATGTTTTTCTGAAACTTACATCACATCAGACCCCCAACTCACGATTTCTGAAAACTCCTCAAGTAACGGTCACTAAACATCACGCATGTTTCGACCTTCATTGAGATCATCTTCAGTGTCCGTTTGTCTTCTGTGGAATTGTGTCATTCTTGAGTGACGTGTTGAGAGTGTCCTTTACACATCTACACGGAAAACGTACACTTTGAGCACTGAAGATGATCTCAGTAAAGCTCGAAACGTGGCACGATAAAGAAAATGTTTTTCTGAATAAACCTTAAGTAACGGTCACTAAACATCACACACGTTTCGACCTTCATTGAAATCGTCTTCCGTGGTCGTTTGTCTTCTGTGAAATTGTGTCGAGTTGAGAGTGTCCTCTACACATCTACACGGAAAACGAACACTTCGAGCCCTGAAGATGATATCAATAAAGCTCGAAACTTTGGCACGATAAGGAAAATGTTTTTCTCAAACCTACACCACACCAGACCTCATCTCTTGTTTTCCGAATAATCCTCAAATAACAGTCACTATACATCACACACGTTTCGATCTTAATTGAAATCATCTTCAGTGCTCCTCCTCACAAATCAGGAAAGAAAGAAGAAAAAGAATCAGTAAAATTTTTAACGTAATTATTTAGAAATGGTCAGATGCGGTCTGGTGTGATGTAGGGTTTCAGAAAAACAATTTCTTTATCGTGCATGTTTCGAGCATTAATGAGATCATCTTCAGGGATCATCTTAAAAAAAGATATTTTACATTGTATAAATTCACTTTTACACATCCGAAATGTATTTGCTAAATGTAAACAATGTTTATACATCCCAGGCCCTGAAGACGATCTCAATCTAAAGCTCGAAACGTTGGCACGATAAAGAAGATGTTTTTTCTCAAACCTACATCACACCTGATCTCATCTCATGAATTCTGAATAATTAGTTAATATTTGAATCCGTATAAGTAGTGTCTAATTAATTTAATGACAAATAAAACTGTATTTTGAAAGATCTAATTTCTGGGTGGTAATCGGTAAATTTTCAATATAAATTCGAGTATGGTACCTTTTCTCTCATATGTGACAGTATAAACTTTTTTTTTCACTCGCTATTTTCTTTAACGTTTTCTGCCGGCCAAGCGTGGAAACGGTAATTAATTTATAACAGCTGAAACAATTTTCCCGATGGAAAAAGTATATATAAAAAAAAAAGACTGCTTTTGTTCTACTTCAAACACTACTTAAATGCAGTTGGACACGATCAAACTTTGAATTGTAAAAAAAAAAATGTTTCTAAATCTGCACAAATAGTAATCAGTTTATAATTTGTTTTGATTATTTAAAATAATAATTAATAAATTGGGGGAAAAATTTGTAGGAATGAATTTTAATTTTTCAATGTAAACTAGGTCCATTCTTTTTTCTTTTAAACAGCAATATGTGACATTCTGATGATTTCTTTCTCACTTATAATATGGATACACAGCTGCCTGTCAGAATGATAATAAATTTACGAATAGGGAAAAAATGTTCCCTGGTGGAAAAAGGAAAAAAAAAAAAAAAACAACATCGAAATAAACAGCTTTTCGTTTCGACTAGTTAAAAAAAAAAAACTAAAAAAAGTATTAAACTTGGTCAAACTTTGAAAAAATAAAAATTAGTAGTTAAATCTGTACGAAGAGTAAATAATTTATAATTTGGTTTAATGGGTAGGAAAACTGTATTTTTTCCCAGGGGGTGTACGAAAAAAATCGACGACTCTTAATTTCCATTATAAAATTTCGAATTATGCTATTTCTTCTGTTATATCTGACAATATGATGAGTTTATCTTACGCTATTTCTCATATGTATTCAGAAGAAGAAAGGACTTTCCCAATGAAAAAATTAAAAAAACAAAAAACAAATGGAGGATTAGTCTGCTTTTCGTTGGATTACATAAAAAAAACTACTTACATCATAATTGATTCTTTGGTGGTTTAATCAAACTGACAAATTAGTAGGTAAATTTGTGTAAGTAGTAATAGCTAAATAAACACAAGAAATAATTAATTTATAACGGCGTTGATTTAGTAAGTAGTCAAATCGCATTTTAGAAAAAAAACACTCCACAAAAGTGTGTATAATTGTCCAATCTTGTGTTGGATTTGGTTAAACGTATATTATATTGTTTTAGCAGATAAATTTGTGTAAATAAGAGTAAAAAAAAATTCGAAAAAAATGTCAAACTGTCCAAAAAAATATGTTGGATTTGGCTCAACTTCTATTAAATCATTAATTAATCGGAGATCGTGAGATGCGGTCTGGTGTGACGTAGGTTTTAGGAAAAAAACAAACAGAAAACATTTCCTTTATCGTGCCAACGTTTCGATCTTTTATTGAGATCATCTTCAGGGCCTGGGATTCACAAACGTAGTTTACGTTTAGAAAATACATACAGGATGTGGAAAAGTGAATTTATACAATGCAATTTTCCAATTTTCAAAATTGGTTTGGCAGAAAAATCTGTTCGGATAGAAGTTAAAAAAAAACCGAGAAAAATGTCAAACTGCCCATTAATATTATTATGATATTAAATCATATTGGTTTGGCAGAAAAACACAGATTTATACAGACAAGTGGAAATACCTATACAGAATACTTAAATCATATTGGTTTGGCAGATAATTCTGTATAAGTAAAAGTTAAAAAAACCCGGATATAAACGTCTAAATGTCCAATAATATGTTCGATTTGGCTATTCTTACATAAAATTTAATTGGTTTAGCTGTTAAAAAAATCTGTATAAATAGAAGTAAAAAAAAATTCGAGAAAAATGTCTTTAACTGTCCAATACTGTCTTGGATTTGGGTAAATTTATATTAAATCATATTGGTTTGGCAGAAAAACACAGATTTATACAGACAAGTGGAAATACCTATACAGAATACTTAAATCATATTGGTTCAGCAGATAAATCTGTATAAGTAAAAGTTAAAAAAAAAAAACCTGGATACAAATGTCCAATAATGTGTTGGATTTGGCTATTCTTACATAAAATTAAATTGGTTCAGCAGATAAAAAAATAAGTAGAAATTCTTATACAGGATACTTATACAGATAAGCAGAAGTAAAAAAAAAAAAAAAAAAAAAAAAACTGCAGAAAAATGTCTTTAACTGTCCAGTAGTGTCTTGGATTTGGCTAAATTTATATTTAATCATATTTGTTTGGCAGAAAAAATACAGATTTATACAGAAAAGTAGAAATACATATACAGATAAGTAGAAGTAGAAAAACTCGAAAAAAAACCTGTCCAATACTGCGTTCGTTTTGGCTCCACTTATATTAAATTACATTAGTTTACCAGATAAATACACATTTATACAGATAGAAATAACTATACAGGATACTTATACAGATAAGTAGAGGTGAAACAAAAAGACTGGAGAAAAATGTCTATAATCGTCCAAAACTGTTTTGGATTTGGATCAATTTATATCAAAATTGGTTTAGCAGACAAATCTGTGTAAATAGACTTTAAAAGAAACTCGAAAAAAAAACGTCAATAATTGTCCAATACTGCGTTGGATTTGGCTCAAGTCAAATTAAATTGGTTTAGCTGATAAAAAATAAGTAGAAATACTTATACAGGATACTTATAGAAATAAGTAGAAATAAAAAAACTGGAGAAAATTGTCTTTAACCGTACAATACTGCCTTGGATTTGGCTCAACTTAAATTAAATTGGTTTTGGTTTAGCAGACAAATCTGTATACATAGAAGTAAAAAAAAAAAAACTCGAAAAGAAGTCTACAATTGTCCAATACAGCGTTGGATTTGGCTCAATTTAAATTATATTGGTTTGATAGACAAATATGTTTAATAGAAGTAAAAAAAAAAACTCCAGAAAAACGTCTAATTTTCCAATCCTGTGTTGGTTTTGGCTCAATTTATATTAAATTGGTTTAGCAGATAAATCTCTACAAATAGAAGTTAAAAAAAAAAACTTGTGAGAAATGTCTAACTGCCCAATAATATCTTGGATTTGGCTAAACTTATATTCTGTATAAATGGAAGTAAAAAAAAAAAAAAAAAAAAAAAAACTCGCGACAAATGTCTATAACTGTCCAATACTGCGTCGATTTGACCAAACTTACATTAAATTGTATATTGGTTTGGCAGAAAAAATCTGTATAAGTAGAAGTTAATTTTTTTTTTCAATTTTGACGGGACATCTGATGACGATTCGATTTTTTATTATTGCTCCTTCTTAAAAAAAAAACACCCAAGGATTTCGATCTTGTGTTTCCTTCTTCAAAAAAATGCTACGATCGTTACTTTTTTTTTACTAGAGTTATTTATATGTTTTGCAAAGCTTGAGGTTTGTTAATTTACAAATAGTTAAAACGAAAGATTTTTTTTTGGGTTCGATGTTATTTCTAGGATAATCTAGGTTTATTTATTTATTTTATTTTTTTTTAAATCGAGCCACTTCAGAGGGAAATCCTCGAATATAGTCCACGTTTTGTGTCTGTTACGCCAAGTCTCACGTCCGAAAGTGTCTGTTATTTTTATGAAAGGTAATTTACGTCCGTAAGAAACTGGCTTTTTTCGCGTTGGCCGGTTGTTCAGCGGGTTTGCGGGTTCGAATCCCGGCGCACCCGATGGAATTTCAATTGGAAATTTGTCAAAGGCATCGTAAAGAGGTTTGACCCTTCGTTAAGTACCGTTTGTAAACGTACATGAGACTTCAAAGTTTAGACTGTTTCGTATAAAATTTTTTTTTCTCCGGAAAAATCGACCGTTTGCTGATTTTCCCCGGGAATTCTATTTCGATCGAGTTTTAAAGGAGTTCGATTGAGTCGCGTAGCACGTGGTACCAGCTGCTTTGGTGTACCTCGAGTGGTTCATTTAAATATGAGCTTTGTGCCTGCCGCGTGCCCGGGACCCCCGAGAAAAAAAAAAATCCACGTGTCGAAGAAGCACCGAGGGTTGAATTTATTTTGCATAATTCAAACGTAGAACACGGGCAGGAAATGAACACACACACAGAAAAAAAAAACAAAACTTTTCGGCCACTTTCTCTTCGACGCCCTCACGCGAAAGTACGTGAAAACGGTTCTGTTCGCGGATTTCGACGTAGCACGAAACTTTTTTACCTCCCCCCCCCGCGAGGAATTTATCCAAGCTGTCATCACCGCTTTCCGGTTATAGACAAAAGCGCGGGGGAGACAATGAGAGGAAGCCTGGTTTTATGATTTAATTATTAAGTTCCTTCCTGGTTTTGGTTTTTTTTGATCAAACGGACAAAGTCGAGGAGCAACGCACTCTCGGTGATTTGAACGAACTGGTCGCAACGATGAAACAGGAGAGATAAGGCTTCACTCGGACTTCGCATGCTTAGTGATATCGGACTTTGAAGAGAAGTGTAATTTAGAAAAAAAAAAAACTGCCTCTTTGGAAAATTTTCTTTTTGCTAATGTAAAATATTGAGTGAATTTGATCGTAGATCTGAAGATTTTTTTTTAACTTTTGCGTTGTTTTTTTTCGTTTAAATTGTAAAATTAGGACAGTAAAAAAAACGGCCTATTTGTTTATTTTTTTTCACACCCTTTCTTGGTTTTTTTTCGCGGATTTCCATTTTCCGCCATTTTACGCTTTCAGGGGTGGTTTTTCGGGCGGCGTTCGGAGGCGGAATGAACCCGGCTCGGTGGTATGCGCAAGCCTAGCCACCCCCGCGCGAGGACACACCCCTAGCCGGCAATCGGAAAGGGGCGAAATTCCATTACGGCGTTTTCCGGGAGGGTGGTCCCGGGGTGGGGAAAAAAAAGGGAAAACGGTTTTTATCTTAGAAAAAAAAAAAAAAAAAAAAAAAAACAAGGTGTACATGTCCTTTTGTACATACAACCTCGGTTTAAAGGTTCGGAAAAAGGTTCAAACCGCACAACGACAACCGCCCCCCCCCGTATAAAAATAATCGTCAAGAAATAGGACAGCCAGACCAAACAGAATTTAAGCCTGTTTTCACTAGACCGCCCAAGGGGCGGGAGCGGTAGACGCGCATTTCCGGAAATTGCGGTCGTAAACAATACCGAAGAAAACCGTTTTCAGGTAGCCCATCGATATCGAACCAAGCATGGAAAACCAGAATGAAAATTACAGAAATAAAAAAAAAAAAAAAATCACACCCGGATTTACTCGACAAAGTTGACTATTTCATAACACAGCGATTCAAATTTCAATAAATACAATCGTCATAACAATTCTCTTTATACGCATCCAACATAAAAACAAATACGCAGAAAAAAAAAACCTGACATCCAAAATCTCTCAGAAAGACGGATTTTCCCCCCCAATATATCAACGGACCAAAAGTAAATTAACAAAAAATTCGAACGTTTTTTTTATACTTAATATCTGATTTAAAATATTTTTTTAAAAAAAACTACTAAAATGATTACAACGGATTAGGGCTTAAATCCGTATCAAGTCGATCGAAATCGTTCGGAGTCTTTCTTGAGAAAAACCGGTCTCGGGGATTTTTTTCACCGTGTCCCTTTTTTAAACCGTCCGTACGGCACGGATTCGGTGTATTTGACGCAAAATTTAATATTTAACCGACACCCAAGAAATGGCACAATTACACAGAAGACGAACGACTCCGGTTGAATAAATAAAAAATAATATATTTTGCATTGTATAAATTCACTTTTCCACGTCGAAAATGTAAACAACGTTTGTTAATTCCCAGGCTCTGAAGATGACCTCAATAAAGCTCGAAACGCAGAACGATAAAGAAAACGTTTTTCTTAAACCTGCATCGCACCAGAGCGCATCTCACGAGTTCTAAATAATTAATTAAAATTTAATTTTGTCTTTATATCGAAAAAGACGCGTTTTTATTTTTTATCAACGAACTTAAGCCGATATTATTTTTCGTCAATTCAACAACGAAGGACAGGCGTTATTTTTGAATCAATCAAGTATCATAAAAAAAACCATGACTATAAATTTTTAGCTAAGGTTGAAATTTTCCGCCCAAAATTTTGATCATCTAATTAGTTATAATATTGAATTATTTTTTTTATTTTCGATCGGGCTTAGGACGCCTTGATAGTTTACGCGAATTGGCCACTCAGCACTTTTTTTTTTGGGGGGGGGGGTAAAATCAGATGCTTAAGATTTTCACGGTACTTCTTGGACTTCACGTTCGCTTCGGCCGATCCCGACAGAGAAAATGGATGGTTTGATATTTCGGGCGAGTCTCGACCGGTCGTAAATATTTTCGTCAAATTCTTATCAGGGCTTAGTTGTGTTTAAAGCGCGTACGATCTCAAGATCGGATATTTTTTCGAACTTACCGCGCTTCGTCGAATTTTTTTTCCGATATTTCGCGTACTTAACGGAAAATCGGCCGTCACCGGTCATCCGGGTCCGGCTGGCCTCGCTGGTTTCGGGTCGGACAGACCGCCGTGTCCGACGAAACCGAACCAGAACGATCCGGTGCACAAACCGGGAAATCTGATCGAAATCATTTTACAAACTGACGCGCTTTTTTACGATCCCGTGTTTTTTTTTTTTTTGTTTCTTTCGACCAGGTTTTAACGGAAAAACTACTGCCAGGATCGAATCGGGCAGGATTGTCGTTCCTTCCAGGCAAAATCGAATTTGTTTGAATTTCAAGCGTATTTTGATGCCTATAATCGCCTAGACTTTGGAATTTTCCTAAGTGTTCAACGGCCGACAGAGGTCATCGCGGTCCTGTCTTCGCAGGTCTACCCGGAACCTGAAGAACCCGCAAGACCCGAACGGCTATCTCTCACCCGACCACTTTTGGATATTTGAACGCGAATTTTAAACGGACTTCCCGACGTACGGGTCCGCCTGTCTTCGCTGTCTCGCCGCGTCCTACGAGAACCTTACGGCCTTATCGCCCGTTAAAGATCTAATCAAGACTCATGAAGACCCTTCGGTAAAATTTATGGTGTTTTTTTTGTTTTTTTAAAGTATTCTTTCAACGACTTTTATTGTCTCGCGTTTAGTTTTAATTTTGACGCGGTTGAGGAAAGTCACCCAGGTCCGCCTATCGTCTCGCTACGTCCGCAGGAGTAAAAGACACGGGGGAAAATTTACAAACCCGTTCGATTTTTTTTTTTTTTTTTCACGAAGTAAAATCCGACTCTACTTTTACGATATTTTTTCAACTTGAAAGTATAGCTGATAACCGGTCAATTCAGTCTGAAGACGTCTGACTTTATCCTACCGAGATGTTTTATGGGATTTTTCCTATTTTCCGGGATTTTCAAAGGTGTTTGTTTTTAGATGTTGTAATCGGTTTCTTTTTATCAGACTTTAAGTTGCACCCGTTAAAGTTTAATTACAAAGGGACTTTTTAAGAGCGTAACTATAAAATGTAAGTAGTCTTCGCCTACCTTCTTGCATTCCATTGTGCTCCTCCAAACTTTGTGCTTCACTTTTTTCTCTCTCTCTCTCTCTCTGATTTCTTTTTATATGCGTCTACCCTCTGCCGAAGAAGACGGAACGATCACAGTTTTAAAATGCAGGATGTAAACAAGAGATCGCCGGCGAAAAACTGGGGGCAGAACCATATAAAATATCGTGTCACCGTTGATTCCTTATGTGGGCAAAGGCTTGCTTTGGGGGGGACAAAAAGAAAACTCGCGTTGTGAACAACAGAAAAATCGACGCGGAACAACGTAAAACGTAGAAATGAATCGAAAAAGCAAAAAATAAAAAATAAAAAAAAAACACAAAATCACACACTATCTATATCACAATTTTGTCTGAGCTGTCCTCGCGTTTGGTCTTGTCGCCTCTTGCTTCTCTCTCCCCACACAAAGAATGTTTACGCAACGAGGTCTTGTGTGTTACTGACTGCCGACGGGGTGGGGGCCCGAGGAGGGCGCCCT
>CM077110.1:15417805-15432583 GCA_039619505.1 Cimex hemipterus | reverse complement strand
ATGGTTTGGGCATATCCGATCACCTATGGTTTGGGCATATCCGATCATTGTAGTCCGCATAATGGTTTATCCTCGCAGAAGAGTCGTTAATTGTAGAAAGACCTTGTGGCAATAGATAAAGCAAAAGATTCGACGAAGGGCAGTTCAGAAACTTTAGTTTCTACAATTACACCCAAATTAATCGCTGTATCTCAGAAAAGGAAAAAAAAGTAGTGGACGTCCGGAAACCACGATTATTGACAAGAAATATACAAAATTTGGTTGGGCCATACCCGCCCAACCTGATCCACTGTTCTCACAGGAGTATCCTTTTAGATACATCGGTATAGCTGTCAGATAGGTCCATTCTGGCAATGCAATGTTCAGAAATCAAGCTTTGTGTCATGAATTTTTCAGAATGGGGTTTGGCTATCTCCGATCCTCCTGGTCCGCCCGTTCTCAACGTTTTCCCAGTAGAGATATACCTAGGATAAAGAGCTATCAAATAAAACGGTACATTCGATCAAATGGTTTTAAAATTTGTTCTGGCCATCTGCAATCAAGTTGGTACTCTACTTCCTGGTTGGGTACGCTTTCAGACAGATCCATAACTATAGGTAAGCCTATAGCTATCCCATAAGTTAAAAGATTCGGCCAAATGTGCTGAAATTTTGATAAGAGCTCGGAAATCAAAGGTTGAACTTGACAAAATTTAGTTAGGCCATCTCCGATCATCCTGGTCTTATTGGTATAGCTAGTCTAGGTCAATCTGAGAGACCTTTAGCTATTGATAGACTATAACTATCAGATAAGACAACAAATTAGACGAAGCAGTCTGAAATTTGTCAAATGGCGGTTTAGAAACCAAGGCGATCTCGATCAGCCTGTTTTTACCGTTTATCCTACCAGGCGGACATATAGCTATCAGACAAGGCAGCATAGTTGTGGAAATGGGTTAACTTGTGACAAAGAGAAGAACTGTTTGATTTGGTGATGAACAATGCAAAATGTAGTTTGGCCCTATGCTAACATTCTGGTCCGTTTGTTATCGCAAGTTTTGTCACAGAGACCTTTAGCTGTCTTACCAGACCGGTGGGTTAAGACTACAAATTTAACGAAATGAGCTGACATTTGACAACGGCCAGTCCAAAGAAAGAAAATGATAATTAGTGTTGTTGATATAGTTAAATTTCGAAACAATTCAGTGAACTTTCACGCTAATTGATACATTCACTCGTATTTATAAAGGGAAAATGTTCAGGATAGGTCGCTTCAATAATAAATCAGACGGAACTTTCGAAGAAATATATTTGGAGGATAGCTTTGTCTTTAATCAATTGCTCTATTAGCAGACGGAATCCATAAGTCATATATTGGACTCGTGCGCTGAGAGGCCTCCGGTTCAATAAGGAGAAATGAAAATCGTGAAAAACCCCATTCATAACCGGGATTAATTAACTAGGGAGGTTGGATTCTTGAGATTACGAAGGAGATTGAGGGTGGGCCAGAGGGAGGGAGAGAGAGAGGAAAATTCTGCCAATTCCGTAGCGGCATTAGTCATATACCCTCCCTACCACATATACAGGCCAGTGTTTGTTCATTAGTTCATACCATCGCGGAGGTTCATTATGGAGAGAAAAGAGGAAGGGGCTTCAAGCCATACCATCTCGCATCTCACCCCCTCCCCTCTTTTCTTCAACGACCACAGGCCCTTATATCTTTAGATTAATATCCTCTGTTTGTCTTCTAAAGAGTGGCCCGCCGCACTGCGGGATTTCTCCAGACCGTTAATTGAAGATGAGGAATCTTTGAATCACAACGGGAAATCCATTTTCCACGCATGTTTCCTATACACTTGAAATTTTTCCCTATTTAAAACAAAAAAAATAATATCGATTTCCTGGGGTGAGATGTTTCGAGAGACTAAATTCCATGGCAGGAGAAAAAAAAGATTGGACGTCGCCTAATATAACGACTGTAACCCGTCTGACAACACGCCAACAGCGAGAATAAGCGGACCAGAGATAATCAACATTCATCAAATCCATTTCAACGATTAATCTACTCCCTTGCTTAAATTATTAATATTAATAATACAGTATCTAAAGGCTTTAGCAGTCAAAAATTTGCCAGGTTTCTTTAATGTGGGTTGTTTAGTGACCGTTAGTAGATTTTTATTCGGAGATCGTGTAAATCCCAAGCTCTGAAGACGATCTCTATAAAGGTCGAAACGTTGGCACGATAAAGGAAATGTTCTTCTGAAAACGTTTAACGTTGACGTGTTTCTTTCTAATCTGTGTGCGATCTTTTGTGTCTCTTATTATTTTTCTAGTTGTACGATTTTCCGAAGAGAAATTATAACAGAGATGAACAAAAATTTGAATCGCGATCCAAGAACTGTCGAAATGAACTAATGTGCTAATTCAACAAACAGTACCAACAAACCATTTTCTTTATGGTGCCAACGTTTCGACCTTTATCGAGATCGTCTTCAGAGCCTGGGATTTATAAACATAACTATTGTATAACTTCACTTTTTTTAAACTAAAATTTTCTAGCATTGTATATATTCGTTTTTTTAATCTAAAATTTTCAAGCATTTTATAAATTAACTTTTATTAAACTAAAATTTTTTAGAATTGTATGTATTCATAATTTATATAATCTTAGATAATTTTGATTAAAAAAGCATGAACTTATACAATATTTATGTTTATAAATCCCAGGCTCTGAAGATGATCTCAATAAAGCTCGAAACGTTGGTAGATAAAAAAAAATGTTTTTCTGAAACCCACATCACACCAGACCGCATCTCACGATCTCCAAATAATCTTTTTTTTTTAGATTTAATAAATTTTTCGTTTGACCAATTAATATCTTTCAATTAGTTAAGGCTTTTAATTGAGATAAAAATGCGTTGTCACGAGCGGGATTCGAACCTACGCCCTTCGGTTTGATAAGCCACTGATACACCTGAACTTGAAAAATTGCAAAAAGGAAGGAAAATTCAAAAGGTGGAGTTCGGGAGATAGGAAGTCAGTGCCTGGATGGATCGAAGGCACGATAGTTCAAGTGGTAGAGTAGCGCCGTGTCGAGCTGAAGGTCGTGGGTTCGAATCCCGCTCGTGACATTGATTTTTTTCATCTCAACCAATACTTTAAAAAAAAATTAATTGAAAAGTTGGTCAATCGGTTGGTTAATTAATGTTTTTTGTTTAGATAAAAAGTCAATGGCACGAGCGGGATTCGAACCTACGATCTTCGGCTTGATACGCCGCTGATTACTCTCGATCAACTCGGACACTAACTTCCCATCTCAACACCACTTTTTGGATTTTCCTCGTGTAATCTATTTGATTCCGTGCGACAAATGAAATGGCCACGAAGAGCTTTAGTGAAGTCACTAGTGTCTAGCCGAGAGTCGTAGGTTCGAATCCCGCTCGTGACACTGTTTTTTTTTGTTTTTTTATCACAACTAAAAACTGTAATTTTCAAAGATTGGTCAAGCGGACCAGGAAAACCATTGACTTTCTTTTTGAAATTTAAATACAAAAAGGCCAGATAAGGTTTATTTATTTCAAAAGTCATGATCGAGAAACGCCCTCCCAAGGGTGGAATTTAATATTCCACCATGTAATTTTTAATACGTTGGCTATACGGATTTTGCATAGGTCGAAAAACCAGTCTCGAAACGGTTTAACAAATGTTATTATTTTCGCCCTCTCTCGAACGTGTTATGAGAAAAACCTCTCTTCCGGAGTATAGCACCGGTATTAGTTGTGTAGGATTAGAGAAGAAGAAGAAGAAGAAGAAAAAAAAAGACGAATGCTATTACCCTATTATGAAAGTTGGAGGAGGGGAGTAATGTTCAAGGCTTGGTAGCCTCTGGCCTATCTCGAGTCCAAAGGCACACCTCTAATTGCCTGTACGAACGTGATTCATACGGAGAATAACACTTATTAGCATAATATTGTAATAACTGGCCTCCGGGACCGCGCTCATGATCATCTCCTGATGAATTATTTAAATTGATGCACTGATTGATGACTAGATATGGATCAGGCCTTTTGTTCTTTTTTGCCGATGGTGCACCCCCCCCCCCCCGGACGGTGACATTACCGATACGGCTATTAAAATTTTCAGAGCTCGTAATCAATTAAGTCCTGGATTATGCTCAACCGTTCGGGAGAACGAACGATTCAAGGCTGGGCGAAATTTATTTTACATGTAGCCAATAAATGTACAATGCTTTTGAGAAATTTTCACTGGACCAACAGAAAACTTTACAGGCCTTTATAACCCCACAAATCATCAAAGTGATGGGACAAACTTGGCAAAAAAAAGCGATCCCGGAGTAACGCAATAAAACGTTACATAAAATCGATTTTGTTATTGGTCATAATCGGCCATATTAATTATTCCAACGGATTATTATTTTTCTAAGGTTTTTGGTTCAGATGAAAAATTACTGGCCGAAGGTCGTGGGTTCGAAACCGGCTCGTGACGCTAATTTTCCATCTCGACAAAAATTTTAGATTAGCACCAAACAACTGGAATAATACAATAAAATGTTATATTAATCATTCTTTTTATCTAACGTTTTTGGTTGAGATGAGAAAAATTAGGGGCCGAAGGTCTTGGGTTCGAATCCAGCTCGTGACACTAATCTTTTCTTTTTCGACAAAAAACCTTAGAGTATAAAAAACCCGGAGTAAGGCCGATGACACACGGAGCGGTTTTGACCGAAGCGTTTACCGCGAGAAAAATCGAGTCGGTGGGTCGTTCTTTGTTGTTGCATTGCGCCTGACAGACGTAGCGGTCGTAACCGCCTGTCGGTTTTCAAACCGAGTCGGTCGGTCGTGGAGACGACCCAACGCGTCGGTTTTGAAAACGCCAGGCGGTGAGTGGTACACAAGTATTGCATCAGCCCTGCCACACGAGGCGTTTTTTCAAGCTGTTCGTACCTCACTTTCTTGAAGGGTTGTTTGATTGTGAGTTTTCGAATTTACTTTTAAGATGCAAAAAATAGACGTGGAGAAAAAGATCTGTAATACGGCATTTTATTTTACTATGGAACTCAAAACTGCCCATTTACATCCTTGTAAAGTCAAAAAATTCTTCAGGGTGTTTCCTCATCTCTGAAAATGCCCTCTTTCTCTTCTCTTCTCGACAATTGGATGAACCCACATTTTCCTGTGTTTTTTCCATTCTCTTCTTCCAACAATGGTACAGAGACACCAGACGAATCTCTTCATCCGATATTGAACATAATCATAATGTCCAGAAACGAAATTTATTATTGAAAATAAGAAAATTAATAAAATTAACCTTTTATTTCAAAATCAATGCAGGGGACATCCAACAACCGCTGATGGTAATTTCAGTATCACATCGATGACCAAATTGCAATCTGTAGAATTGATGGTGTTGACAGTGCAACTAATTACTTCTGCAATGTCGTGTTCTGCAGCTGTCCCACTAAAAACCCTCCTGGCCGATGCCTTTATTTTAGAAAAAAGCATATTCAGCTGGGTTTAACATTGGGGAATATGGAGGATTATATATTTATAAAATAATCAGCAGGTAGTACATTATTCTGTAATTAGTAGGGCGAACTGTAACAGTAATTTATTTTGCAATTTCCTACATGATCTTTGCGAGAAACTTAATGAATGGAGCTGAACACTCTATTCCGATAATGGATAATGCAGCCATTCACAGAATGTAAGATGTATGCAATCTTGTAGAATCGTTTTCTCACACCATCAAGTACTTGCCTCCACATTCCCCAATGTTAAACCCAGCTGAATATGCTTTTTCTAAAAAAAGGCATCATCCAGGAGGGACATTGCAGAAGAGATTAGTTTCAGTGTCAACACCATCAATTCTACAGATTGCTCCAATTTTGTCATCGATGTGAAACTGAAATAACCATCAGCGGTTGCTGGATGTCCCCTGCATTGATTTTGAAATAAAAGGTTAATTTTGTTAATTTTCTTATTTTCAGTAATAAATTTCGTTTCTTGACAGTATGATTATGTTCAATATCCCCCATTACCCCATTCCATTTGAAAATTATTAAATTGCTCGGGAAACGTATTAATTTGCTTGGGAAGGGTACTAAGTTCGTTGGGAAAAGTATTAAATCGCTTGGGAAAAGTACTAATTTGGTTGGAAAAAGTATTAAATTGGTAGAAAAAAGTACCAATTTAACTGAAAAAAGCTATATTTATTAAACAGGACTTGTTATACAAACTGCAAAATAACACCTTGCAACGTTCAATGCTTATATGCACTGCTGTAGGATACATTTAATAGCTGAGAGAAAACAAAACCTCTTCGGCCAAAACGCACATCAAACCGCTGCATGTGTCACCACCTACCAAGACCGAAGCGTTTATCGCTTCGGTCAAAACCGCTCCGTGTGTCATCGGCCTAATAAAGCATAACGTTTGATTAATCGTTATTTTTATCTAATATTTATGTTTGAGATGAAAAATTAGTGGCCGAAGGTCTTGGGTTCGAATCCAGCTCGTGACACTAATCTTTTCTTTTTCGACAAAAAACCTTAGAGTATAAAAAACCCGGAGTAATAAAGCATAACGTTTGATTAATCGTTATTTTTATCTAATATTTATGTTTGAGATGAAAAATTAGTGGCCGAAGGTCTTGGGTTCGAATCCGGCTCGTGACGCTAAATTTCCATGTCTCCAAGAACCTTAGATTAGAACAAAAAATCCCGAGAGATAAATAAAACGTCAGATTAATCACTATTTTTATCTAACGTTTTTGATTTAGATGAAAAGTTGGTGTCGAAGGTCTTGTGTTCGAATCCCCCTCGTAACTTTAATTTCCCATCTCGGCAAATGCCTTAGATGACAACAAAAAACCGGAGTAATAAGATATAAAGTTTGATGAATCATTATTTTTATCTATTGTTTTTGGTTGAGATTAGAAATTAGTGGCCGAAGGTCGTGGGTTCGAATCCCGATCCTCACACAAATTTTAATTTCGTCAAAAACCTTACATTAGACACAAACAACCGGGGTAATAAAATATAACGTTAGATTAATCATTTTTTTATCTAACGTTTTCGTTTGAGATGAAAAATTATGAGCCGAAGGTCGTGGGTTCGAATCCCGTTCGTGACACTAATTTTCTATCTCAACAAAACCTCAGATTAGATCAAAAATACGGGAGTAATAAAAAAAAGTTGGCTAAAAACCCATATTTCATTAGTAGTCATGATTGATCATATTAATTTTTTTTTTAATCGAATGTTGTTCGTAGAGATGAAAAATTATGGGCCGAAGGTGTTGGGTTCGAATCGCGTTCGTGACACCGATTTTCCATTCACAAAAAACCCGTAAAGACAAATCCTTTCCATCCAAATTGCCTACAATTCCCCCCCCCCAAAAAAAAATTGTGATAACTGTCTAATAGCTTAAAGCGGCCCATAGACGATCAATTTTTTTTGCACAATATTGTTGGATTGTGCAATTTAATTGATCGTGTGTAGACGATATCGAAAGTTTGTGCAATACATTGCACGATTGACGAAAAGTTGAAAATATATTGTGCAACCTGGAAAATATTGCACCGCCTGTTGGCATTATTCCGCACTATCAGTCAGTTTGTGAACCATCAACAAGTGGTACAAACTGTTCAAGTTCATTTGCACAAACGAAATTTTGTACAATATTATTGAACGTTAAGGGGCAATCGTCAAATTATTGCACAATCTATATTGTACAATAATATTGACCGACTATGGGCCGTTTAACTGTGCCCCGTGAAACTTTAATGATTTTTGATACTTAGTAAACTACGCGTAATGGCACAAATCTGCCCTCGGTAAAAATATAGGGACAGGAAAAATAAAATAAAATGATCTCACTTATTTTTGAAACAGAATTGAATTCAGGTGAAAAGCAGAGTAATTGTACAATTTTTAATTGGAATACTGGATTGAAAAATTAACCTCCACCGAATTAAGTTCAAAAATATATATTTTTTGTTTACAATGAAAATTCGTATTTAAGGATTTGAAAAAGTGTTAAAAAAAAGTGAGAAAAACATAAATTAATTGAAATTTTTTTCTCGGTTCCTTGGGCCTTTTGGCAAAAATGGTCGGCCATTTTTCATTAAACTTTTCGATTTTTAAGTGAATTTCGAAATTCTGTTTCCTGACTACACATAGACAGAGATAACCATATTTAATATTAAAAAAAAGAAAAAATGTTGAACATATAACAAGGAAAGGACGTCAGCCTACAGTTTTGTCAAAGACAAGGTCGTGGGTTCGATCCCCGTCGTTGCCCTTGAATTTGTTCGCGAAATCGCGACACTTTAAATAGGGAAAAAATTTAAAAAATATCAAATTTATATAAATAAGTTATTTAAAAAAAAGAGTTATACGTCATTTAATGAACCGGCTTTCCAAGCACCCACTGCGCGGCGTTTGAAATTTTCCCATCCTCAATGTGAATCAATTAAACAACTTTTCTCCTCCTAGTCACGTCTTGTTTGAATTAACTCTGGAAGACTTGTAAATTGATAGCAATTAAATGGGAATGGAATCAACTCGGCCCGGGAGGATCCACGGGGGTCCAAACATCCCAGAAATCTCCCACTGCCCCTTCATAACGATAGCTAATTAATCCTGAGTTAATCACCGATGCCGACGTGAAGATGTCTTGATGCTATCTCATTTGAGAAATGCCACGACGGGAGGGCTGCGGCTACTTTTTTCTCTCTCTCTATTTATTTCCAACCCTCGACACTCTTTGTACAATTTAGAAATATTTTTATTCTGTCTTTTTCATACCGCTGATTTATTTTGATGGCCTGTGTTTTCAAAATTGCTAAATGCCTAACTGACATAAAGCCAATTTTGAAATGTGAAATACAAAACTTCGAAAAAGAATCGACACGAGGACTTCATCACTTAGCGACTACATTTTCGGCCTAACCTCAAACATTGGCCCGGGCCTATTAGATCGAGAAATGTGAATTAGCCGATTTTTACAACTTTATATTTTTTTTCTCAACCTAACAAGTCCCAACAGGCTTATCACGGTTAACACAAGACTCGTGAATAACCCTAAATAATAAATGGCACACACGAATGCGTATCTCGAACAACAGAATGGCGGCCATGTTGGTTACTTAAGCCCTGACGGACAGTAAAGTAACTATATTCTCGGCCTAACCTCAAATATTGACCCTGGCCTGTTAGAGCGAGGAATCCGCTAATTTATACAAGTCTACATAATTTTTCTCGATCTAACAAGTCCTAACAGGATTAACACGGTTAACACAAGACACGTGACTAACCGTAAATAACAAATGATACTCACCAATGCGTATCCGGCACAACAGCTGTTGAATTCATGGCTGCCATGTCGGTTACCTTCGCCCCAACGGAGAGCAAAGCAACTACATTTTCGGCCTAACCTGAGATATTGGCCCTGGCCTGTTAGATCTAGGAATGTTAATCAGACGATTTTTATAACATCATTTTTATGGATCTAACAAGTCCTAACATGCTTAGCACGGTTAACACAAGACTCGTGAATAACCCTAAATAACAAATGACACTCACCAATGCGTATGTCGAACAACAGCTGTTAAATTCATGGCTGCCATGTTGGGTACCTTCGCCCTAACGGATAAAAATGGGACTACATTTTCGACCTAACCTCTAAGATTGGCCATGGCCTGTTAGATCGGGCAACGTTAATCAGCCGATTTTGACAAGTCATTTTACTCGCTCTAACAAGTCCTAACAGACTTAACCTTAAACATCGCGAATACACCTAATCAGCCTTTAAAAGAAAGAAAAAATATTGTGCTTTGAAAACCTCTTATAAGAATTGAATCTGATCTACTTTCCTTCGTTGTATTTTGGGCTTATTAATTTATTTGTCTTTATTGACATAGCGGCGAGTTGAATTTTGTCTGGGCGACTTTTGTTTCTCACCCCGCCCGTCGGATGGAACGGCCGCGATATTAAAAATAACACTTAATTATCTTTCTACCGAGAAATTGTAATTTGAAAAGTGGCAGAGATTCAAGTTAAATCCACGAAACATTAATGAGTTGACGGCGTAAACCTCCGGCCGGGTCGGAACATTAATTAACGGAGGCGACAGAGTAAATCTCAACCAGTTCATCAAGACACAAAAATCTAAGTTGGGCAAATTCATTAAAAGCTGGATATCCCGGGACTGTGACCTTAATTAAAAAAAAAATCTGAAGAAAGTCATCCTGGAGGGTTTAATTGAAGTTAGACGAACATTCATTAGCTGTAATAATATTTACAAGTCCAGACAAGATTAATTCAACTAAATTAATTTCTCGAGCTTTTCCCCCTCGTCTCGTTTTTTTTTCGTTTTTCCTCCGATTCTCCTTCGGCACCCGCCTTAAGAAAGTCATTACTGGTAACACGATCTGCGTTTTCTAAACAAACCCCGGGGTCTGGCGCAATGACGTTCTAGAGGGGGTAAAAAAATAGATTGTTAAAAAATACTCCTTTGCCCTGAAAGCGTTGTTAAGGACAAAATCAAAGACGTCATCAAGACAACGTCAAAGTCTAGAAGTGAGTCCAGGCAAGATGTCGCATCATGGTCATGACATGCTACTATCAACAGGCTCCTCGTCGGTGAGGATAAACCAGCGAGAACATATGGACCAGGATGATCGACTATGACCAAACCACACTATTTCTAGTTAATTACTCTTTTTTGTAAGTTCTTGGTTGTGATGAAAAACCTAGTGTCACGAGCAGGATTCGAACTTCGAACCTTCGGCTCAATACGCCACTGCTCTAACCACTTGAGATCTCATGACTTCGATCCAACCAGAATCTTTATCTCAACCTACCTACCTCCGCTTTTCCTCTTTGCCCCATTTTTTCAATCCGCTCGTGACACCATCCCTAACCATATAACCATCCATAACAAGAAGGCGAATACGTCGAAATTTGGATGGCGTCGAACATTGGTTGTACGTAAAGAGCCAACAGGATCACCATTTTCTTGGATCTTGTTGAAATGGCAAGTTTAAACGACTTTTTGGATAGAATGTATTTATTAGCGGGAATAGTATGAGGCAGTAGGCGGATAAGTCGAATTTTGGATGGCGTCGAACATTGGTTGTACGTAAAGAGCCAAAAGGATCACCATTTTCTATGGATCTCGTCGAAAGACTAGTTGAAATTTTTTTTTGATAGAATGTATTTATTAGCGTGAAAGTATGAGGCAATAGGTGAATAAATCGAAATTTGGAGGGTGTCAAACTTTGGTTTTACTTAAAGAGCCAACAGGATCACCATTCTTTTGGGTCTTGTTAAAATGACAAGTTGAAACGACTTGTTGGGTAGAATGTATTTATTACCGTGAATAGCATGAGGCAATAGGTGAATACGTCAAAAGTGAGTATGTCGAAACTTGATGGCTGTCAGACATTGATGCTATTTAGAAAGCAAACGGGAATAATGTTTTGCTAGGCATTGCTGCAGTGCCGAGTTTCAATGTTTTGTCGGAGAGAGTGTATTTATTAGCGAGAATAGTAATGTCACTAAACAAACATATATCAAAAATTGATGGGTGTCATATCTTGTCTGTTTATTGAGAGCAAGCGTGCCGTTTTCTTCGGGGTTATGTTTCATGTAAAGCAGCCGGTGTTTCTAGACATCAATACTGAAGATCGAGGTATGTTTTAAGCGGCCCATACACGCTCAATATTATTGCGCAATGTTTAGGTTTGTGCAATATAGTCGATCGTGTGTAGTCGAAATTGAAGGTTGTCCAATATATTGTGCTAAATACAAATCCTTGAAAATATAGTGTGCAAACGGGAAAAGGGTGTGCCGTCTGTAGGCAATATTGCGCAATATCAGTCAGTATCAACACGTGGTAGAGTACGCGTCTTCATGGCTGCCAAAGAAGCTGATAGGCAACCCATTTTCGAATTCATTGACGTTTATCGTGGCCTTCCAGCTCTGTGGGATGTCAAGTGTAAAGATTATACTAATCGTGCGAAGAAGGGTGATCAGTATGAAGTGTTGTTAGAAAAATACCGCGAAAAATATCCGGAGGCTGATAAACAAGAAGTAGTGCAAAAAAAAATTATTTTAGAACAAATTTGCCAGAGGGAACAATATATTGCCTTGAACGTTGTATGTCTGTGCTCGGGATTGTGCAATATATTGTACAACCATCAATATTGCCTGCATACAATACAATTTATTGCACAAATCAAACCATTGCGCAATAATATTGTGCAGTGTAGGGCCTCCGTCAAAATATTGCGCAATAATATTGATCGGTGTAGGGCCTCCGTCAAAATATTGTGCAACCCACATTGTGCAATAATATTGAGCGTGTATGGAACTCTTTACGGACAAAAACCAGGTAGACTAGGCGGGCCAGGATGGGTTGAGTGTAGTACTTTGGCAGGTTTAGTAAACTCGGGAGTTCTGTCAGTTTAAATTCAATGTTGGCTGATGCAAACTGTAAGATTTCTGGTAGAATTTTATGCTATTTTCAATAAAGAATTTATGTATTGAAAGAGTGATCCTTCCCATATCCGTGTATGATTATATGACCTTTATAAATCTGTCACGTTCAAATTTTTTTTTTCTGAAAATCATGACCGGCGTTCCATCAGGGACAAGGAAACCTCCTTCTTCCCGGCCATTAGGATAAATATCATCTCTTGAGACATTGTCTATAGACACACTTGTAGATAAGAGCTGGCAGTGTTCCAGCCGAGTTGGCACCGGCTCCCCAACGGCAATATTAATAAATTTTAGTAATTAACCATTCCTCACGGTTTCAGTTATTAGACTTGTATTTTTATTTTTGGACCGACTTCTGTGTTTTCCACTCCCAAGACTTTATACGGACGTCCTCTCTAATTCCCATTTGTCCCGGACCCTCCGCGGAGAGTCCATCTCCCTCTTAATTATCCTTCTCTCCTTCTCGGGGCCTTCTCGCTGACTCTATCGATGATAAATCATCACAGACTCTGATGCCATTACAAAATATTTTATAAATAACCGGGCCAGGGGTGTAAGTTGTTTTAGATCGAGTTGGGTCCCGAATTTATAGATTGAACCTATTGAAATCTTAACTCCGACATAAAAATTTTTCAAATAAACAATGATCAAAGAATCAAACATTGCAGAAGCATCCTCACTATTTTAACGACACAAAGATCATGATGACTTTCGCAAAATGACGCTTTGATTGATCAACTTACAGTTAAGAACTTAAAAATAATGACCCGAAAAGAAACAATTTTATATTGAACAAAAAAAGAAAAAAAAAGATGAAGTAATGACTTTTGGCACGAGTCAGTCGAATCTGTTGGCAAGTACTGAGATATGCGGACAGCTTGAGACAAAGTGTTCTCATTCGAAATTAGAAGGTTTTTACACGATAATGTAAAACGGAATGGAAATTTCGTCGATTTTTAACATCGCTAGATTTGTAAGATGTCGCTTGTGGCGACAGATTTCGCACTTAAATTTCTCCAACTGGTTTTCTTTTGCTTTTCAATTTCGAATAAACGCTTGTCCGAGGGCATTTGTATAGTTAACAACCGGCTCGTGAGAGTACTGGTCCGCGTGACCTCGCTCGTTTTGCCGGTCAGATATTTCCTCTTCTGCCCCAACAACTAAGTTAGAAGGCAAATATAGTTAAAAAGAAAGAAGACACGATGAGGGACGAAAAAAGCACAATAGAGAACAAATAGAAAGTTGGAGAATAAAGAAAAAATCGAAAAGAGAAACATGAAAGAGAGAGAGAGAGAAAGAGAAGACATAAGGATCACAGGCAGATGAATACAACAAAAAAGGTAGAAAAACGGAGAGAAAACAAAGAGCAAAAGACGCGCAATGAAGAGAAAGCTCGAGAATAGATAGAGAGAGGATGAGAGAGTCAGTTAGAAAGACAGAGCTAGTTATAAAAGAAAGAAGACAGGATGAAGGAAGAAAAAGCACAAGAGAGAACAAACAGAAAGTTAGAGAATAAGATAAAAAGATAGAAAAAGTAAGTAAAAGCGACAGAGTAAAAAACAGTGCAACAGACAAATACACAACAGAGAAACAGAGAATGATAGAGAGATAAGCGTACAGAAGCAATGAAAGATCATAAAAATCACAGACAGAATAAAAAGACTGCGAGAGGAAAAAAGAAGCAAGGGTGAGGGAGACAGAACAAACAGACACAGAGAATGAGAAAGGGAAAGTTTAAGAGTAAAAGAATGACAGAAAGAGAGCTAGACCCTAGGAAAAGAAATGACACAGTAAAACAGCAGGTAACTAAATAGGGAAAGACAAGTCGAGGCAGTTGGACAGAATGACAGAAACAGTATGTAAGGAATACTGTGAATGTAAGGAAAAGAAAGTAGAGAGAGAGAGAGAGAGAGAGAGAGAGAGAGAGAGAGAGAGAGAGAAAAGGGAGAGGCTGTGTTCGACTAAGGCGGAGTGTGATAGATAGGCAAAAAAAAACAAATTCAATAAAACCCCTAGGAAAAGTAATGAGACAGTAAAACAGTTGAAGAAATACGGAAAGACAGGTCGGACAGAATGACAGAAACGGAATGTAACGAACCTATGAATATAAGGTTGTAAGGTAGATTGAGCGATTGATTGAGAGATTGATCAAGAAATTGATTGATTGATGGATGGATGGATGGTTGGTTGGTTGGTTGGTTGGTTGGTTGGTTGGTTAGGGATGGTTGGTTGGTTGGTTGGTTGGTTGGTTGGTTGGTTGGTTGGTTGGTTGGTTGG
>CM077110.1:15404459-15414702 GCA_039619505.1 Cimex hemipterus | reverse complement strand
TCTCTCTCTCTCTCTCTCTCTCTCTCTCTCTCTCTCTCTCTCTCTCTCTCTTATTTCTCTTTCTACTTTCCTTTGTTTGTCTGTGTTATTTTTTCTTCTCCTTTCTTTTGTCTTTCTCTGCCTGATTCTCTGTCCTGCGTTTACATCCATCTGCCCCTGTTTCACTCTCTCTCTTTTATATTTTCGTCTGCTCTCTCACTCTTTTCCTCTTTATTTATCTTTTTCTTTGTTCTTCTAATTTTCCTGTCTTCTCTCTCACTTTCACTTTTCTCTCACTCTCTTTCAATCTCCGTTTTTTTCTATCAATCTGTTTTTCGTTTTCTTTCGCGTGCCCTTCTACGTGACTTTTTTCTATCTGCTTCTCTCTCTCTCTCTCTCTCTCTCTCTCTCTCTCTCTGTGTGTTTGCCGTTCTTTCTTTTAATCTTTACCTTACATTCTGTTTCTGTCATTCTGTCCAACTGTTTGGACTTGTCTTTCCCTATTTCCTTACCTGCTGTTTTACTGGGTCATTTCTTTTCCTTGGGTTTTATTGAAGATTTTTGTTTACAATACTAAATACTATCCGCTTTTTTTTGCTGCTCTATCACACTCCTCCTTAGTCGAATACATTCTCATTCTCTTATACTCTCCCTTACTTATTCTTTGTGTCTTTTTGTTCTTTTTGTTCTGCCTATGATTTTTTATGATCTTTCACTGCTTCTGTACGCCTATCTCTCTGACTCATTATTTCACTCTCCGACTCACCCCCTCCTTGTATATCATTCTGTCCTTTTCTCTGTTTCTCTCTCTTTATGAGACTTTTTTCTTATTTAACTTTCTGTTGCTCTGTCTTTGTCTGTTGCAGAGTCTTTACTCTCTCGCTTTCTCTCTCACTCTCTTTTTCTATGACTCTCTTACTTTTTCTATCTTTTTCTCTTATTCTCTAACTTTCTATTTGATCTCTCTTGTGCTTCTTCCTTCTTCGTGTCTTCTTCCTTTTTTAACTAGCTCTGTCTTTCTAACTCATCCTCTTTCTCTCTTTTCCCGAGCTTTCTCTTCATTGCGCGTTTTTTGCTCTTTGTTTTCTATTCCTCCCTTTTTGTAGTCTTCATCTGTCTGGGTTCCTTATCTTTTCTCTCTCTCTCTCTCTCTCTCTCTCTCTCTCTCTCTCTCTGACTGTACTGAAATATTTTATTATTCTTTATAATTGATTATAATTTTCTAATAATTCTGTCTGAAGAGGATTTTGTTGCTGACGCTTAAAAATTGAAATGCTTACGATGACTTACTTGATGACATTAGTATTATTTTATTAATAGTCGGTTTTAGTTATGCACGTTTTTTATGGACGAATCAAATCGTGTGCTTTTGAAAGGTCGACTGTTACTCTTTTTTTTTGTTTTTTTTTTTTGTTTGTTAATCTGTTCCGATTCAATCGTCGAGTATAGTTAGAAGAACGTCTTCTGTCCCCCGTACAACCCCTTTCAAGGGGTGGCATTCTTAATTCGCCCCCTCCCCCTCCCAACAGTGGATTGTGTTTTCAACAAGACTGTACACGAAGTGGTGAGGGAGGAAGGATCCATTTAGTTAATTGATGCCTTGGTAAAACAGACTCGCGATTAATCCGACTCCGAGGCCCTCGCCAAGAATTGTCCATGTGGGGTTATATTATTGTTACGCTGCACAAACAGAGAAAAACGAATTGGTTCAAACTTCCACGCCGTATATCTTAGTACATGTCAACATGGTGGCCATCCACGGTTAATTTGGCTATAACTCATTCTTATCGATATTGTTATCGTTATGGAACATTTTGGTTAAATATAAAAGAAATAAATATTCAACAAGTTCGTAAATTGTTTGAATAGTCCTTAGTCAGTATAACGACGAAGGTCTGTTCGGGTTGGCGGGATCCCTAGTATTCTTGTCACCTCTGATATCTTCCTAAAATCAGTTTGAAATCGAGATCGTATTCGAAAAAACTACTGAGAACTATCTTTTTCCATTTTGAATTATTTAGACATCCAAACAGCTCATGATATCACAGCCCGAGAGTATATGGTCATAGGTAGACATGATTTTAAACACCAGCTGGTAAAGGTGAAACTTGCTCCCTGATTACTAGTCCAGTGTGAAGGAATTCTTTGGAAAAGAGGCACCTAATCGTTCTCCCAATGAATAAAGAACATGCAGAATCGGAGAAAGGCCCAGATGGACATCCATCATGTCTCGGAATTAACAGCTTGGATGTTCACCGCACCAAAAGTAATGGACAATTATCATCCTGTAACCCTGGCAGTGGAAAAGTGAGAGATTTGTCTTGCAAAGATTGTAAGGTTGCATGTGATTCCGTATATGGTATGCGACGTCCAGAGAGGTATGTAGGGGAAAAAGGCAGACAGGTGTGGAGGTAGCATCAGCCTACTTTCCAAACGGAGAGCAGCATCCGTAGAAGTGCGGACTGACCGACTACTGCAGGGAGAAGAACCTGTCTGGTGCCACATCTGCCTGCAAGATGAAGTATCTTTGGATGCACAAAGTTGAACTACTGAAAGTCTAATAAACATTCGTTGATGAACTAGGAATCACTGGCTATAAGCACTTCGTGGGAAACAATGGCTTAAATTGAGCAGTATACTACACACTTCAGATCTTACATCAAGGCAATTTTGTCCTTCAAGTTATACGCTTTTCTTTATTTTTAGTTATCATCAATGTAAGGTCATGGGTGTGAGGAGGTATCTTATTCCTGACCAATACGAGGTAATACGAGCATGGCAAGTATTTTTATATGCAATACTGTAGACCTGATAAATTTCTGTGATATTTGGCTTGGATGTTGTTTCAACATTGACAATGTTTTGGTAAGCACGATTGAACTTTTATATGTTTATTTTTGATCAAGTTTCTAAAAAAAAATCTTGGGTCAATGATGGATGGTACGGAGTATGTGGGGAGTCGAAACCCGAGTTTGTATTTCCCCTGACGACTCCGCACGTCGTCTCCGGTTGAATATTGACCTAGTACGAGCTTTTTTTGAAAGAAGACATCTCGTTGTTATTCGCTGCCTCGCTCCGCTGCGATCCGCTCGAGCGAATGGAAACCGGGCTAAGACATGGGTGACGTCCCCAGGAGGATTGACTTGCAAACAAGACTCCAGACCGGCTTGTATACACAATGAAACCGCTTTATACGGCCACCCTCATTTTCCCAGACTTTCCGCCGGGCGGGCCGGGGGCGGGGTGGAAGAGATGAAAAGAAGGGAAAATACTCACGTTTCATCGATCCGGTGAGATTACCTGGGACGGAGGAAGGAGGGGGCCGTTCCTAATTTGCAACCTGCACAAGTGATATGTGCTCCACGGACATTTACGCGCATAAAAGTATGTAAAAAAATATCAAAAACTATTATGACACGCTGATTAGAAAGAAGCGTATGCAGATGAGGCAATAAAGATAACAGGCTTGATCAGCTTGTACAGGGCGTATCGGTAGATCGTCCTTCGATGGAAATTATACAAAGTACCAACACACTATAATTTTCCAATCAATTAAACAGACTTTTTTTTATTTCTTCTTAGTTTGGGGAGAATTCTATTATAATCACCTTCGTTAAAACAACTTGGACAGTTAGATCAGCTGTTAGGCATGAGGTGTAGCTTATACCCTGATACCTTCCTCCAATCTTACTAGTTTTGAAGTCGCATTATTTAACCAAATAGAATAGACCTCTAGTATGGTCTTAGACACGTGCCATGACTTGAAATTACGTGAAACCCTTCTAGTGGATACAGTGAGTTCACAAATCTTCAGAACCATCAAGCACCAGGTCATACAAAGTTACTTGGTTTTGTGTGGAAGGAAACCGTAGTGCTCTGTTGGTACAGTTACCTTGGCCTTTTTATAAATATCGTCTAGGTATTTATCCATACTGAAAATCAGGTTTTCATCAGGATGACTACCATGCTTTTATGGGCATCACGTGAAATATGGTGAATTTTATTATCTGACCTAAATGGATAGTGGCATCAAAATGCCTATATTTTCTATTTGTTTAATTGGACCTGCGAAGGTTTGTCAGTACATCTTGGTAATAAGTACAGTGATTTGGTCATACCATCGACTTTGGTTTTGATTATTGTGGTATTCTGGTATTTTCTGCCCATACGTTTCATTTTTACTGTCGATACCTTAGCCACCTCAGCGATCTTTCGAAATTGTGAAACGGGTCTGAGCTAGTTGCTACAATAGCTAAGTCAGCATGTTGGTGTTGTGATGGTCATGGACACGTTTGGATAATGATTTGTAGATTTTGGTGGCTGATCGTTATTCACGTCTGGTTTTATTTGTATGTGCATTTGGCTTTGGTTAATCAGGTCTAGATTGATGAAAAAAGGTTACCTTTAAGGTTAAGCTGAATCGAGGTCATAATGCAGTCTTTGGGATCCTCAAAATTGATATGTTTTGAATTGAACTCATTAAAATTTATTTTAGTATGTTATGTTAAGTTTTTTAGGTGTTGGTTTGTGGTTCATTGAGCCAGGAGTCATTAGATGCTTGAGGATCTAATGCAGACCTTTTCTAAGTCTGTTCTAGTGGTTGATTGTCAGAAAATATCACCACGTTGCGGTTGTCCAGCTTGTGTTGTTTGTTACAGTATGGGCGAGGATATAAAATAAAATAAGTGAAACTCGTTGTTTCATAGCGCAGCATAAACATCTAACGGAATGTGCCGAGAAGCGCGGGTTTGTAGATACCGGCGAGGTCCTAATGGATCCGTTTTCGGGAGCACGCGTCCGAATCCTCCTCGGGATCGGCCCGTTTATTTTCCCCCCTTATTTCCCTCTACTTCTTTTCGGGTGTCCGCCGGCCGTATAAGGGAAGGAGATAAGCCTGCATGCCCGACCGGTTTCCCCCTTGCGCCGTGAGAGATGAACCAAAGTGGTTTACGCCCTTTCTTCCATTGATAGTCTCTCCCACTTTAATGCAAATGTACTTTTAAGTGGTATTAGGGTTTTTACGGAACTCGAGGGACGAGGTGGATTACAAAAGAAGGAAGGAAAATAGAAGGTGTTAGTCTTAATGGAATCCTACTTCGTTTTTTTCTCTCTCTCACTCGCTCTCTACGGTGTCCTCACCCGCCGTGGCCTTTTCCTGTACTTTTATTTCCTTCTTTAAACGTTTTCGAAATTCCATTTGGACGTGTGATTTCATAAAACGTCTTGGGTCTCTTTTTGCGCTTATCTTAAGTGGTGTACGGTAAAAAAGTAGCCAACATCTATTTTCGTTTTTCTCCTTTAAAACTGTTGTCTTTAATCAGAAAACCTTTCAAACCCGAGATCGTACTTAGCCAGGGGATTGATAAACAAGGGTTTTAACAAAAATTAAGAACAAGAGGAGAATCAAAAATTGCACCATGACAGAAAGAAGGACAGTACCCTATTTCTATGTCTAGATGGTGGTGGTGGTGATGAGGACATAGGAAGTGGGATTTGTGCTCCCCAGGCACTGTAGCCTTCAGCCCTAGTTCCTTAGTTCAATGCAATAGATTCAATCCTTCTCCATAATATCAGGCCATTGACTGTCTCAGATTCAGGTCTCAGGTCTTAGGTTTTTTCTGCATGTTAGGTTAAATCTCAATCGAGCAGTTGCTTCACATTCGAAGGTGATATTGGAAGGCTATTGCTTCTCCTTGCTACACAATCCGCAGATGGTATCACCGTTATATATGCTCATGATGTGTTTACTCAGATGCCAGTGATCGGTTAGTAGTCCTAATACTCATGTGCGCCTTGCCCTCTCCAATTGAGATTGCCAGCATTGGCGATAGTTTAGATTACCAGATACTTCACAATGGAATTTTATGTGTCGTAGAAGGGAGCATTAAAGTTACAGCTTTGAAACTTGGATGTTGGAGGATTTGGCCGAGCACCACGATTCCTTAAGACCAAATCAGCCTGATGAGCGTTTTGCAAGTGGTTGTTACAAATCTATCCGAGTAAAGCCCAAAGTGGCGTGGTTGGCTGGCCGTAGATATGAACTTGTTTCTATGCGCCGAACATGGAAGCTGATATGGGTGGCTGTATCCTCCATCTCACTGCATAATCTGCAGGTGGGATCATCGCTGTGTATGCCTATGTTGTGTAGATGTTTTCTCATATACCAGTGACCGGTTAATAGTCCTATCACCCTTCTGAGTCCCTAGCCCAGGCCATTTGAACCAGTGGATTTGCCAGTCATGGTGTGGTTTGTTTTACCATACTGTGTCTAGCATTGTTTGTCTAGAAAGTGATGAAGTTTGGGCAGTAGAAAGTGATAATCGAAGAAAAAAAACAGTTTCTCGTTGAAACGTAGCGATGGGCGGCGGACCAGTCAGTTGGTCAGTCTTGACTGTACAGCTCCTTCGACTGATGATGATCTACAGGCTCGAAATTCGGGTCGTTGAAAACTCCTTACCGGGAGTAAGTAATTATTTTTTTAAAAAGATCGAACAATACGCACACTCCACCATTTCTCTTTTCTAGTGATGCAAGCAAGATCATCAGAAAATATATGACCACTAAAAACATGACACAAAACATCTGAACAAATAAGTTTCCGATTTAAGCTCGCCTCCTTATGAGCTATGCGATGAGGAAAGAGATGATTGCATTTCGAAAAAAGCCCCGTCGAATATTTAAAAGAATGATCCGTAATTGCGCCCCCCGGGGCGAATAATCAATGGCTAATGCGTTTAAAGGTAAAATAAAAAGGTTATAAGGCCAAAAATGTGAAATCGTCCATAATTACTTTCTACAATGGCGTGTGATCTACGCCTACGGTCCCTTCACCGCGGTGATGTATCCGGAGCTGACGATTATAAAACTATTCAATGTGCCCGCGGCCCGGTTTTTAAACGCAGTCCCGTCTTTGGATACAAAAGATGCACAAGCCTTCGAAAAAAAAAACAAAACAAAAAAACAAATCTGTATGTTATACCGGCCCACATCAAAAATCTAATGGGTCGAGAGCTCAACCATGCAAATATTCCGGTAATATTTAAGTTATTTTTTTTTTTTTTGAAAAGCATTCTTCCCATGGCACTCCATAGCAGTCTTGCCATGTTGGTTACCTTCGCCCTAACGGATAAAAATGCGACTACATTTTCGACCTAACCTCTAACCTTGCCTGTTAGGACGAGTAATGTTGACGAGCCGATTCTTACAAATCTACGTCGTCGTTTTTCTCGATGTAACACGACCTTCAGCTCAATACGCCGCTACTCTATCATTGACTGTTTTTATCTCAACTAAAACTTTTGAAAATGGCAAAAGGAACTTCCAAGAGGTTTGAATGGTCATAGGTTGAGATGGTGAGTTGATATCCAAAATGGCAGCCATGAATTTAACAACTGTTTTCTGTTAACGTATATTTTTCTTCTTAAATGCGCATTAATTAAATCAGACGGTTACATTTATTTCGTTAATTTCTGAAAAATGTTGACGTAGACTTGTAAGAACTAGCTAAAATTGCTCGATCTAACAGGCCAGGGCCAATTTTAGAGGTTAGGTTGAAAATGTTGTCACATTGATATCCGCTAGGGCGTAGGTAACCAACATGGCAGCCATGAATTTAACAGCTGTTTTTCTTTTACACGTATTTTTATTTTTAAATACTTATTAATTAAATCAGAACAATACTATTAATTTGTTAATTTCTGACTTCTCCTTACACTAATCAATCAAAATAAATACGTCTCCTAACCTATAAAGTTGTAGGCTGTTAGACGTTAGGATACATGTTGGGTATGTCGGAACGAACTGAACCGGGTAATTTGTTCAAAACAACAACAATAACAATTTGGGATATTGGGATGTCGGTAGCCGCAACGGTTTAGGCGTCGACACGGCTCATCATTGTAAGGTAAAGGTCCCGGGTTCGAATCCAGCGCCCTGCATTCCAACCCGACATACAAATGGGCTTTTTTTTCAAAAAGACCGGTACCCTTAGGGTTTGTATGACCTCTGCTTTTGCGAACCTTCGTAAAAAAAAAATTGGGGTCTTGCGAAAAGTGTGAAACTTGCGACAAACTATATCTCAACCACATCATGACGAGCTCCAAAAAATTTTAACTGCACAAGGAATACGTTTCAAGGTTTGGAAGGATACTCGGTCGAGAGCCCCTAAAATCAAGGGACTATCTCAGGAATTTCAGCAAATCAATGATTTCGCATTCAAGAGTCAAATTTTAATATAATCCTTTCTGAATTTCTATTCCAATTTTAGCTTTTGTCTTTTGGACGCTTTGTTCCTTTCAGGAGATTCCGGCGGCGGCTGGTCTTCCGTGCGCGCCTCGAGTGATGTCGCTGCCTAAGGGGAAAAAAAGAAGGAAAAAAATCATTCAGGGAAACCTAAAGGGAAATTAGTTTAAATGAATTTTTTAGATTAAAGGGCCATTTTCAAGATTGGATCGGATGAAAAAAACCCGTAGGCTTTTGGTTTTTAACGCACTATCTTCAACGTCTTCATAGAATAGCACTTACATAGTATAACCTCCCTATAAGTGACCAAAGAATTGATAAACGTCACAGTCCGACGTCACCCTTGTGCAACATTCAAATTTATGTGTAGAGATTAGTGACAGTTAATCAATAATTATTCAGATATCGTGAGATGCCGTCTAGTCTGATGTAAGTTTCATAAAAAAACATTCTCTTTATCGTGCCAACGTTTCGACCCTTATTGAGATCATCTTCAGTCCTCGTTTGTCTTCTGTATAATTGTGCCATTCTTGGGTGTCGTGTTCAGAGGTACACAGAAGACAAATACTTTGAGCCCTGAAGATGATCTCAATAAAGCTCGAAACGTTGGCACGATTAAAAAAAAAAATGTTGACTGAAACCCGCATCACACCAGACCCCGATTCACGATTTCTGAAAAATCCTTAAGTAACGGTCACTAAACATCACGCGCGTTTCGACCTTCATTGAAATCATCTTCAGTGCTCGTTTGTCTTCTGTGGAATTGTGTCATTCTTGCATGTCACGTTGAGACTGTCGTGTCCTCCTACACATGTAATTTTTTTTTTATACGAGGGTTGTTCAACAACAGAGGTTGATATCAAATCTCGAGGTGCAGGTGTTTAAAAAAAAAAAAATCTTTTGTATGTACGTCGGGTTCGAACCCGGGACCTGTACTGATGAGGGCCTTGTCAAAGCCTAAACCTTTCCGGCCATCGACGCCCCTTTTTAATTTGATTACAAATCGATTTAAAAATAAACATTTAAATAATAACTTTTAATAAAACTTTAAGCTAATATTTGTTATATATAGCAAAAAGTTATTGTTATGTTAAAATTTTTTTTCTTAATATAAATAAACAGATTTTATGATAGGGATATTGGCCAAAGTCTAGTTTTTTTATATTTATTTTAGAGCCGATAAATAGCCATCATCATTGGGTCGGAATCGGCCCGAATGACGTTTTTAAGTACTGACTGAAAAAATGTGTCGTCCAATTGAGGTTAATGCGCGTTCTTTTTGATCGGTGAGGGCCAGATGAGAAGGAGAAAGAAGACAGAGAGAGAGAGAGAGAGAGAAAAGAAATCAGATTTATTTACGTCCGAACCGTTGTTATTCTTAAGAATGAATCGGCGTATCTATCTTTGAATAGACTCCCCCCGGGATTTGATATATAGAATAGAGTAGTCAGCATTTCAACTGGACGTTCTTACAAGTTCAAACACCGGCTCCTCACAATAAACTTCCAGATATAAACGGCTAATGAGAGTGAGGTTTGGACGGCTGCCGAGTGGAGAGTGTCGAAAAAAAGTCTATTTTTAATTAATTTTTCCACCCCCCCCCTGACGCCGGCGTTCGCCCCTTCACCGACAGTCAGCAACACTCTGGGCATCGAGATGTTTCATCAGAGAAAAGGAAGGGGGGGGGGGACTATACTTAGCTTGCAATTAAACAACTCTCCTGGGCTAAATGGAACGAGGAATGAACTGCTTTTCATGTCGACGGCAAGAGCTGAATGGACGCCCTCGAAACGGACCGTGAATGGGTTGAAGACTACGCCAGGAACGATTTAAGCCTTTCGGGAATAAAACAAAGCGAGATATCGAGTTTCCACAATTGAAAGTAGGACTTACATACAAAAATCAAGCATAAATCATAAACATAAATTGTTACTTTAATCCTGGACTGGATCATTTGGAGTTCCATTCCGTTTTGTAGTGAGAGAGAGAGAGAGAGAGAGAGAGAGAGAGAGAGAGAGAGAGA
>CM077110.1:15335986-15350595 GCA_039619505.1 Cimex hemipterus | reverse complement strand
CCTCCTGGTTTTAATAATCGCGCCGGTAGGTTTTCCTCCGGTCCGTTCAGCGAAATGTTCCCGGGGGGGGGGGGTTGTTCTCAATTTAAAGTCAGTACGGCGTGTTAGGTGTCCATTGTTGCGTGGGCGGGTCGTGCGGGTCATCTATTTTTGACACGTTCTCTACCGACAAAAGGGTTTTCTTTTCCAGAATGTCGGATCAAATCCGAATAAGAACGTAACGTTAATTCCTGGGGAAAATTTTTTCCATTTTAATCTTTAAATACTTTTTTTTTGGTATGGAGCGCAGATGCAATCGATCAAGCGAGAGCACCTGGCCCTCGGGACAGAATGGGTCTCATTGTTCCATGGACAAACTGAGATGCTCTGCCTCCCGGTCGAGATAAACGAAAAGGCCTGCGTTTTCCTCTGAAACGGCAAACACTTTCTTTTCTAGTGATCGGAAGGGGGGAGGAGGATAGAAGTAACGGCCCCAATTCGACAATAGAGATTAGAGATCGGTATTGTTCATCCATCGGAGTAGAAGGAAAAAATACCTGTAAGGGGAGAATGGAAGAATATTTCACTATACTTATTACTTTAGAATAAGAAAACCCCTGAAATGTATATTTTTAGGATAAAAAGGACTATTCAGTATTTAATTATAATGTTTGTTTTTGTGTTTGTTGCAGGAGTGAAGTGTAAAGAAGGCGGATGGAGACATGTGATGTTGTACGTTGAGCAGACATGTCCTCAACGCCCCAGTCTATAGTGGACGGGGCCGATACTCCAGCGGATCAGCAGACGAGGATGAGCCCGGAAGAGGAGACCTCTGCTTCACCTACAGCAGGGGCGATTCCAGGAGGAACGAGAGAGCAAGAGGAGCCGAGGATGTCGTCGCCACCGTCCGGGTCCAAGTTCCTTTCGGACCAGGGGGAGAAGACGACCGCTGAGGACTCCTGGGGAACGAGCGACGTCGAGAAATTCGACGGCAAGATCGTCTACAACCCCGACGGCTCGGCCTACATAATCGAGGATTCCGAGCTCAGCGAGGAGGACACGGAGCTGCCCCAACTGATAGGAGACGGGTGCATCGTCGACGGGAGAGGAATGGATTCGCAGTACCAAGTGTTCCCTCAGATCGCAAACGCATTCTACGTATCGAGAAACCCGTCCCTCCTCGCACAACTCTATCCGAGCAAACTCGTCCAAGAGAAGAAACTGATACCCGAGGTGCCGGTTATGCACAGCTATCGGGTGTTTACCGTAAGGGAGAAAACGTTAAGCGCTACTCAACAAAACAATACAGGGAAAGACTGTTCCTCAGTGCCAGTAAAGCCGATTTTGATGTGCTTTATCTGCAAATTGTCTTTCGGCTATTCCAAGTCTTTCGTCGCTCACGCCATGGGCGATCATAACCTCGTTTTGCAAGATGAAGAAAAAGACATACTCGGCCATAAAAACGCTTCGGCCATAATCCAGTGCGTCGGCAAGGAGAAGGAACCTTTAGTCTCGTTTCTGGAGCCGATGAGTCCTGCGCGGCCCGTCACCGACCTCAGAAGAAGGGAGTTTGTCGAAGAGAAGGCGGAAGACCTAGCGCCGTCGAGAGTATCCCCAGAGCAGAAACAGGACAATTCGCAGAACGGTAACCAAAGGATAAGTTGTGGCATGGATCTGACTCGAAAATCTCCGGCCAACGAGATGTCGCCGGGAGCGAGTCCTTCACCCAGTTCCAACATGAGCCCTCTCATGGGCATGTATCCACAACATCCACCCAACTTCCTAACCGGGACGACGATTGGCGTCTGTCCCGATCACATGGGTGGACGCCCGTCCGGCGTAGAATGCCCCAAATGCGAATTGATACTCACCTCGTCGAGACTGGGTGTCGGCGGTCCCCTAGCCGGCATGCACTCTCGAAACTCCTGTAAAACATTGAAATGTCCGAAATGTAACTGGCATTACAAATATCAAGAAACCTTAGAGATACATATGAAAGAAAAACACCCGGAGACTGAAACTTCCTGTATATACTGTATAGCCGGACAGCCTCATCCTCGGCTCGCAAGGGGCGAAACCTATACTTGTGGATATAAGCCGTATAGGTGCGAGGTGTGTAATTATTCAACAACGACAAAGGGAAATCTCAGCATCCACATGCAATCTGATAAACATTTAAACAACATGCAAGAGCTGCAGAACGGAGGGGTACAGTCAGAAATGCAGCAGCCCACTCCGCCTCCGCAACACAAGCCCGGAGGGATGCCCAGTCCCGCTCACCACTCGCCCATTGCACAAAACCAAAAACCCAAACCGACTTTTCGCTGCGACGTCTGCAACTACGAGACAAACGTCGCCAGAAACCTGCGAATTCACATGACTTCGGAAAAGCATACGCACAACATGATGGTTTTACAGCAAAACGTGAAACAGATGCAGACGTTTTCCGCGTTGCAGCAATCACACCAGCAGCAACTGAATTTCGAAGCGCTTCTGCACTTTCATCCGGGTCTGACCCTGCCAGGCGAGAAGCCGCCCCCGCACACCGAAGCGGCCTTGGCGGATATGGCTTACAACCAAGCCCTGCTCATTCAGATGATGACAGGAGGGCAACTTCCGCCCCATATACCACCAGAACTGGCTCCTCACATGGACATGGGTCTGAACCCGGAGACGATGGAACCGCCTCCTGAACCCGCCGATCCCAATCCAGACCACCTCTTCCACTGTTGTGTGTGCAATAACTTTTCGACAGACTCGCTGGAAGCCCTGTCTCACCATCTCGCCGCCGACCGGACGAAAATCCGCGAACAGGAGATCCTAGCCCTAGTCGCCGGCCACTACGTCTGCAAACTGTGCACGTACAAGACAAACCTGAAGGCCAATTTCCAACTTCACTGCAAAACCGACAAACACCTGCAGAGACTCCAGCACGTCAACCACGTCAAAGAAGGCGGCCCGAGGAACGAATGGAAGCTCAAGTACGTCTCGTCTCCGGGCGGGGTCCAAGTCCGCTGCCACGCTTGCGATTACTACACCAACTCTGCCCACAAGCTCCAGCTCCACGCGGCCGGCCAGAGGCACGAGGCCTCCCAGCTCCTCTTCAGACATCTCAGAGAATCCGACAACGACAGTGTTCCTAAAGTGTTTCATTGTGTTTTGTGCGGTTTTTCATCACGTGCGCGCCTACCTCTTCTACAGCACGTCAGGTCCATGAAACATCTACAAATGGAACAGCTACACCAACTCCAGAGACGCTCCGAAGGAAAAGACCTACAGACCGACATTTCTGAAGTTTTTCAGGTCATCCCTCAACCCCAAGAAAACGATCCTGGTGAGCTTTTTCTTAATATTCATTTCTTTAAACAATTTGATGTTAACAAAGCGTCTGAACTGAACCATTTCGTTGTAAAGCCGAATAAGTTCCAAAATATTTCCCCAGCAATTTTTATTCAAAAATGACTCAATAATTATAAACCGTTTACGTCTTTTTATTTGAAAATCTTCTAGAACAAGCAAAAGTTACTGTTTTTGTCAAAAAAATTAAAATGGTCAATTGTATAGTATCGCGTAGAGATCTTTCTCGTTGAATTCATCATTGATGATGACACCTTTGTTTTTTAAATTCATTGACTAATAAAATTTACGTTTTAAATTTTGTTTGACAATTTAAAAAAAAATCTGTCAAAAGACTCGATTAAAATCCGGCCCTGTTAGGTATCGAAACGAACCCACGATTTGAACGACTTAATACTGGAAAATATAATCGTCCGTATCCAGCCCATAAAAATAACAATAAACAATAAAAAAAAAAAAAAAAATCGACGGGTTTCGGCCGAGAACGCGGAGGCGTCTTCAGCCGGCTTTGAGGGCGTTGACATTCGACAACGGTTTAAAGTTTTTCGGGCCGATTGATTTACAACCGGCTTTTACCTGTTTAGCCCGGTCAAAATCGAAGCTTCCAACGCTTTATATCCTTGACGTTGAGAATTGAGGATTAGAACAGGCCAGACCAGTCTCAGACAGGCGCCCTTGTCTCCATTCTCAACACCTTTCCCAATAAGTTCAAACATAACTATATACGCTATTTTTTTTCTTTTATTTCTAAGAAAAAAATAAGTTTATGATAAAAAAAATAAACAGATAAGTAAGGTAAAAATGTAGTAAATGAGCTTGAAGAAGTCTGTTTTGCACAAAACCCCTCTATGGCTTAATTTTTTTTTTTTAATTTATTATTATAATACAAATTATATCATCAAGCATATTAGAACTTGTTGATTGAGATTAATAGAGCTTTAAGGATTAATGGATCTTTTTTTCGGGAAATGACGAAAAAATTATCCAGAATCCCTGGTACTCAGTTGAATATTATTTATACCTTGTCACGTTTTTCAAATTTTCCAAATTTTAATCAAATCAATTCGTTATACAAAGGTTAATTTTTTCAAGTATACAATTCGAACATTTTAAATTTTTTGAAAAAAAAAAAAAAAAAAAAAAAACAGTTGTTTTTTAGATATTTAATTTTTTTGGTATTATACAATTATTTATTATTACAATTATTTATCGTTTTTTCCGTTCTTCTGTCTTTTTTTTTTTTAATTGGTTCAATCTGTCATTGTCTTTTTTACTTGGTTCCCGCGAATTTTCAAAATATTTTAAGCCCCGTGGAAGGGCGATAATTTTTTCATACTGAAGCAAAGTGTAAACATGCCGGACGTTCAGACGCTATGTTGGATAATCATAAAAATCTCCTCTGACACGTTGCCATCCTTAAATTTTGACGATCCGCCACGTCTTTTTTTTTTTCCATAAACGATCAGCTAAGCGATTGAGCAAGATGGATTTTTTAAAAAATAAATTTAATTTTTGTCGAGCGATTTTGTTTTTTCGGTCGCCAGTCTTTTATGAAAACTTTCCATAACGCTTTAAACGTTTTAATAGAATTGGTGTTTAAAGGAGTAAGGGATCGGGTATTTTCATTGGGCAGGAGGCGGTCCTTTACTTTCCAGGATGGAATCCCCCACCCGGGTCCCGTCTAATTAAATCTCCCAAGGATATCCTTTCACGTGTTATTAGAGGAGCTTTATTCCCGCGCTTTGTTATTTAGAATATTTTTTCATTGCAGATGCGGGCAAAGAGAAAAACGAGAAGGAGAACGAAAAGAGGGAAGAAGAGGAGCACAAGGAGTTGAACTGTTCCAATTGCAGCTTTTCCGCTCAGAACGAGCAGGTGTTGCAGCAGCACGTGCAGTCTCAGCACGCGCAGAAAGACTTCCTGTGCCCTCTCTGTCAGGAGGGTTTCAAAGACAAGACGGATCTCGAGACGCACGTCATGCAGATCCATTCCGTCAACTCGGAGGGCCTTCAGAGGCTGTTGATGCTCGTGGATCAGTCGCACTGGCTGAATCAAACTAGAGCGCCGAGCACGTCAGACTCGAAAGAGAGAGAAGAGGAAAAAGAAGAGACGGAAGAGCCGGAAGACGAAAAGTGTCAAACGTGTAACAGGAGTTTCAAGAACATAGATGAACTCTGTTCACATCAGAACGAGACCGGCCATCTGGAATTGAAACAGACTCCGAGCGGGCCAGGCTATCTCTGCTGGAAGAAAGGGTGCAATCAGTATTTTCAAACGGCCCATTCCTTGCAGATGCACTTTAGAGAGATACACGCGAGAGGGACTGGTCAGAACATGGCCGTTTCGGAAAAACACGTTTACAAATACAGGTGTAACCAATGCAGCCTCGCTTTCAAAACTATGGAAAAGCTTCAACTCCACTCTCAGTATCATTTGATAAGGGATGCCACCAAATGCGTCCTTTGCGGAAGAAGTTTCCGGTCGATCCTCGCACTTCATAAACACGTCGAGACCGCTCATTCCGACCTCTCGGAAGACGAGATGGCCGCGTACAAACAGAGCCTAATGAACAATCCTCTGCTCCTGGCCGGCATCAGCGGGCAGATACTCGACCCTTCGACTAACGAGCTTCTCAAAAGGGAAACGATGAAAGGCGACGAAGAGATGGAGACGGACGAGGCGAAAGAACAAGACGAATCAGTGCCTCAACAGGAAGGCGACAACAGCGACGATTCCATCGTGTACAAAGAGCAACAGTTCCTAGAAGATTATTTAAACAGTCAAGCCATCGCCGAAGATTCTTACAACGATCCGGCGAGGAAGTATAAATGCCACAGGTGTAAAGTTGCATTCACGAGACAGTCTTATCTTACCAGCCACAACAAAACATTGCTCCACAGAAAAGGCGAAAAGTTGTCGTACCCCATGGAAAAGTATCTAGATCCGAACAGGCCTTACAAATGCGACGTTTGTAAAGAATCGTTCACGCAGAAGAATATACTTCTCGTACATTACAACTCTGTGAGTCATTTGCATAAATTGAAGCGGGCAATGCAGGAACAGCAACAATTGCAGCAAAACAATAACAACAACAACGCGGTATCTCCACAAGTCGCGGCTGCTGCCGCCCTCGCGGCGCAGCTCGGAGTGCCCCCTCCGCTAAAACCCACACAAGAAGAAGACGACAAGAAACCGTACAAGTGCAACATTTGTAAAGTTGCTTACACGCAGGGTTCGACGTTGGATATTCACATGAGGTCCGTATTGCATCAGACGAGGGCTTCGAAATTGCAGGACTTGGCGATCTCTGGTCAGATCGATCTCAGCAAGCCCCTCATCGAACAGCCTGAACCGCAGAAAGCGCAGGATCAACACAAAAAGCTCATCCAGGATATTCTTGGCAGCTCTCCGAAACAGTTACTATCGTCTCCACCGTCCTCCGGTAGCTCACAGCTAACCGGATCATCGCCGGGATCTTCTGCACCGCCGCCGGCGGCTTCTACTCCGACCTCGGCACCTTCAGTTCCTACTAGTTTAACTAACACATCGAACTCTGTGATAGCCACATCGCCCAATTCCGGGATGTTGTCCTGCGGAAGGTGTAACGCTCTGTTCGTCAACCAAGAACAATTGAACACCCACCAGCAGCTTTACTGTCTTTTTAATAACCCCATGTCTATGTTCCCACCGTTGCCAACGCCCCCGTCCTCTTCGGCCAACCTCTCTTCGCCGCAGCCTAACAGCAGCAAAACTCCGCCTCCGATTCCGTTGACTCCGATGACACCCTCGAACGACGAGTCCTTCTCCAGGATTCCGCTCCCTACAAAAAAATCTTCTCAGATGTACAAACACCTCCTAGAAAGCTTCGGCTTCGACTTAGTTATGCAGTTTAATGAGAACCACCAAAGAAGGCAGAGGAAAGAGAGAGAAGAGACGGAAAAACTTCTATCCGAGATTACATCCACGACTCAGCCGATTGAAGAACAAGAAAAAGAAAAGCCTCCCGAAGAACAACCTGAGCAACAGCAGCAGGAAGAGCAACAACAGCAGCAACCCGAACAACAACAACAGCTGCAACAGCCCGAAAAAGACAAAGTCGAAGTAAAAGTCGAAGAAGAACTCTTAGATCTTCCGGAAGTCGCCAAGTCTACGTGCCAACATTGTAATAAAGAGTTCTCCAGTGTCTGGGTGCTTAAAGCTCACTGTGAGGAGGTTCACAAAGACTTAGTCCCTTTGGACTTCTTAGAAAAGTACGCTCAACAGATCAAATGCGAATATGAGAAAAAAGGAGTCCCGTCAGGAGTCGTTTCTTCCACTACGGGCCAAGAGACGACACCCGAAAAATCTAACGACGAGGACAACAAAGACGCCCTTCAAGCTAAGCTCGCGATGCAGCAACAAACGCCCGAGAACGTGACAGCACCGTCGACACCGACCGCCTCTTCGACTCCCGCTTCGTCTACGGATTCTCTTCCTGCGACCTTGAGCCATTCTTTGGCAGCAGCCGTAGCTGGTATGAGTGGAAACGCGGCAAACATGGCTTTAGCACAACAAATGAACGAAATGCAAGCTGCTCTCAACGTGATGGCAGCTTCCCAGATCCAGCAGCAACTACAACAGTTCAATCCCATGATGATGGGTATGGCCGGACTTGGTATGGGACTGCCTTTGGGATTAAACATGCCGGCATTGGCCGCGATGAATCTTCAACCTCCACTTGTACCCATGATGATGCCTCCTCCTTCTTTCGATTCCATGGTCGGAATGGGACAAAACCAACCCAATTTGTTCAATCCCCAGGGAATGGACGCGGCGGCCATGATAGCTAAACAACAAGCTTTAATGCAACAACAACAACAGCAAGTGGTAAGTAACGATTCAAAATTTTCCAACGCTCGAGTTCAAATCAGCGAATTTGAACAGAATTTTTGTTTGTTGCAGGCCAACGCACAGCAACAGAAGCGAGCTAGAACCAGGATCACGGATGATCAGCTGAAAATATTACGTGCGCACTTTGACATAAACAATTCTCCTTCGGAAGAACAGATTAACGACATGGCGGCACAGAGCGGATTACCGCCAAAAGTAATTAAACACTGGTTCAGAAACACTCTTTTCAAAGAGAGACAGAGAAATAAGGATTCGCCCTACAATTTCAACAACCCACCAAGTACAACGTTGAATTTAGAGGAATATGAAAAAACAGGAGAGGCTAAAGTCACCCAGCTGACTCCTGAAGAACAACAAGCGGCCAGGGAACCGCCCAAGACACCACAGCTGAAGCCGTCACCTTCGCCGATTCCTCCCTCGCCACAGTCGATGCAGCAGAGTTTCAATCCGACGGATATGATCAAAACGGAGCCGAGGGATCATGAGACCGATACCCACGAGGAGAAACCTCAATTCAATCACAATCCTATGCAGTCTCCCGTTAGTCCCAACGAGCGTATGAATATAATTACCTCTCGGAACAATTCGCCGGAAAATCTGACTCTCACGTCTATAATTTCATCTCAATTAGGCCCGAATATGTCTCAAACCACTATGTCGTCGCCTCACCCAAACATGTTACCGCCGCCCAAGCTGACCCCGCCAAATTTTTCTACACCAAACCACCAGCAGATGTCCATGGTCAATTCCCAGGACTGCTTTACACACGCGATGATGGGCAACAACGGCGGGAATTCGGGCAGCTCCACGGGCAAGCGAGCCAATCGCACCCGTTTCACCGACTACCAAATCAAAGTTCTCCAAGAGTTCTTCGAAAACAACGCGTACCCAAAAGACGACGATTTGGAATACCTTTCAAAGCTTCTGAGCCTGAGTCCTAGGGTGATCGTCGTCTGGTTCCAGAACGCGAGACAAAAAGCAAGGAAAGTGTACGAAAACCAACCGCCGGTCGAACTCTCGCCCGGCGTCGACGAAACTGGAGCCGGTAGATTTCAAAGGACCCCAGGCTTAAACTACCAGTGCAAAAAGTGCCTTTTGGTCTTTCAGAGATATTACGAATTGATTCGCCACCAGAAGACGCACTGCTTCAAGGAAGAAGACGCAAAAAGGTCGGCACAAGCACAAGCTGCTGCTGCTCAAATTGCGGCGGTCCTCTCTTCCGAGGATTCCAACTCGAGCACTATCAACGAGCCGAACACCCAGCAAAGTTTGCCAGGTTTATCTGGAAGCAATCCGTCTACACCAAACGCTCCAGTGACACCGACTCCATCCCAAAACCTATTTCCTCCATCGCCTGTACCCAACTCTCAATCTTCGTCGGACGGAAAAGACAATTTCCAGTGTGATCATTGTAATTTAGTGTTCCCCAGGTTTGATCTATGGCGTGAACATCAACTAGTCCACATTATGAATCCTAATTTATTCCCCACTTATCCTCCTGATAGTCCATTTGGAATCCTTCAACAACACGCGCAATTACAGCAGCAACAACAACAACAACAGCAACAACAGCAGCAGCAGCAACAGCAACAGTCGCAACAACTGCAGACAAACCAACAGCAGGCTAAACTTAGTCAAGAACTGATAAACCCCAATACTCCTCACCCTTTGATTTCCATGCTGGCTGGGCACAAGCGTAAATTTGACGAATTCGAAGAGAACAATGAAAAAGAAGGCGAACAACCCAAAGACAAAAGACTCCGCACTACTATTTTACCCGAACAGCTAGATTACCTATATCAAAAATACCAGATCGAAAGCAACCCCTCTAGGAAGATGTTGGAAAGCATCGCACACGAAGTCGGATTAAAGAAAAGGGTTGTTCAAGTCTGGTTCCAGAACACGCGGGCGAGAGAAAGGAAAGGCCAGTTCCGAGCGCATTCTCAAGTAATAAACAAGAGATGCCCGTTCTGCCCGGCATTGTTCAAAGTGAAATCCGCTCTTGAAAGCCATTTGACGACAAAACATGCAGATCAATGCAGCAGGGGTGAAATCAACATCGACGCGATTCCAGATGAAGAAGCCTCCTCAGGCGAGGGTTCGACGTTCCAAGACAAGTTCAACAACATGATGCCACCTGTTTTTGCTCAGTTCTCAAACGACGTAGACGGCCAGTTGAAAAAGTATTACGAAGAATCCATGAAGAGATACATGAGCGAAGCCATGAACGGTAAAGACCTTTCTGATTTCGTCAACAAGAAAGACGGAGAGACGGGCGATTCTCCTTTGGATCTGAGCAAACCGGTCGATTTAAGCAGACCCATGAAACTCACCCTCGAGCACATGATGATGGACCAAGGGCCCTTAACTGACCTGAGCGAGAAGAGCCTTTGCGACGACGACAGCGTCTCCGAGTGCACCGACATCATGGAAGACGAGTCAAACCCGACATCACCCGCGTCGAGCACCCAGAGCCACCATCAAGTCAAAACAAAACGATTCCGCACCCCAATGTCAACATTGCAAGTCAAACTGATGAAATCCCTGTTCAACGATTACAAAACGCCGACAATGGCCGAATGCGAGATGCTAGGTAGGGAGATCGGCCTGCAGAAACGTGTCATCCAAGTTTGGTTCCAGAACGCGAGGGCTAAGGAAAAGAAGTTCAAAGCTGCCCTTCAAAGCATGGGCGGCCAGCCGGAAGCAGACAGGCCACCCGAAGAGTGTAAATTCTGCCAGTTTAAGTACTCCCATAAATACTCAGTACAAGACCATATCTTCACGAAAAAGCACATCGACATGGTCAAAAACTACTTGGAAGCGTCATTGTCTAAAGAATCCGAAGGAGACTTCTCGGTGCCGGCAACCCCCGGGGCCTCGGGAGAAAGCAACAACAACCACAGCACACAACAGCAGATGGCTCAGCTGCAGATGCTTCAGATGGCCGGACTATCTCTACCCCAGGCCCAGGCCATGGCCATGGCTGTGAAAATCGAAGGCAAAGAGGGAGGACAGCAGCCCAACCCCGAAGACCTGGCGTTGCTGCAGCAGCTCTACGGCGTCAGCAACTACCCACAAGGCTTCATTCACCCCGCACTGCTTTCAGCCACCGGTGAGTGTTCAATTCTATATATTAAAAAAAAAAAACCATTCAATTATTTATTTTTTTCCCGAAATCTTTTTGTTAAAAAAATCGAGTATAAATCTTCAGCCTTTTCAAGGTCCTCCATTTTATTTTCTCGTACATAACCCCCGCCATTTTGATAATTACAATACATTCTCCGGGCACATGATAAAAAAAAAAACCATAAAAAAACACAATTAAATACAAAAGGGTGAAGCGTTTTTTTTTCGCCCCTTTCCCCTCGATTCTATAAATTAAGGCCTTAGACCTCGTCAACCCCTCAGGGGTGGTTCTGAGGGATTAGCGTTTTTTTTTCTCCCCTTTCTTCTGGGGTCGAGACAATGTGATTCACAACCCCCTCCCCCTCCACTCGCCCCTTCTACCAAAATACAAAAGGGTGAGTTATGGTTTTTTTACATTATATATTTTTGTTGGGTGTTGCATGACCTGTACCCCAGGATGTCATCCTGCATCTCAAACCCAGCCCACCTTCATCAAAAAAATCCACACCGTCGTCCTTTGATTTGTCTGTTTTTAATTTTAATTTCGTTGGTTTTTGCTTACATCGAATGCTTGTTTTTATTTTGCATTTTTTTTACAATTTTTCTCAGTATTTTTGTCTTTTTATAGTTTAGTAATTTTTTTAATGGATGTGGCTTAAATCAGAAAAAAACATTGGCTTATTTAATTTTATTTTAAAACAACGACATTAAATACATTTAATAAATTATCTTCCGAGCTTTTAAACCAAATATTGAAGGATAAAAAAGGTCAAAAGTATGAAGGTTAGGTTTGAGCGTTTCTGGACCCCCTGGTCCGCCTAGTCACGCTGTTTGATCTATCAGGACGAAACCTGGACGATGAAATCTAGGTCCAGGTAAAGACCAGAGTAAAAATCTACCTAAGAACCCCCCCCCCAAAAAAAAAAATCTAACAAAGTTTGCACAGGCCATTTTGTTTTTTTAGGTTAGGTTTTTCAAATTATCCATTTTTGAATAATTTGATCATAAATACAGAAATCAAAGATTTGCCACCATTTTTAATTTTTCTAGTTTATTTGTTGAGGTCTTTTTTCGATTGTTAAGACATCTGAATTTAGTTTTTCTCCCAGAATTAACTTGCGTTTTGGGGATTTATCGACATTTCACTTTTTTCAGTAAGATTAATTATTAATAATTGTTTACAACCCCGGGCGTCATTATTCGTTGACTCGTTTCAACTTACATAATATTATTTTATCCTTTCTCAATTTAAAAAAAGAATGATATTTCCAATAATCAGAGATTTGTCAGTTACTAAGTTCCTATTTTTGACGCCTTTTTAAATTTAATCCTGAGGGGTGAGTTTTCTTCCCAAAATTGCCTGATTTTTTCTATTACTCTCTTTTTGATCTTTTTTTTTTAACCTAAAAGTGATTTTTAATATTTTAACCGAAGTATTTTTTTACGCCCTCCCCAGAAAAGTAACGACTCGCTCAGATTTTTTATTTTTTATTTATTTGATTATGTCTCCTGTAATCTGAGATTTGCTAGCATTTTTGGTTTTTAAGTTCCTTTTTTTAATGTCTTTTTATACTTTTAATTTCGGCACTTTCCCCTCAAAATTGAATCATTTTGTTATTTTTCTCTATTCGATTGTTATGAGATTTTTCTTCTTTTTTTTTTCTTTTTTACAGAAAAGAGAATTAGTTGGTTTTTCTTTTGGTAAAATTGGCGTTATACTACACGGAGCAAAGGTTTCTTTTCAAGGCCCATTTTCTGCGGATGCCATGAATCGCTGAATAGTCCCACCCTCTGAGATTTTTTTTTAATTAATTTTTTACTTAATAGTAGGATTATATCTCCTGAAATAGGAAATTTGTGAGAATTTTTTGTTTTTAAGTTCCCTTTTTCAATGTTTTTTTTACACTTTTCCCCCCCTCAAAATTGTATAATTTTTGGTACTTATCTCTATTGGATCATTACAAGATTTTTCGTGTTTTTTAACAGAAAAGATAATTAGTTTATTTTTTTCTTTTGGTAAAATTGGCGTTTTACTACACGGAGCAAAGGTTTTTTTTTCCAAGGCCCACCTTCCGGGAAAGTCATGAATCGCTAAATCGTCCCATTCTCTGAGATGTTTTTTTTTTTAAATTAATTTTTTAATTCTTAATAGGATCATATCTCCTGAAATAGGAGATTTATCAGAATTTTTTTGCTTTTAAGTTCCTTTTTTTATTGTCTTTTTAAACTTTTTAACATCTGAACATACTTTTTTCTCTCTCAAAATTGGACAATTTTCTGTATTTCTCTCTATTGGATCATTATGAGATACTTAGGTGTTTTTTTTTTGTTTTTTTTTGGTTTTTTGAACAGAAAAGAGAAATATTTTTTTTCTTTTGGTCAAATTACACTACATTAAGGGAAAGGTTTTTTTATGGCTCACCTTCCGAGAAAATCATGAGTTGCTGAACCCTCCCAGGCTCTGATTTTTTTTTTTAATTGAATTTTTTTCATAATAATTGGCTCGTGTCTCGTGTAATTTGGGATTTTTCAGTATTTTGTCAAGTTCCTTTTTTTTGTGTATTTTTATATCGTTAAATCTCTGGGTAAGTTTTCTTCCCAAAATTGCTTAATTTTTGGTGTTTCTCTCTATTTTGCTCATTACGAGAAGCTTAATGTTTTTTTTTTTTTGTTTTTTTAAGAGATTTAGTTTGTTTTTTCTTGTAGGCTTTATAATATTTTTTAAACAAGGGTTTTCTCGTGAACCCACCCCCAAGAAAAAGTTGCCCTGAGATAATAGTGTGTTGGTTCAACTGTTAACAATTATAAAGCTATGTTTTATGCTGTTGAGGATTTTTTTAAAAGAATTTCCAGAGGGAGGAAAAACAACTTTCAATCTTTAAAGACAATACTTTTTATGGATCCACCCCCCCGGCCCTGGAGGCGAGTCATAATTCGCTGATTCGCCCCCCCCCCCACACCCTTCTATATTCATCCGGGCACCCCCGAAATCATACTTGCGAGCGTACACACAAGTCGTAAAAAAAAAAAAAAAAAGAAAAAAAAGGGAAAAAATCCCCAAACGTCTACCGTATTTTTTCATCAATCCTCTCCTCCCGAGCCCTTATCTCGGAGGCATCCCCAAGAGATCCGGGGGCAATATGAAGGGCGGAAATAAAGATATTAATATTGCAAGCCAATCCCACTTTTATTACAACCCCCGCCCCCTCTCCCGCCCCCACCCCCGCCGGGTTCGGTCGCAGGAAAAGAGAAAGAAG
>CM077110.1:15129493-15151055 GCA_039619505.1 Cimex hemipterus | reverse complement strand
GAGAGAGAGAGAGAGAGAGAGAGAGAGAGAGAGAGAGAGAGAGAGAGGAAAAGGAGAACAAGACAAAAATGAGGAGAAAGGAGAAATGAATGTGTGATGAGGAAAAAATGAAAGACGCAAGAGACATATACACACATGTCAAATAGAAACACACGGTAGGAAAAATCGTAAAAAAAGAATAGAGGGTGAGTGAAAAAGTAGGAGTAAGATATAACAGAAAGACACGACAGTGGAAATAGAGAGAGTGAGAGAGAGAGAGAGAGAAAAAAAGCAGAGATATAAAAGAAGAGGAAGAAGATAAAATCTGAGAAGGGAGAGAAATGGTTAGAGAAAGATGAAAAGGAGAAGAAGACACAAATGAGGGGTGACATAAAGAGTAGGAGGAAGGCATAAAGAAACAAAATAGAATAGAGAGAAACATATAGAAATATAATGGATATAAAATAAAATATTTTCAAAAAAATGAACTCGTTTTTTTTTTTGATAAATTCAATGAAGTGTTGAAATTCTGAAAGGATTTGTCTCCATCTTGCTGTCCTGGTCCGCCTATTCTCGCTGGTCTTAACCATTTACATTGGTTTAATCGTTGTGAGTCTTATTGGTTTTCAGGTTATTGGTCTTTTCAGTAACAACAAATAAAAATCTGTAGTTTAAAGTCCAAAATTTCATAATTAGAATATAAAAATGTTGTCCATGTTGTCTTTTATCGGTATAATTTTCGCCGTCATGGATACGATGCCAATAATGACAGTACGATTAAAACAGTCGATGCCGTTCCCCCCCCCCTTTCCGACAAGGATACTTCCATAATAGATTATACTCTAATGCCCTTTGAGTTAATAAAAAATTGATTGCATACGTAATGGCCGAATGGCGTGTATCGGCAATTAAACCCGTCCGATGGAAGAAATACAAAAAAAAAAAAAAAGAAAAAAAAAAAAGAAAACTAACGGTGACGATTATTGAATCGTAATCGTTAATTACAGGCTGAGTCGATAACGGGTTAAGTGTTTATTAATGAAAAGCCTCTTTATCAATTTTATTAAGCCCTCGCTATCCGTACCATTTCTCTGAAATCAAAATTTTCAGAAACAATCAAAACTGGCAACTTCTGCAGAAATAAATTTTAAAAAATTTGATCGATTCGATTGGCTATTCAAAAGCGTCGGATTGTTTTTTATTTATTTTATTTTATTTTTTTTTTTTTGGACAGATGGCCCCCTTTTCGTCGGCGACTGTCTCGCGTAGCCCACCGGCATATTCACCGGGCGGAGTTTGTAAAACACGGGAAATCAATTAGAATAAATTAACCGAGAGGTTGAGGGTGTGTTAATCTCGAACGGGCTCGATTTCTTCCCACTAGCCTGGTGGACTTAGTTGTAAAAGTTTCCGACCCGTTTAATGGTGGTTGGGGAGGGGTGGGTTTGGAAGTCCGCCGGCCAACTTGTTTGCATCCCCCCATCGACCGACGGCAATCTTCTAAGGAACCGGACGATATCGATTTGGAGGAAATTAACGGACGCATGATACACAAACCGAAAACGTTATCCGACAAGGACCTCGGTACGAAAATTCATTATTACGTGTAAGTGAAAGACATTTGGTTATGTCAAGTAGCTAAATACGGAAATAAAAATAAAAAGGCATATTAATTATGTTTCATTTCACCGCACATAATTGTGTCTCTTTGTCCTCTCTGCCACCTGAGGTGGGATTAGTTTTCTATTTTTTTTCAGCATAAGATTTTTGAATAACCAGTATATATATTATAGCTATCATGTCAGATAGCCAAGCAGTCATCAAAGCACTAAGCTCAAACATCATTGGTTCAAGAATGGTGCTGAACTGCAAAACAAAACTAAACATATTAGGTGCGCAGAACAATGTAAGCCTCTCCTGGGTCCCAGGACACATGGGAGTAGAAGGCAATGAGAAAGCGGACACCCTTGCGAGAGAAGGGGCAGCTACACGGCCGACATGACTCGAACCCTTCTGTCGAATAGTAATCCACGCTATTAACGATTATCTCAGACTGAAGGACAAAAAGAAAATAAAGGAACTCTGGAATTCACTTATTGGACATAAACAATCCAGGAATCTTCTGACCAATTTCGGAAAGAAAGGAATCGCGGGATGTTTCAAAGGAAGCAGGAACAGACTGCGTATCCTGACAGGATTCCTAACAGGACACCGCAGATTAAAATGGACGTCTAAAGAAAATTGGAGTAATCCAAGTTGGCACATGCAGATTCTGCAAAGAAGCTGGAGAAACACCAACACATCTGCTAACAAACTGCGGAGCAACATTAGCCCGCAGGAGGAAGCGTTTTGGGATGTACAATGTGACCATAGAAGAGCTTCAACCAAAAAAACCGGGCCTATTAATCGAGTTTCTTGATGAATTAGGACTCACGGATGTGCTGTAGGCAGAGAACGGGGGATACAATAGCTCTTAAAGGGCGCAACATACACACCCTGGAGGGAGGGAGAGAGGGAGAGAGGGAGAGAGAGAGAGAGAGAGAGAGAGAGAGAGAGAGAGAGAGAGAGTAGGTCGAAGAAGAAAACATGAGAAGAAAGGAAAAGTTGTGAGGGGAGAAAAATAAAGTAAGGAAGAGACATAACATATGTCAAACCAAAAGACATAGCAGGCGACATTCAGAAAGAAATAAGAAACGGTGACAGAAGAAGAAGGCGACAGATATAGCAGAAGGACACAATAGAGGGGCGAGAGAAAGAGAGAGAGAGAGAGAGAGAGAGAGAGAGAGAGAGAGAGAATGAGAAAAAGTGAGGAGAAGGGAAAGTAGATAAAAGATTAGAGCAAAGTATCCGTAATCAGTAAATGTATGAAGATGAGAAAACAAAAAGATAACGAGAGACCATACGCACAAATTGTCAAACACAAAATCGTGTCGAACAAAACTGAAAAAGAATGAAGAAAACATGACAGAAAGAGTGCACAGCAGAAAAAAATACACGAAAGAGGAGAAGAGAGGAAAGCGAGATAGATCGATATAGGGAGAGAGAAATAGTAAGCGAGAGGAGGGAAAATGAAAAGGGTAAAAAAAAAGAAAAAACGAAGAATGAGTGTATGAGAAGGAGAAAAATAAAGACAGCAAGATTCATATATACACATGACAAATAAAAAGACATAGCAGCCAAAATTCAAAATACAAAAGAAGAGCGGGTGAGAGAAAGAGTAGAAGGAAGTAGAGAGAAAATAGACAGAGAGCGAGAGAGAGTGACTGAGGATGGTGGTAAAAGAAAAAAGAAGGAAAAAGAAGGAGAAAAATAAAGTTAGCAAGAAACAGATAAACATGTCAAACCAAAAGAAGTAGCTGGCAAATTTCAAAGAAAAAAAAGAAGAATAGAGGGTTCACAGAACTAGAAGACGAAACATATAGCAGAAAGACGCAATAGAGAGGAGAAGGGGAAGACGATAAAATGTCACAAATGTCAAACACAAAGGCATTGCACTCGAAATTCAAAAAGAAAGAAGAGAAGGTGACAGAAAAGGTAGGAGGAAATCATAGCATAAAGAAACAAAATAGAGGCTAGGGAGAAATGAGAGAATCTGGATAAGAAAAAATAAAAATGCGCATATGCAAAAATGACAAACACCAAGGCACTGGAGGCAAATTTCAAAAAGAAAGAAGATAGGGTGGCAGGAAGGGTAGGAGGAAAGGATAGACGGAATAAAGATATAAAATAGAGGAGAGAGGCGAGAGAAGGTGGGTAAAGGAAGAAGAAGGTAAACAATGAGGAGAAATGTGTAGAGATTAGTGACCGTTAACGGATAATTATTCAGATATCGTGAGATGCGGTCTGGTGTGATGTAGGCATCAGAAAAACATTTTCTTTACCGTGCCAACGTTTCGATCTTTTATTGAGATCATCATCAGGGCCTGGGATATTTTTCTAAATGCAAACTATGTTTGTAAATCCCAGGCCCTGAAGATGATCTCAATAGAAGATCGAAACGTTGGCACGATAAAGAAAATGTTTATCCGATGCCTACATCACACCAGACCGCATCTCACGATATCTGAATAATGAGGAGAAAAGTGAAATGAACGTGTGAGGAGGAAAACAATAGTCACAGCAATAGACTTATACACACACGTGGCAATCAGAAAAACATAGCAGGCTAACTTGGAAAAAAAAAAAAAAGCAGAGAAGGTGTCAGAAAGTGTAGGAGGAAGGCATAGCAGAAAGAACGTCGCAATAGCGGAGGAGAGAGAGAGAGAGTGAGAGAGAGAGGCAGAACCAGAGACACAATGAAACATAAATTGACCTTAAGAAGCAATAGGAAAAGCTAGAGATTACAGAGAAAAGATGAAAGAAAAACAGGAGAGAATATAGAGAGAAAACAGGCGGCAATGACAGAGAAGATATAACTATATGGACAACAGTAGGAAATAAACTGAGAGAAAGAGAGAGAGAGAGAGAGAGGGAGAGAGCGAAATGGCTATCAAACGTACGTTGGTATAGAACAATTCGTTTTATTTAGTGCCCTTGTTATTCACGCAGGTTCAATAATAATTTCTCAAGCGGTTTGCCCCATCGGCCGGGCAATTAAGTCAAAACCGGAGACACACTCCTTGCCTTTGCGGTTTTTCAAGAAGGAAGAATTAGAAGGGGGGCCCGAATTGATGAGTTGGGCCGAAGCTAAGCAGGGAGGTGGGCCCCGGGTCAAATTACGACTAATGTAATGTATACAAAGGAAGGGCTATTAGGACACGGCGAGCGTTTTTATCCCCGGTCCCAATTTGTTATTCAGGCACGGGTCTTCTTTTCCTCGGCCGCTTTTCCAGAAAGGAATAATTGTCGCGTAGACCGCAGGAGCCGCCGCACATATGCGCTCGTGCCGCTAAGTAGACTCGTTCGCCTCGCACATGTCCCGCTAAGAGTCATCTGGCTCCGTTTTCGCCCAAGGTTCGACATGCCCTTACGAAAATAATTTCTCGGATATTTAAAACGACCCGTTCCGTGTTCGCGTTTCCCCATTTGGTTATGACTACTGGAGGCAATTTCATAATTTTCAAACTCCATCTGTCCTGTAACGCCATACGTATATCCGAGTTAGTCAGCCAGAGAGATAAAGTGTGTATGCTTATTAAGCCTGGATCGCGTGATTGTTTTTTTTTTAATTTATCGATCTCTTTACATCAGTTTTTCCCCAACTTGACTGGATAGTCTGTTGATCTGCAAAAAGCGAAAGAAGTGCGGGAACAAGAAACGCTAAGAGAGTCAAAGGCAAAGAATGTAAACTGCAGAAAGAATGGAAGCGGTAGGATGTAGAAAAGGAGGTAAAGGGTGAGAAAGAGGAAATAGAGAGGGAAAGAGAATGAGAGGATGCACGGCAATAGGAAAGAACGGAAATAAGACAGGGAAAGGTAGTGAGAGAGAGAGAAATGATATGAGGAAAGAAGATAGTGAGAGAAGGAAAAGTTAGGGGAAAGTTGGATCTTTCCGACGATACGAGGATACTATTAATATACAGGAGAAGGTAGAGTGAAGGCAGAGGTAGAGCAAGTTAAGAAATAGAGAGAGAGAGAGAGAGAGAGAGAGAGAGAGAGAGAGAGAGAGAGGAGAGAGTTTTTCAAGTTATGTCTCTCGAGGCATTCTTAGACTTTATAAACTATTACAATTTGAGTTAAGATTATAAACATAAATTATGAAAATTCCAAAATCACTTGGGCTTCAAGTATGCCCACAAATCAAAATTTAATGAAGAAAAGAAATAAATAAAAAGTTTGTAACATAAAAAAATTGCTTTTATTACAAAAATAAAATAAAATAAAAAACTACTCTGAACTAAAATGAAAAGAATGAAACCACAGGAAAAATTAACTTATTTGCTTCTCTCAGCATAAATAAAATATGCAAAGCTCTTTTTAAAAAACTATTATAATAATTCTATTAATCAAAAGTAATCTTTTTTTTGGGGAGGGGGGACACGTTGGATCATGGGAGCGATTGGAATGCGCTTCTAACATTTGTTTATTTAAATTGGCGAAATGGGAGTTTTTTTTTTCTATATAAAATTTGGTCTTTACAAGATAAAAAAAAGTCAATGTCAGGAACTAGATTCGGATTTGGAAAATCGGAGGGGATCGAAGTCACGACAGTTCAAGTTGGAGAGCGGCGGCGTATCGAGCCGAAGGTCGTGGGTTCGGATCCCGTTCGTGACGCTGGCTTTTCTACCTCAACTAAAAACGTTAATTAAATTAAAGATTTTAATCAGACAAGCGGACCACGTAAACCTAGCGAACTTGTTATTATAATTGTTAAGAATGCTTTTCAGATGACTAAGGAAACTAAATACAATGATATGGTATACAGATGGCTCCAAAACAAATTTCGGGACAGGATCAGGCGTTTTCTGTACAAGCCCAAAATATGAGCAATCAAACTCATTAGGGAAGTACACCTCGGTCTTTCAAGCAGAAATACATGCCATCAGTGCTTGTGCCCTGGAAAATCTTAAAAGAGGTTACACTGACAAAAAAATCCTCATAAGATCAGACAGCCAAGCAGATATTAAAGCACTGGCAAGGATTACATCAAAAATAGTCAGTGAATGAATCCAAAATCTCCGAAACATGGAGGACACAACAACGTAACTGTATCCAGAGCACAGAGGAATTTTGGGTAATGAGGAAGCAGACAGACTGGCCAGAGGAGGATCCGCAAGACCATGCATAGGCCCCGAACCTATCCTTGGGATATCAAAAACAAACAGAATCCTCCATCGTAGAATAGATCCAAACAAAACAAAGAGAAAAGTGGATAAACTCTAGCAGTGCGAGACACAGTAAACTCATGATAACCTCATCAAAACTGGCAAAAACACTGCTACAATTGGAGAGGGCAAATCTCAGAGTAGTGGTAGGACTACTAACCGGCCACTGGCATCTGAGAAAACATCTACATAACATGGGCATATACAACGATGATCCCATTTGCAGACTATATAACGAGGAGGAGGAAACATCCACTCATATCATCTTCGAATGCGAAGCAACAGCTCAATGGAGGTGCAATCTGACGCGCAAAAGCGACTCAGAGAACCGCATTGAAGCAATAACAGTCAATGACTTGATACTTCTGAGAAAAAGGATCGAGTCTATTGACTAAGCCAAGGAAATGGGAAGGTACAATAAGCCAGAAGGCTGCAGTGCCCTTTTCCACCATACCATACCATACCATACCATACCATAAGGAAACTAAACAAAGACCGAGGAAAAAAATTTACAAAATATTTACGTCAATTTTATCATGCATTATAAAATATATAAATGGTAATGTTTGAGAAATTCAGATTTAATAGGCAAAACAGGTATTTTTTTTAGAAAGGTTATCTTAGCTATAAATATTTATTCATTAAATAAATTTTGTACAATTTTGTACGTATACATACGTCCGTATATGGACGCCGATTCGCTGGTCCAGTGCTCTCAGTTCGTCTTCATCAGAACAACACATGTACCAATTTTCGAGTGGATGCCAAGATTGCGCCTTGTACCGATATAAATTCAGACTAGACGCCGGCGTCGTTTTAGTATATTTTAAACATTGTTTTAGCCATACACTTCTCAGTGGGGTCCGCGCCCTATTTTACTACTGGGTATATTTTAATCGTACACGTTTCGGTGGATTGAGCGTCCGATTTGACTGCAATACCAGGAAACCCCTTCGAATGCTTTTCCTTGTTTCGGTACGTCGCCTGCCTATTATACGTGCACACACACACACACGCAAACAATCCCTATTTTTTCCGACCCAGGTTGAGATGGGAAGTTGGTTTCCAAGAGGATCAGGCGGTAGAGCAACGGCGTATCAAGCTGAAGGTCGTGGGTTCGAATCCCGCTCGTGACAGTGACTTTTTTAATCTCAACCAATACCTAACATAAAAGTTAATTTATTGGCAAATGAAAAAAAAGGAGGGAAAATCCTAAAGGTGTGTTGAGATGAGAAGTTGGTGTCCGAAAGAATCGTAGTCATGGCGTATCAAGCTGAAGGTCCTGGGTTCGAATCCCGTCGCCTGCCTATAAACATATATGATAATGTTTGAGAAATCCAAAACTAATAAACAAATAGCTTTAATTATTAATAAATGTCAATGAATATAAAGTTTTATTAATAAAGGTTAACAAATTTAACTGACAGAATTAAGTGGTTTTTTTTTCTCAACTTGCAAGCAGGTCGTACGTTGTACAGACATAATGAATGTCCTAAACAAGAAGCAATCCCAAGCATTGCCGTCACGCGGAGCGTAATTACGCCCTACTCTAGATTAGACCTAAATGACCTTTGAATTAAAACGTAAGGCTCCCTAATGGAATTGTCAGGAATTACACAGGCATTTCTTAGAACCATTAGCTCTATAATAACTGTAACGGGGGTTGCTACTCCCCTTTTCCTCACAACAAACAACCTGGGCGGATTTTCCCCTCAAAATCCGCCGGCCTGCAAGGGCCTCGTTTGATTTTTCTCTGAACGGCCGAATCGTTTCGAATTGCCTTTCGGGCCCCTTTCATCCTCACATCGGCTACTGACCGGTCGGGATGCAAATCCCCCTCCCCCGTGATTATCCACGCAAGGGATCATCCCGGCATTCCGGGGAATAAGGCGTCCCACGCTTGTCAATCGAATCTGAAAGCCGGCCTGCGACGATAATAATATCGGTAATGAGGGTAAATCGATCCCCCTCACGATCAACTGAACGTAACTTAGGCAATTTTCCGTATTGGGATTCAAAAATAACCCCTTCGGCAGAATTGAAAAGAACCTTTGAACGGTGCGGTCTTCTCACATTTCTTACAAACATCAAAAGCTGTAATTTATCAACAAGCAGTCATCAAAAATATTATCTATATATCAAACATTCTCAATCTTTCTTGTTCTAAGAGCTACAGTCACGTATCTTGCAGTAAACAGCAATGAATTTCATACTGGTAAGCCTTTTAATAGTGACTAGTTCTCCCTCCATAAACTTTGAAAATACACAGTCTTAAGCTACAGTCACATAAAACATAACCCAACCTCATTTATTTAGGACAGCTTGAAAAACCCTTGTTGGACAATATGGCTCAAGAGTTCTAAAAATCACCCGGTTCTGACCTTTCCATACTGATTTTGTTTCACACTATAAACTTTGCAACGAGGATCCAAACGATCCAAACCTAGCCAGGCACGTAAAACATGACCCAAATTTACTTACTTAGGATACCCTGAAAGTGCGACCCTTGCTGAACAATCTGGCTCAAGAATTCGAAGAATGGATGCAGTTATGATCTTTTTAGAAACGATAAAGTCTCACTGCAATTTGCATGAAAGAGCTTGTATAACGATCGCATAAAAAATGACCCGGTATTTTTAGGTTAGCCTGAACATTTGAGCTTCCAAAACTATCCGGCTGAAGCGTGCGAATCACCCAGTTCTGAAGTTTTAATAATGGCTATGCCTCACTCTTTCACTTTTCATCAAAGGAATTGTATACGACCTAAAGCAACATAGTCACATAAAACATGACCCAATCTCATTTTCTTAGGATAGCTCGAAAGTGTGACCCATGCTGAACAATTTGTCTCAAGAGTGCGAACAATCACCCAGTTCTGACCCTTTTAATTGAGACTTCTTCTCACTCTATACACTCTGTATGAAAGAGCTTGTATACGATCAAAAGGTACAGAGTTACATAAACCATGACCCAATATCGATGAACAGTATGGCTCAATAGTGCGAAGAAACCCAGTTTTAATACTGACTTCCTCTCACCCTATGAACTTTAAAAAAGCAAAAAAAAAGGAGTACGATCTATAGTGGGAAATATCTTATTAGTGACTGGATCTCGCTCCATAAACTGTGTAAAAATAAACTTTTGTATGTGATCTATAGCTTCACAATCACGAAATTTTGTCCCAATCTAAATTTACTTAAGATTGTCTGTAGCTATGATACTTGCTGAACACTCAGGCTCGAGAGTGCGAAGAATCACCCAGTTCTGACCTTTTTAATTAGTACTTCTTCTCACTCCATCAACTTTGTATGAAATGGTTTATATGCCATCTTAACCTTCACAGTCACACAAAACAGTACGGAGTTCTGGCCGTGCTGAGCGCTGAAGGAATTAAGCCGTTCGCTTACGTCGACGATCTGGTCGTAATAATACCAGCCAATACGAAAGCCGAATTGGAACGTCAAACGACTACTGCGGTGGAACACCTTAGTCGCTGGTGTGGATGGATGGATACAATGGATACCAGGGACTGGAGGAGTTCCCTCCTGAGCACTGCAGCTGTTCAGTTTATTGTACAATACCTTGGCTCCATATGTTTGGTGGAGGGCAAGCAACACAAAGTGAACTTGAGCCCCCGTTGTACCAGTGTTCTTCCATCGAACTCATTTTTGAATGGGGGTGGGACCAGATTCAGCGTCGCTGAGATCCGGTCTCACCCATTCCATTGATGAGTACCACGTCAATATTTTTTTTTAACTGCGGCCACCGGTCCCCTTAGGCGTCAGAAAAATTCCAGAGTAGACGGTGGGGATCGAACTCTCGACCGTGGGGTCCGATGCCTTAACCACTCGGCTACCGCGGCCCAAGTCGCTGGTGTAGAGGAGTAAAACTCCAGTTGGCACCGGACATGAAGGCGCTCTTGCTACTAAAAGGAACCCTAAATATGCGCTCCCCGCCTGTTGTCAGAGTGGATGATGGATAAGCTTGCAGAATAATCCAGCTCGAGAGTGCGAAGAAATCCAGTTCTGACCTTCCAATACTGACTTCCCCTCATCCTCAGAGCCACACTTTTAATCTCACTCTATACTCTATGCATGGAAGGTCTTGTATAAGTAAGGCTATTTCATTTTTAAGACAGTTTCAAATTTTGAACCTTGCTCAACAATCAAGCTGTGTACGTCGAATAATCACCCAGGACTGACCTGTCAATAGCGATTCCTCATTCTGCTCAATTTGTATAAAATGGTTGTATACGATTATAAAGCTACCCAGTCATATAAAACATATGACAATCTCATTTTAAGACAGTTTCGAAGTCTGAGCATTGCTGAACACTCAAGCTGTGTAGACCGAATAATCACCCAGTTTCAATAGTGACTTCTCATACTGCGCAATTTGTATGAAATGTTTGTATACGATTCGAAAGTTACACGTTCACATAAAACATCGTTTTCTCAGGATTGTCCGACAGTATGAGCACTTTGAACTATCTGGCTTAAGAATGCAAAGAAACCCAGTTATGACCTTTTAATAGTGAATTCCTCTCACTCTATAAACTTTATGTAAAAGGAGTTGTGTATAATGTACAGCTACACGGTCACATAATTGGCAGCGGCCGGGAAAGCATCACCCAATAGTGAAGAAGATTTACCCCCAGCAAAACCTTTGGGAGAATTGAAAAAGACTCTTTTCTCGTAATTTTTTTTTTTCACCTCAGGTTTTATTACGTTTACAGTAAATACAAAACATAAAGTAGAATTTTACAGGGCTACAAAAAAATTGTTTATATAAGTCAGATGTTTGGATTGGTTATCCGTTTGATGAGTCACTCCTGTTCTTAAGCGGATGGGTTTCATCGCAAGAGGGGGAGAAAAGTGAGAAAATTACATTGCATCTCCTCCTTTAGAACGGTGAAAGCACGTGCTTTCGTGCTTTGCCGTCTAAAAGGACTGATTATCGGCAAACCGCCGATTCGTCGACGTCTCAGATGGAAAAGAAGTGTTAAACCGTTGTGACACGAGATCGTACATCACGTCACGTCGGTCGGAGTGGGCGAACGCGTACGCGATGTACCTCCGTCCTACACGGACAGGAGAGGAAGACTAATTGCTCATACGGTTCGACTTTTCTTTTCCCTGTGTGTGGCCAAGTATTTAAACTTTCAGTGAATTTTTTTTTTTGTTAAATAAATTATTGTCTTTTATCGTCAAGGGTAAAAAGGAGCGCTAAAGTTTGAGAGAAGAGGCGAGTCCGTGATGGAATTATGATTGTTCCCCGGTATTACGTGACCTCAGAGGTCAATTCTGGTCAATTAAAGCCCTCCACACCCCCGGTTACTACCCTTAGATAACGGCGGAGTAAAATATTCAACTACTGCTAATTGCAGACCCCTGGGCGGCCGCTGATAACTCAAAATAAAAGAAAGATCTAGGAATCAGTGTGTAATAAAAAATTTAGGCACGCAATTAAAGACACGAAGCCATAATTAAAGGTGATTAGGTTATCGACCGGGATTAAAGAAATGGACGGATCCTTCCTTCTTTCTCTATTATATTATTAAGTATTCCTTGAAGATATTCTTTAGTGTTTTCAAAGTTTTCGTGCATTTCCCTGCAATACGGGCAAAAATTCGAAATTCGCTCGTACATTGAACAAGTGGGCGGGAAATCGTTCCGTGCGAAAATTGACTTGGAAAATTAATACGTCTTTCCTTAAGCAAAGCGAGTGTGGGCGGACCCAACATGGACGTCGCTGGCAAATATTGTTTAACACGCGGCCGGTTTATTATTCCGCTATGGTTTGTCAATCGATTAAACCCTTGGGGGGGGGGAAACAAAGGCTGACAGAGAAAGACGACTATCGACCCGCCGCTAATTATTTTTCCGGGAAAGTACATCAATCGGGGTGAAACAACCGGCAATAATCCCTGTTTAATGTAATCCTTAATTTGCCCGGACTCAATACCAATTAAAGCTTTCATGTATAATAGGGCCTTCTCACGATCTCAGCTTTTTAAGTCCGAGAGATAAAAAAAAAATCATGTTTTATAATTTAAAAACGATCCCGGTGATTTTAATCGTAAAAGCATTAGCATAGACTTTCAAGAAACACATATGAATAGTTGAATTTCGCACAAAAGAAATACAACTACACAATCGAATAAGACATGACCCAATCTCATCTTCATCAAGAGAAAGTTTGATCTTGGCTGAACAATATGAGAATAGAGTGCGATGAATCGCCAAGTGGTGACCCAATCAACCAGTCAGTACGTCCCATCATGCAACTTCTATACGAGCTGAAGTTACCAAGGTCATCATCTCAACAAAAAGGTTAATCTTTCCTGGCTCTATTCACACTAGAGTGCAATTGCGCAGGGTGACCCATTAACCAATGAGTACGTCCCATCCCAAGCACTTTTCAACATGAAAGTTCTAAGTTGTATACGATCTGAAGTGACAGTCATAGAGCACAAGACCTAAGCTCATCATCATCGAGGTTTGATCTTTGCTGAACCTTCTGAGTCTATAGTGGAAAGAATCGCACAATGGTGACCCAAGAACCAGTGAGTACTTCCAACTCCATGCACATTGCACGGAAGTTTGTATGATGCCATGCTACAGTCAGAGACGCGACTAAACCTCGTCATGTCAACAATACGTTTAATCTTTGCTGACCATTCTGACACTAGAGTGCAATCGCACAGTGATGGCCCATTATCCAGGGAGTACGTCCCATCCCATGGACTTTGCACCACCGAATTTCTATACGATCTCAAGTGGTGGTCATAGAGAACAAGACCCCAAACCTCATCATCATCAAAGTTTGATCTTTGCTGAACCTTCTGAGTCTAGAGTGGAAAGAGTCGCACAATGGTGACCATTCCACAGAGTACGTCCCATTCCATAGAATCTGCGTCAAGGAATTTCTATAGATTCTGAAGCTACAGTCATAGAAGACATGCCACAAGCTTATCTTCTCAACAAAAAATTTAATCCTCGAACCCAACTAACACCTGAGCGCAATCGTCCATTGGTGGCCCATCAACTAGTGACTACATCCCATTCCATATAATTAACATCACGGAAATTGTATAGGATCTGAAGCCACAGTCATATAGGACATGCCCCAAGCTGATCTTCTGAACAAAAAAATGATCTTTGCTGACAACAATCTGACACTACAGTGCTATGAATCGCCCAGTTGTAACTTAGCAACCGGAGAGCATAGAAGATATATCCAAATCTTCTCGTCTCAACAAAAAGTTTGATCAATCTGACACCAGAGTACAAAGAATTTCCCAGTGATGATCCATCAACCAGTAAGTACACCCCATTCCATGCAGTTTACATCACGGAAGTTCTGTATGCTCTGAGGCCACAGTCAAAGACATGACTCAAGCTCGTCTACATCAAAGTTTGACCTTTGCCGAACAATCTGACACTAGAGTGCGAAGAATTTCCCAGTGGTGACCCATCAGCCAGTAAGTACACCCCATTCCATGCCCTTTGCATCACGGAAGTTCTGTATGATCCGATGCTTCAGTCAATAACAAGACTCAAGCTCGACTTAATCAACGTTTGATGTGACAGTTGAGGACTAGTGGTGACCCAGTTCACGGTGACAACATATCCTATTAACTTTTAACCATTACAATACAATAAGTGACATAAACAATATCCCATTTCATGAACTTTCCATTAAGAATGTTTTCCACGATCTGAAGGTACCGTCATGCAATGACCCCAACATATCCTCACAGGAGAGCCTGGAAATTGGATCTTTTCTGAACACTCGGGGACTAGATGGCTAATGACCATACACAGGTGACCCTTTTAGCAGTGCCTTCGCCTCACTTTCCAACAGATCTTGAAGCCACTGCCGCTTAAGGCTCATCTTATTTTTTAAGAACAATATAGATGTATGCCAGTGTATACAGAGAATGATACGAACACGAGGCCTAAGGTCGTGGGTTCGAATCCCACTCGTGACACTGCCTTTTTTATCTCAACCAATACTTTACATAAAGATTAATTAATTGAAAGAGATTATTTGGATTATCATTTAATATACGTTCTTTCAGCGGACGATCCTAAAAATTTGGGGTAGAATACAAATCGTCTGAATAGTTTAAAAAATTGTATAAAAAAATCAGTTATAAAGGAAAGAATGTTTTAACCTCCTCTCAAGTTTCTCAGGTCACAGGGGTTCAACAATGCTGTAAATGTGGTCGTAAACCGTCGACCAAAACAGGGGCTGGTCCGTCTGAATTTAAATCGGGCCCACTCTCGCCCCGGTACAAAATGCCTAATGGCAATCTTCTGTTATCCCTAAGACGACACGTGTTCCAGGGCTTTTTTCCAAAGAGGGGAAAAGGTATTTTGCCCGGAAACGCCTCTTGCTTTACGACGATCAAGGGATCGTGATATACAATGACTACGATTATCATTCAGGCGTGCATTTTTTTTCTCGCATGTTGTTCAATTAATAATGCACACCTAAATATAGTATTTGGTAAAAAAATAACTTGAAACTCACACTTACAGCACATCAAAACGGAAAGTAAAATATAACCAATGACCATAAAAATAAATCTAGGGAAATCATTTTGACTAAAACAGATAATGACCCACTGTCTATAATCTGCAGTCATAAGACCAAAGGTAACCTATGGTTCATTAATCTGGTAAATCAATACTCAACAGAAACACACCCAAACATTAGTTAGCGTACAATAACTAGAGGTTCATGTGCTTTAAGAGCAACTACATTCCCAACAGACTACGTGAGAGAAGAATCCAAGGAGGACATCACATGCTATGATATGGTATACAGATGGCTCCTATCTTGTGACCAGTAGACAAAGGAAATGCCCACACGATCAATAGGATTTTGGAAAAAAGACACAAACACAGAACCTTCCATCACAGAATGCACCCAAAAAAGACAACAGGAAAAAAGGATATATTCGATGGGCGCTAGCACAGTAAATTTAAGCTAAAACAACTCAACAACTGGCAAACTCGCTTCTTCAATTAGGAACTAATCTGAAAGGACTGACTGGACTACTGGCCGCCCACTGGTACCTGAGGAAATATGTACACAACTTAGGCACATCCAAAGATTTTTTTTACCAATGGATACCAGGGACTGGAGGTGTTTCCTCCTTAGCACTGCAGCTGTACAACTGATGGTACTATATCCCTGGCTCCATATTTTTGGGGGAGGGCTCGCAACACAAATGTGAAGTTGAGCCCCCATTGTACCAGTGTTCTTCAATCGAAGAAACTCATTTTTGAAGGGGGCCATCGATGAGTGCCGTGTTAATTTCTTTTAATTGCTACCACTGGTCCCCTTAGGCGTCAGAAAATTCCAGAGGTGACGGTGGGGATGGAACCTACGGCCGCGAGATCTCACTAGCCCAGAGTCTGACGCCTTGATCCAAAGATGATCATATTTGTAGATTATGGAATGAGGTGGAAGAAACTGCTACCCTTATCATCTTCGAATGAGAAAGTAACAGCTCAGTGGAGATATAACCTCGGATACAAAGAAAACACAAGGAAAGGAATTAGATCAACTACAGTTAATGACTCGTACTTAGGAGAAGGATCGAATCGGCAACACTGAACTGTGATGAACTGTGGAACTAGGAAATGTACAACAAGTTAGAGGGGTGTAATACTGGAGGAATTAAGACGCCATAAGCTGGAGAAAGATGACTTTCATTGACGTTGTGGTAAACGAAAATTGTGAACTTTAGCCCAAGTTGGAGCCGGGGGCGATATGATAACCTGGTACTAGTATATTTTGATTTCCCGTAATGTTATATTTATCAAGCAGTTTTAAATTTAGCCCAGGCTGTTTATCCGGCCATTGCTAATCGGTCGGAGAAATAAAGCGGTCCGAGAAACCCAACGGATATCCGGCGTTATAAGGCAGGAATTATTTTACTGTTATTTCTATCCAATCTGAAACAATCCAACAGCCATTTTTGCAGTCGTCACAACCCATTCCTTCATGAAGTTCCCATTTGGCTCGACAAGGTTCGTACTAGTACCTATTTACTTCAACTCAATATCACGCTCGACTTGGTTACAGATTTGACAACTATTTTCGTCATCACTGGACACACAGGACAGTCATAAGTTTGACACACAACATGGTGCTGATGGTACCAAAAGTTCGGTTAAGCATTATGACTCCCAACGCGTCCGAAGATTCTAATAAAAGTCCTAAAACTTGTTACTACTTTCTGTCAAACCTCACCCTACGTCAGCTATTGAACTAAAATTCCAGATACGCTCACTATCTGCTGAAATGGCAACAGGTCAACAGGTATCAAGTCTATTTCATTCTTAATATTGCTTTTTTACTATTGGTAACACTTATAAAACTTTACAACCTTCAGTGTTATGACAAAATACTTAAAAGGTTTAGTAGTTTTGCTGTTATTTTTTTTGGGGCAAACCTTTGAATCCATATGCCTTTGTGATAGTCCCATGTAACCTATTGTCTCTCCGTATCCTTCAAGTCTATGATTTTCCTGTCAAAGTAATAGGTCCACACCATAAAAGGGCAGCTGCTTCTTCATTCAGGTCATATCTGCACAGTTTCTGCTGCTTCGAGTCTGTACTGACTGCACCGTTCAGTGACCAGTCGTAGTATCATTCTAGCCCTAACATTATAATAACTACATAAGAAGTTCTGCTTTTACACTCTTCGATTGTCCTTTGATAAAATTTGTCACATACACCCTGCACTGGCATGTCCCATTGTCCCACCAGTTTGGGATGCAACAGTTCAATGCTGATAGGTGTCGTCATCGAACTTTACTCCGTCAATTATACAAGTGGAAACTTTTCAACGAGTCTGATTTAAGCCAGGTGAGCACCTGCTTAAAAATAGGAATACTGCTTGAACGCCAGAAGTTGTTTTGATGTGGTAAAGCATACTGGTAACATTAGTAAACCATTGGCAGTTATCTTAGAACTATTATTGGTCCTATTCTTTATAATAATCTTTATGACATGATATTCCTGCTTCTTTTCTTTAGCTTTGTTACCAAAATTTGATGTTTTTTTGTCTATAAAAAAATGTAATTAGTTGTGTGACGGCAGAGTAACATTGACAAACTGCTTTTTATAGTATGTGTTCCTCTTAATGAACTTAAAAATTGCTTACCGTATAGTCTGTGTTTTAATCTTTAATTTGTATATTTAATTCATGCATCGAGGACCTCGTTGTGAAAGAAAGAAGGTGATCATCTTTGATTTCCACGGTGAAGAATATAATACGGTATGAGGGGCCCCCTTTAAAACCCTTTTTCCCATGACAGTCAATGGAGGCTTTCAGTCAATTTTTTCCTCCGTTTTCAGGAATTTTCTTCCTCACCGTTTTCCACTTCTTTTCGCGATTTACATAGCAGCCGATAATGCCACGGTGCTTCTGAGAAACGGTGAAAACCGTCTTTATTGTCGTCGTAATTGGCGTCGTGGGTGCACATCCCGTCCCTATTATAGCAAAGCGCGCCGAAACTACATCAAACATCGGAATCGTCCCGTTAGAAAGGAAACGATTTAATATACATTAGGCAAAGTAAATAAATATTTACGGTCGGCGAGATTAGAGCCCGCTGGAACTAATTGCGTTTTGAGTGTAAAACACTTTTTGATTTCGGCCCGGCATTTGTCTTTTGAGCCCGTGAACCTCTAATGACAGTAGGACAGTGAGTGGGACACAATACTAATTACATTTATGATTAATGGCTTGGACCAGTCCCACGGTAGTTAATAAATAAAACTACCATTCGCCCCGCACCCTCCCTTCATTAGCCCCTTCTGAGCGTTAATGACTCAGTGCCACTCCTACACATTCGAGATTCGGACTGGGAAGTTTTCAAATTGAAATTTTCATCGGTTAGAAGGAAAATGACTAACACAACATCCCCGGGACTTTGAACTTTCACGTAGCTACGTAAAAACACTGCTTAACTATTCTTGTTAAGTTCAAATCTTAATCTGGCTTAAAACCCGACTCTATATGAAAAGAATTTAAGATATTCAAATCGCTCTTAAAGCAACTAAGACGTCTAATGCCCTCTATATCGTTGACGACCTACCTCCATACCAACACCCATACATTCATGTTAATTTTTATACTAACGAAGTCAACCATCATGTACATATAACGCCTAGAGACTAATAAAATTCATATCCGTTCAATCTCGCTAATAAATACATTCTAATCGTTAATATCCGTTTTCTTTAATCAGGTGGCCGTCGAGGCCCCGGGATGCTCCAACGGCCGATTTCCGTTCGTACTCATTCATCTACAATTCTCGCTAATAAATACATTCACTTTACTGTTCTTTCCAATTATCACTGCTATTTGAAAAAAAAATTCCTTAATACGAGATACCGTTCTTCGTACATAATTTAATCACAAATACACAAAGGGCATCGTTGCTGACAACTGTCCAACGGACGATGAGTTAGCATGGTGTGGCCTATGCTCAGCCCCTTCGATTCTGACTTTTATCTTCATTTGGTAGAAATTATGTCTATTTGCAACATATTTATAACGAAACAAAATATCAGATCATTAAAAGAAAACAGTTGTTCCTTTCACAACTTAATCTAACATCAAACAATACTCCATTATGAAAAAAAATTCTAATCACTCATAAAATAACAAAGACAACTGCCTTCTATGATGACCTCCATACCAACACCTAAACCTTCACGGTAGGCTACCTTGGTAATCTGTATACCGGTGAGGTCTACTGTCATGTACATATACCTAGAGACTATACAGACTATACAATCTCGCTAATAAATACAGTTTTGTATACTAATCGTTAATATCTTTCTTTTTTTTTAAATAATGTAGCGTCAAGGCACCGAGATGCTGCAACGGCAAATTTTTGTTCGTACCCATTCATCCAGCATTCTCGCTAATAAATACATTCACTCGACAGGTTTTTCCAATTGTAACTGCTATTCCGGAAAAAAATTTCTTTAATAGGAAATACCATTCTTCATAACTGATTTAATCTACCAGTAGGAGTCAGCCAACAGCTAAATGGACAAAGGGGCATCGTTTTCAGCAAGAGCCTAACGAACGATGTGTTAGCGTGGTGTGGCCTATCATCCGTTTTGGCGATATTGTTTTTTATGTTCATTTTGTATACGGTCCACCAACTTGGCTGTGTCTTTTATACTTTTTCGGTTTTCAAATTGGCTTTGTTTTTCTTGATAATCGGGATTTTTCTTGCTCGTTTAAAGTCCGCTGGTTGGAATTAAGTCCCAGTGTCGTGTGCTTTGCCTGTGCTCTTTCATAGTCGGCCATTTTTTATGTTAGTTTTTTTAAGAAAATAGCCAGTATAATCTATTGTCTTCCTTAAATCCCTGCCTTCTGGATATATAAGATTTTGATGTATGGCATTGAGAATTTTTGTTTTGTTTTCACCTTTTGGATAATTCGCATGGTTTCAGCTATAGTCTACTCTTTTTTTTTACCAATTTGCCAGCCAGTTCCTTGCCTACAATCGAAAATCCCTTTACTCAGGCACTGGGCATATGCTGAGTATTGAACCTTTTTGGCTGAAGTCTAAAACTTTCAGTACAGCTTGGCGGTTCAATAACATAAACATTTTGGGAAAATTTTAGTCTCTTTTAAGTATTTCTTGTGCTCCGAGACTGCTTGAACCTCAGCTTGAAAAATTGACGATGCAGTCAAAATTTGTGCTTTTCACTTCTGCATCCTCTCCATGTTACATTTCAGAACTAGCGTTATACTATAATAAATTTAGATGAGTGCATTTGAAACAGGTTCATCACATTTATCCTTTACTCATCAACATAACCTTCCTCACCATCCATCACCTTTTGGTTCAAGAACCATCTACCGCCAAGCACCACATTGGTGCTAGACCATCCTTTTTGGGATATGCTCTTTGTAACATTATCGTCATTTACTGATTCCCATGTTTGGCTTTTATTTTTTGGCTTTTGGCATCGATGTGGTCCAGTTTGCGATCCAACTGCTACCTACCGGTTTTGCCCTTGCTTCCTTCATGGTTTCCTGCGGTTGTCACACCTATGTTACTGATCTCTTTTCTCCATATTTTGGCTTTCTCAAACCGCGGATTTACGTCAGTTTACGTTGTCCCATCAGTAATAAATCGATTATATTTAATGTAAAATATCGATTTATCATGAAGATTTTTTATTTGTATGCGGTTTGTTTTGTAAATGAATGATTCTTAAAGTGTAAAAACTTGGTAGGTTACAAATTATTTCCTTTTATAGCGAAACAATATCCATGGTTGTAATCATAAACAATATTAACTTTAATACAATTTCAATTAATTGTTATCTCCATGTAAAGTTTTGGTTGGGATAAAAAAGTCAGTTTCATGAGTGGGATTCGAACCCAAGACCTTGGGGGCCGCGGTAGCCGAGTAACATAAACATAACATAACGCATAACATTCTGTCTGGTATTGGATAATATGCAGAATTTAAAAAAAAAGAAAAAACCGCTACTCTACTTGAGCTATCGTGATTTCGATCCAATCGTCACAGGTCGTGTGTTCGAATCCGGTTCGTGGCACTGAATTTTTTCATTTCGACCAAAATCTACATGCACGTTTTTTAACGTTTGATAATTGAACCTTTGTCCAAGAAAAGTAAAAAAAAAACATAAATTGAACAAGAGACACGATAGCTCAAGTGGAAGAACGTATTTAGCCGAAGGTCTTGGGTTCGAATCCAGCTCGTCGCACTGAATTTTTCATTTCGACCAGAATCTACTTTCA
>CM077110.1:15081310-15099140 GCA_039619505.1 Cimex hemipterus | reverse complement strand
CTTGTACATATGCCTGAATGATCTCTGAACTATTTTTCCGTTCTCTCACTCTCTCTCTCTCTCTCTCTCTCTCTCTCTCTCTCGTTTAAAGAGAGATGAGATATTTCATAGGAAATGCCTAGAAGACAAGGGAATAGTTAGTTTTGACCAACGCAAGTTATGACAATACCCCATCCGTCGATGAGTATTGTCGTCAGATCGCAAGGAAATCACGTGCCAGGGCGGTTTGAACTTCTCGTCAGAAGTGGTCCCAATTTGCGGTGCCGGGATTTGGCGCAATCCGAGGAAAGGCAATTAAAACCGACAATAGAAGGACTAACTAGTGCTCCCCTAATCACTTCCCGGTTGGAGCTTTGATGACAGTTGACGATATTCATTCATATGTTAATCATGAGGAGGAGCGGTGGTGGTCTGGTTGTGATTATTCGGTTCTGAATTAACGAGGGAAGTTATGACTGCTCTAGGTGGGCCCGGGTCAATTCCAAGGGGCGGCTAACGAACGGGCTAACGAAGCAAGAAACCACAAAGGTAACCTGGCTCAAAAGATACATTATCAGCGTTTCAGCGATTACGACAGTCCCAAGCAAGGAAATTTTGCTACATGTAGCGGTTGACAACTTGGATTATATATATATAAGGTGTTCCAAACTTTATCAATAGACTCTACATTGAAAATTGGCCAAAAATGCTAATTAACTTATTAGTTATTCCATTTTTTTCTGATATTTTAAGCTTTCACGACCTTGCTTCAAATAATCGATTATAACTCCAAAACTGAATGATTTAGGACAGATCCGTTGATACCATTGAAACCTGCATTAAATTTCTAATAAAATGTCATGAATACGAAACATGGTGAAATAATCGTTTTATAGCCATAATTTGAAAAAGATTTGTTTTTTAAGTCGGAAAAATTACTATCGTGATGGAAACGATTAAATGATGGAGTGAGTGTGGTCTGGAGTTCTTTGTAAAAAGATAGTCCCTACTCACAGTGAGTCGTTCTGCAGCGATCCGGATTTCGAGCTCTTTAGCTCATCATCAGGTCGAATCGCGTCTCTCGACAGGATTCGCCAAAGTGAACCCGCTCGTACCTCCGCCAAAGCGACGTTCCAATTAACAGCTGATTTTTTTTCAATGGCGCTCAATTTGAAAGTGAGAAACGCGGAAATTATAACACAAATAAATATTAAAATAAAAAATAATAACAATTAAAATAATTAGTTTAATTATTTGTATGTTTGATATTATTTATGTATATATTTAAAATGGGAGGTAGATCAAAATCTGTTATATTATTAATGCATTTATCACCATGTTCAATTTTACACTTTTTAATTTCAAATTAAGAACTAATTGTTTTAATTGTTATTATTTTTATATTGATTTAATAATATTAAGTATTTGTGTTATAATTTCCGCGTTTCCCACGTTCAAATTGAGCGGCATTGAAAAAAAATCAGCTGTTAATTGGAAGGTCGCGTTGGCGGAGGTGCAAGAGGGTTCACTTTGGCAATTCCTGACGAGAGACGTGTTCGTCCTTCAAACTGAAGATGAGCCGAAATGCTCGAAATCCGGATCGCTGCAAAACGGCTCACTGTGAGTAGGAAATATCTTTTTAAAAAGGATTATTATGTGTGATTCCAAACTACTATTTTTCAAAACCTAGAGACCAACAATTTCAGAAGACGTACTCCATTTTATATATTATATATTTTATATATATATATATATATATATTTTTAGTGGCCTAATGGGTTTTTTAATTTATTTTCAAAGATGGAGAAATTGACGAAGGAAAGGGAACAAAAACCATGTTTGCGGATTGGTAAGGGGGAAAGGTTAAAAAAAAAAAAAAAAAAAAAGATTAAAAAGTAATTCAACTTTTTCTTGGGATTTTTTTAAAAATCTTTCATTCCACTTTACCAATCCGTCAATCACGGTCAGAAATTAAAAAAAAATCGTTCAAAATTTCCTTAAGATTTTTTTTTTTAATTTTCCACCTTACCAATTGTCCAACTTCAGTTTTTTCATTGCTTTTTTAAATATTTTTTCGAAGATTAAGACAAAATCGTAGTTAACGGTTTGGTAAAGTGAAAAGATGAGCAATACTAAAAAAAGAAAAAAAAACGTAAATTTAAAAAAATTAATAATTTCACTCAAAATATCGTTGTTTTTTTTTAAATTTATTTTTCACCTTATCCTCACGTCACCCCTTTGTCACCCACGGTTTTTTCAATGCTTGTTAAATTATTTGTTCAAAGATGAAATAATTGAATAAAAAAAAAAATCTTAGTTGACGGGTTGATAAATTGGAAAGGTGAATAATGCTAAAAAAATTAAAAAAAAATCAAAATTAAAAAAAAGTTTTTAAAAAATTATTTTCCCACCTTACCAACCCGCCACCTACGGTTTTTTTTCCTAGCGCTTTTAATAATTTTTTCAACGATGAAGTAATTGCGGCAGCCGAGTGGTTAGGTGAGAGACTCTCGGCTAGAAGACTAGAAGACCCGGTCGCGGGTTCGATCCCCGCCGTCGCCTCTGGCCCTTAAAAAGAAAAAAAAAAGGCAATATTTGATAAGTTGGTAGGTTGAAATGGAAAGTTATTGGCGAGAGGATCGATGTCAGTCAGAGCATCAGGTCCATAGCCAAAGGTCGTGGGTTCGTATCCCGTTCGTGACGTTAACTTTTTCATTTCAACCAAAACCTCGCATAAAAAGTTTAATTATTGAAATTACTTTGGAATTAAGGATTTTAGTTGAGATGAAAAAAAAAATTAACGGCACGAGCGGGATTCGAACCCACGATCTTCGGCTAGATTCGCCGCTACTCTAACACTTGAGCTTTATTGACCTCGATCCACTGGGGCACCGCATCCACATCTCAACCTATGTTTTAAAATTTTCCCTTTATTAATTGGTCAAGCGGACCACGAAATTAGTGAATTTACTTTGGAATATTTTAATACAAAATATCGATCTTTATAGTTGATTTAATAAATGTTGAATCTGTTTTAGAATAGGAATATTTTTGCTCTATTCAGCTGCAATCTTTTGCAAATTGAAGTTTCCAGCCGTTTTTTTTAACCGAAGTCAGAAGAGATTTGTTGGCATTTACTACTCATCCTCGGTGGATATTTCTGTCTGTATAAACATGGCTCGGTATATTCCTTTGTCCGATTTTCTCCCGCTGTGATCCGAGGTGTGTATTCTGGGGAAAAGTCAACCCAGTAAGGAAAAGGGAAAACCCCCCCATTCGATCTAGGTATAAAGAGTCGAATGTTTGATATTGACCCTTCTCTCAGAGGAAGGGATGAATTTTGGGTCGGCGGCGGGGCAAAAAAAAGAAGCGGGGTGGCACCGGAGAAGAGGTGAGGTGTGGAGATGGAATCCAGAATTGCTTTAATTCACGAGGGACCGCGGATATGTATATCGACTTCCCAGCCCCCGTCCCACACAACCAATCAGCTCGGTCCCCGCACCAAAGCCCCCGCTGGCAAACCTACTTCCCAAGGTGTCATCTCCTACGGTAAATATTTGCGGATTTATCCCCGAGCCCGTGCCCCTAAGACCATCCCGTGGAATGGTTTTAGGGCTGGCGTGGGAAACTTATAAGTAGGCAATATTTACCCGGGAGCGTGAGCCATGTGTACACAGGGAAATGGGGAAAGGCTCCTAGGTTAATGAGCTTTCGAAACTGTCGGCTCTACTGGAAATTCGAGCCAAGATTTTCCGATACTTATTCACTAAATACACGAAGATCTATCGAAATTCGTGTACATCCGGCCATTTTGAAACTACACAAATCAGTATATTCACCGCATAATCACGCTTCATTTAATTTTAACGACAGGTCCTAAACAAGGTCATATCTGACATACAGGGACAATAAACCTACCAGAAAGATCCAATAAAAACCAAATTTTTTGTTCATCTTTCTACAACAAAGAAAACACAAACTTTATACTTAAATTACATCACTATAATTATTATTTTCATAATAGTTACGTTTCGAGTAATTTTTCCTCGGCACACCTTCCTTAGTCGAGACGTCTGACAAACGTGGAAGGTCCTAGTTTAGTAGTTAATAACTCCCTTCTCGTCTCATTACTAATAACACTATTTTCCGATCTAATGAGACCGTAGGACGCATAAAGGACAATAAACTACAATAAAATTAAATTTACGGTTAATTAGCCGGGGGGGGGCATTGTCGCTGAAATGTCCGCGACGCTTTTCATGCCGACGGAGTGTAATTAGACTTTGACATTTGCCGCGACATGTGCGCCGCATCTGTTAACGCTGCGCCCAATGAGAGCCGACGCGCCCAATTTTTTTTTTTCTCCTTTTTTGTTCATTTGTGGAGCGGTAATTACGTTGGATTGTTAGAACGGTATTAACCGAATTAGTGGGATCGGACGCCCCCGGGCTGCCGTCGGAAATTCGATTTCAGTCAATGTAAAAAAAAACAGTTTGGAAACAGTTTCTGTTCAATTGAAAAGTCGTTCATACAAAAAATGTAATACAGTACAAGTACCATTGCAAGGATGAGTCCAGGGGCTCCTCCCCTAAAAAAGTCTACATTCTAATTGTTTGCAATGAAATTTAGTTATTTAGAAATCGTGAGATGAGGTCTGGTGTGATGTAGGTTTCAGAAAAACAGTTTCTTTATCGTGCCAACGTTTCGAGCTTTATTGAGATCATCTTCAGAGCCTGGGATTTAAAAACATGATTTACATATAACAATCACATTTTAGTCGAGGAAAAATGAAGTGGAATGATTATATATATAAAATTTGGACTTAAGCATCCTGTACTGCTTAAGGCCGATGATTTTTTTTGTATCATAAAACCTTAATCGTACTGTAAATTTGATTACACTAATCAAACAAACATTAAAAACCTTATGCTATGCGTTTTTTAAAAAATTGTAAACCTTCACAAACAAAATACAAAATTTGCTAGAAGATAAACTTTTAACATTTCCACAATTCATGTTTAAATTAGCCCGTATTTCCTTAAGGGTCGTAATTGACCATATTAATTAATCCAATTAATTATTCTTTTTATCTAAGGTTTTAGGCTGAGATGCAAAAATTAGTGTAACGAGCGGGATTCGAACCCACGACCTTCGGCTCAATACTCCGCTGTTCTAACCGCTTAAGCTAAGGTCGGCCGCGGTAGCCGAGTTAGGGATGGTTAGGGTCCCGTCCGGTGGCCGCAATTAAAACAAATTGACACGGCACTCATCAATGGAAGAGGCGGGACCGGGTCTCAGCGACCCTGAACCTGGTCCCAACCTCCTTCAAAAATGAGTTTCTTCGATGGAAGAACACTGGTACAACGGGGGCTCAAGTTCACTTTGTGTTGTGAGCCCTCCCCCAAAAGTGGAGCCAGGGTATAGTACAATAAGCTGTACAGCTGCAGTGCTCAGTCCCTGGTATCCATCCATCCACATCCAAAGGTCCCGTGCTACAACACATATGGCCGTAGGTCTTCAGAATAAGTTATCGAAATTTCACCCAAACCTGCACACATACTGCGACAAAGCCAGTGTATGATAATAGTGAGAAAAGGGGGGTATCGATGGCCGCAATGGTTTAGGTGTTGACTCTCACACTGTACGGTAAAGGTCCCAGGTTCGAATCCAGAGTCCTGCATTCCAAACCGACAAAAGATTTTTTTTTAACACCGGCACCTCCACGGGTTGATATAACCTCTGCTATTGCGAACCCTCGTAAAAAAAAGTGCAGTTTGCTCGTTATCATCCTGGTGTATTTGTCTTAACTAATGTGAGTAGGAACATCTTCGTCTACAATTGAGTTTTTCTTTCACCTTGGTCTGCCTGTTCACACCTCATATGACCTCGTCGATGTCAGCGACAAGTGGCATAGTAATAAATTCAAACCAATTACTGAAGGTGTCGGAAAAAGTGTTTGTCAAACCAAAACGTCGATGATAGGAAGACCGTAGAGTCACCTGCACCCCGAGTGGTTGATATAACCTCTGACATGATTGGTATGTTTATCACCTTGACCTAACCTAAACCTCAGAGCATTAAAACCATTTCTGTTGTATACCCAATATTAGAAAGTGTTTCTTAAAATATTTAATCTCTATGTTGAATAATGTGTTGTGGAATTCAAAAACCCTTCGGTAAATCACGTTCCGACGAGGACATCCATATCAAGACAGCTGATTGTTTCTTTTATCGCGAATCCCCTTTCCCCGCCACGGGTGCAATAAATTTATAAAATTGTTGACCGGGAGAAGTGAGGAAAGGAGGGCACCGGCACCATTTTACGAGATTAGGGACAAATGTATCAGCGGAGTCCCGGGGGCGGCGTCCCTTTGCAAATGGAGGATTAAAAGAGGTCCTCCATCGGTCCCGGGGACAGGGGACAGGATAAACGACGAAAGAACGCTTTAAGAAATTGATGCTTCCCTCGTAATATATCGTCCTCGAGGACAAACAAAGAAATGAGTCCGGCCCAGCTTTGATCTATGGGCCAATGTGAAAATGACCCCATCTCACATCGCTCTGTTTACAGTTACCTTTTTTTTATTTTGACACGCATCATTATCTTAATGGTATTCAAACACAAAACACTAATGATTTGCTTCGAATAATATTAAAATACTGTGGTAAAATTTAAGCAGTAGAAGAAAAGGGTCTAATAGCGATTGACCCTAAACTTTATACTTTAGATTCACCAATTTAGCGGTCCGCTTGACCAATTGACACATTACAATTAATTAAGGTTTTTAGTTGAGATGGAAAAAGTTAATGCCACGAGCTGGATTCGAACCCACGATCTTGCTAGTTACGCAGCTGCACTACCGCTTGAGCTATCGTGACCTCGATCCACTCGGACATCAACTTCCTATCTCCTCCTCACCATATGAGGTTCACCATATTTGAAAAAGGCGGGAAAAGTCTTAAGGTGAGGTTGAGATAGGAAGTTCATTCTACATTTCGTTTAGCCTCATGATGTATTTTGAAAAATGTACACTCCGCTATCATTGTGGCGTCCACTAATAAATTCTAAAACGAAACACTTAGTAAAGTTAGTAGATCATTGACTATGTTACATTTCCATTTTTTGGGTGTTTATTGTAACTCAGTTTATGATCTGTATGAGCAGTTGGTACCCTTGGGTGGCTGTTTTGTCTGCTCATTTCATAACCTAGAAATGGGGTCATATTGAATATATCCAAGTCGTACACAAGTGCTACATGCCAGAGATCAGCAGTTCTATCACTCAATTAAGCTAGGTGCCAGTTTGTTTGTGGTTTATCATAAGTTTGTCCACTACTACTTCGAGTTTTTATTTCATTCTGATTGAGGATTCTGCGTTTGTTTTTATCGTACCAATTATAGATTGAAGGCATGTCTTGTTGATCTTCTTCCGATTATAATTCCTTCCTTTGTGTATTCTTGGTATCACAGGTATGCCTCCAGATATGAAGTGCGGCTGCTCCTGAACATTCCATAAACTACAAATGGAATATCATGGAATATATAAACTTTTTTTTACTTACATCGTTCATCTATAACCTTTTATCCTATGAGTTACGCTTCACTAGGTTTAACCATACGCCAGAGGTAAACAGCTGTCTGCTTGTAACCAGTTAGAAAGATCGCGTAAAAATAAGTCATCGAGTGCATCCAAAATCTCCAAAACGTAACAGTGTGATGATATCTCGGGTAAGGCACAAAGGAAAAGACAGACCCGGCAAAAGTAGACCTCCAAGATATGCCCTGAACCTAGACACGGTTTGACAAAAAACAGGAGAATCCTCAGATTTCAGAAACCAAAAAAAAAGACAAAATGAGAAGTGGGCAAACACTAGTCATACCAAATTTATGATAAAATTACCCTCTTAAATACTGCTAAAATGTTAGAAGGTGAGTATCTTAAAGGATTGATAACTGGTCATTGGGAGATTATAGAAGTTCTATATAACCCTTGTAATAAACTTCCATATAACTATCTAATGTTCCAATTTGTAGATTTTGTAATGAGAAGAAATCAGCCAGCCAAAGGTAACATCTGCTCATAATAGACTGGGATATAACTATAGTCAATGATCTAATGGTTCGTAAGAGTATGATCGAATCCATTGAACTGAACCGAAGGACTTGAATGCCAAAGTGCTTGGGGAAACTTAAAATAACGACTTACTAGATCTTTTTCATCTGAACGAAGACCTTAGATAAAACCGAATCATTACATTTATCAGGGGTAAATCACACGTGTTTAGCAGTCAAATGGATGCCATCTCATTTCAACTTCTAGGTTATTCTTCACCTATCCTCCTTCAGGATGGAAGCAACTTGCAGACAAATCAGCCCTGCTGAACAGAATGGAGTGAAAGGTGACTATGTCCCTCTGTTTCCGAATAAAGGTATATGTGAGAAACGGTGTTCATCTTGGGAACCTCTTAGACCGGTAAGTTTCATTTTCAACCGATAATTAAGATGCAAAACGCCGTGTTTTCATTTTGTCCCTCGAGCCATGGGAAATTCGGAAAACAAGGGGAACCGACACGCCGCAAATGTAACGGCGAAGGGTTGGATTGCGGCGCTTTAATGACCCCCGACCCCTCGACTGACACCGCCTGCCGACGGACAAGTTGGTTAATGATTCGGAGATTCGAGTCCCCCTCTGGTCGAAATTAGCTCCGGCTATGCAAATCTAGTTATGAATATGTTAACAAGCCGAGCAGAACTAATCTGTTACCATTGTGATTGGGTTCATTATCGTTTCTGCTCCTTTGCCCTGGAAATTCTACCCTACATCTGACTCATAGCTGTTGACCTTAAAACTTTTTCATCTCAAACAAGGCCTGACATAAAAAGAATAATTAACAGAAATAAGTAATTTGGTCGTTAGACCACTAAATATAATAGATCAAATAAGTAAAAGAAGTATCACTTCTCTAACACCTCCCCGTGGCCACTTGGGTCGCTGAGAATCCTGTTTACACGACATTTGGAAAATGGCAAAAAAGGAGGGAAAATTCAAAAGGTGTAGGTTCAATTAGGGAGTTGGAAATGGTATCCGAGAAGATCGAAGTCGCGATAGCACAAACGGTTCGCCGAAGGTCGTGGGTTCGAATCCCTCTCGTGACATTGACTTTTTCATCTCGGCCAAAACCTTACCTACAAAGAATAATTTGGTCGTTAGAATTCATTTCAAAACAAACGATTAAAAAGTTGCAGAAGAAATTTTTCGTACCTCTGCGACATTTTATGCTGTCCTCTGTTCGGCTATTTAAAATAATAGGCTAATTAAATTTATTAATATTTAATTTAGATTATTTTTTTTAGTAGTGTTATTTTAAAATTGATTTTAAAAAATTGAAAATTTACGGTTCTTTTATGTGTCATATACTATTTTTTTTTTTTTTTTTACAGTCAGTATTTCTGAAGTCTACAAAACTTTAACGGACCAAAGTCAAAAAATACAAAAAACGTTAAATTCCTTCTTTACAATTGAAATTTAAGCAGGGGTTTATAGGAAGTTTTTTTTTTGTTGAAGATGGTGAGTAGAAACACCTCCTGAAATTTTCGACCTTCATCCTCAGCCACCCTGCATACTGACCGTTCCACTTTTAACAGTCTAGATTCAAAAATTTTCAAATTTTGTCAATTCTTTTTCTGAACTTTTCGTGCCGAATTTTTCATCAATTCTTCAATGTAAATACGTTTTCGTAAAGGAAAATTTAACGTTCTTTCAAGTGGCATATGGCAGATTTTTCTACAGGCGGTATTTCTGAAATTTACAATCATTTTGATGGATCTAATTCGAAAAAAAAAAAAAAAACAGAAATTTCTTCTTTGCCGTTGAGATTTGGACAGAGGTTTACAGGAAGTTTTTTTTGTTGTATATGGTGAGTAGAAATATCTGAAATTTTTTACCCTCATCCTCAGGAACCCTGTATACTGACATTTACAGTTTAAACAGTCTTGATTTAAAAATTTCCTAATTTCAACATTTTTTTCTGATTTTTCGTTCAGAATTTTTTCCTGAATTCTCCAATGTAATTAGGTTTTCTGAAAGCAAATTCAACGTTCTTTCAGGTGGCATACCGAATTTCTCTGTTTTGTGGACATAATCCGAAAAATAAAAAACAAAAATTCAAAAAACCCCGAAATTCCTTCGTTACAGTTGAGATTTAAACAAATGTTTATAGGAAGTTTTTTTGTTGGTTATGGTGAGTAGAAACTCCTCCTGCAATTTTCGAACCTTATGCTCAGGCACCCTGCATACTGTTCTAGTTTGAACAGTCTAGATTCGAAAATCTCCAAATTGCAACATTTTTTTTTCGGAATTTTTCGAGCAGAGTTTTGTCATTAATTCTCCAATGTAATTAAGTTTTCTTAAATCAATTTCAACGTTCCTACAGGTGGCATATACTAGATTTTTCTACTGTAAAATAAAAGAATACCTGAAATTCCATTTTTCTGAAATTTACAAGCAATTTGATGGACCTAATTCGAAAAATAAAAAATTTAAAAAACCGAAATCACTTCTTTACAGTTGAGATTTAAACAAAAGTTTATAGGAAGGTTTTTGGTGGTTATGGTCAGTTGAAACACCTCCTGCAATTTTCGACCCTTATGCTCAGGCACCCTGCATACTGTTCTAGATTATTATTATATTATACTGACAGTCCCAGTTAAACAGTCTAGATTCAAAATTTTCCAAATTTCAACATTGTTGTTCCTTTCGGAATTTTTCGTGCAGAATTTTTTAATCAGTTCTGCAATTTAAATATTTAATTGAGCGTTCTTAAAGAAGATTTACCGTTCTTTTATTTGGAACACACCAGATTTTTCTACAGACAGTATTTCTGCAGTTTTCAAGAAATTTGTTTGAACAAACTTGAAAAATTAAAAAACACCCGAAATTCCTTCTTTACAGTTGATATTTCGGCAAGAGTTTTGTAAGAAGTTAGGAAGTTTTTTGTTGTATATGGTGGGTAGAAACACCTGAAATTTTCGACGCTTATCCCTAGTCACTCCGCATACTGACCGTTCCAGTTTAAACAGTCTAGATTCACAAATTTACAAAATCCAGCAGTTTTGTTTTTTCTGATTTTTTCGTTCAGAATTTTTTCATTAATTCTCGAATGTAATTACGTTTTCTGAAAGCAAATTCAACGTTCTTCAGGTGGCATATACCAAATTTTTCTACATTCAGTATTTCTGAAATTTGGAAGAAATTTGGTGAACCTAATTCTAAAACAAAAAAAAAATTTAAAAAACCCTGAAATTAGTTCTTTACCGTTGAGATTTGAACAAAAGTTTATAGGAAGTTTTTTGTTGTATATGGTGAGTAAAACACCTCCTGACGTTTTTGACCCTCATTCTCAGGAACCCTGTATACTAACAGTTCCAATTTAAACAGTCTTCATTCAAAAATTTCCCAATTTCAACATTTTTCATGATTTTTTCGTTCAGAATTTTTTGCTGAATTCTCCAATGTAATTAAATTTCCGTAAAGCAAATTCAACGTTCTTTCAGCATATACCAAATTTTTCGACAGTCAGTATTTCTGAAATTTGCAAGAAATTTGGTGGACCTAAGTCGAAAAATGAAAAAATTTAAAAAACCCTGAAATTACTTCTTTACCGATGAGATTTGAACAAGAGTTTATAGGAAGTTTTTTTGTTGCTTATGGTGAGTAGAAACACGTCCCGCAATTTTCGACCCTTATCCCCAGGCACGCTGCATACTGACAGTCCCAGTTTTAAAAATCTGAATTCAAAAATTTCCCAATTTCAACATTTTTCATGATTTTTTCGTTCAGAATTTTTTCATTAATTCTCTATTGTAATTACGTTTTTTAATGAAATGAATCGTTCTTTTATATGGCATATACCAGATTTTTCTACAGTCAGTATTTCTGATATGTACAAGCAATTTAGTTTACCTAAGTCAAAAAAATAAAAAAAACCTTAAGTTCCTTTTTTTACCTTTCAGACTTTGGCAGGGTTTTATAGGAGGTTTTTTTGGTGATTAGGGTGAGTAGAAACAGAAGACATTTTCGGCACTCATTTAAAACAGTCTAGGTTCAAAAATTTCCAAACTTCACCAGTTTTGTTTTTTCTGAAATTCTCTTGCAAAATTTTTCATTAATTCCCCAATGTAATTAGGCTTTCTTAAAACAATTTCAACGTTCTTTCTGGTGGCATAAACTAGATTTTTCTACTGTCAATTTTTCTGAAATTTACAAGCAATTTAGTTGACCTAAGTCAAAAAAATTAAAAAAACCTTACATTCCTTTTTTACCTTTCAGACAGATTTTTCTACAGGCGGTATTTCTGAATTTTTCATCAATTCTTCAATGTAAATACGTTTTCGTAAAGGAAAATTTAACGTTCTTTCAAGTGGCATATGGCAGATTTTTCTACAGGCGTTATTTCTGAAATTTACAAGCATTTTTGTGGACCTAATGCGAAAAAACAAAAAAAAAAAAAACAGAAATTTCTTCTTTACCGTTGAGATTTGGACAGAGGTCTTTTTAAATTATAGTAAAGAATTCATTTGTAAATGTGAAATTTTTACGCCACCATAATTTTTTCGAAAAATTTTATTATATTATTCTTGGATTATAAACCATTTTGGTTGGGCTAAATTCTCTGTTGTATTCCGTTTTTTTTACCAGTAAAGAAACCTTTATTCAAATCCGTGCAGATCTTGTAGTACGGTAGCACGTGTCAAAAAGCTCTTTCCGTCAACAATGGGGATGTGACAAAAATTTCAGATCTTTCTACACACCATTTGCAACAAAAAACCTCGTATAAACCCCTGTGCAAAATTCAACTGTAAAGAAGAAATTTCATGTTTTGGTTTTTCTTCCCGGTTTTTGTCGACCTAGGCCCACTAACCCACAAAATTACTCGTAAACGTCGAAATTGCTGTCTGCAGAAAAATCTAGTTGTTCCACCTGAAAGATCGTTAAATTTTCTTTAAGAAAAATTATTTACATTGCAGAATCGATGACAAATTCTTCTCGAAAAATTCAGAAAAAAAAACCAACAAAAATGTTGAAATTGGGAAAATTTTGAACCTAGATTGTTAAAACTGTGACTGTCAGTATGCAGCGTGACTGGGGATAAGTGCCGAAAATTTCATGTGTTTCTACTCACCCTAAGCAACAAAAAACTTCCTATAAACTTTTGTTTAAATCTCAACTGTAAAACTCAATCGAAAAATTCAGAAAAAACGAAACTGTTTAAATTTGGAAATTTTTGAATCTAGACTGTTTTAAACTGGAACAGTATGCACGGTGCCTGAGCATAAGGGTCGAAAATTGCGGGACGTGTTTCTACTCACCATAAGCAACAAAAAAACTTCCTATAAACTCTTGTTCAAATCTCATCGGTAAAGAAGTAATTTCAGGGTTTTTTAAATTTTTTATTTTTCGAATTATGTCCACCAAATTTCTTGTGAAGTTCAGAAATACTGACTGTAGAAAAATTTGGTATATGCCACCTGAAAGAACGTTGAATTTGCTTTCACAAAACCTAATTACATTGGAGAATGAATCTGAACGAAAAAATCAGAAAAAATGTTGAATTAGGAAATTTTTAAATCCAGACTGTTTAAACTGGAATCTCAACGGTAAAGAAGTAATTTCAGGTTTTTTTTAAATTTTTTTGTTTTTAGAATTAGGTTCACCAAATTGCTTGTACATTTCAGAAATACTGACTGTAGAAAAATCTGGTATATGCCACCTGAAGAACGTTGAATTTGCTTTGAGAAAACTTAATTACATTCGAGAATTAATGAAAAAATTCTGAACGAAAAAATAAAAAAAAAAAAGTGCTGGATTTTGTAAATTTTTGAGTAAAGACTGTTTAAACTGGAACAGTATACACGGTTCCTGAGAATGAGGGTCAAAAATGTCAGGAGGTGTTTTACTCACCATATACAACAAAAAAACTTCCTAACTTCTTACAAAACTCTTGCCGAAATATCAACTGTAAAGAAGGAATTTCGGGTGTTTTTTAATTTTTCAAGTTTGTTCAAACAAATTGCTTGAAAACTGCAGAAATACTGACTGTAGAAAAATCTGGTGTGTTCCAAATAAAAGAACGGTAAATCTTCTTTAAGAACGCTCAATTAAATATTTAAATTGCAGAACTGATTAAAAAATTCTGCACGAAAAATTCCGAAAGAAACAACAATGTTGAAATTTGGAAAATTTTGAATCAAGACTGTTTAACTGGGACTGTCAGTATGCAGGGTGCCTGAGGATGAGGGTAGAAAATTCAGCTATTTTTACTCACCCTAAACAACAAAAATTTTTCTATAAACACTTGTCCAAATCTCGACAGTAAAGAAGGAATTTCAGGTATTCTTTTATTTTTCGACTTAGGTCCGCTAAATTGCTTGTAAATTTCAGAAATATTGACAGTAGAAAAATCTAGTATATGCCACCTGTAGGAACGTTGAAATTGATTTAAGAAAACCTAATTACATTGGAGAATTAATGACAAAACTCTGCTCGAAAAATTCCGAAAAAAAATGTTGCAATTTGGAGATTTTTGAATCTAGACTGTTCAAACTAGAACAGTATGCAGGGTGCCTGAGCATAAGGTTCGAAAATTGCAGGAGGTGTTTCTACTCACCATAACCAACAAAAAAACTTCCTATAAACATTTGTTTAAATCTCAACTGTAACGAAGGAATTTCGGGGTTTTTTGAATTTTTGTTTTTTATTTTTCGGATTATGTCCACAAAACAGAGAAATTCGGTATGCCACCTGAAAGAACGTTGAATTTGCTTTCAGAAAACCTAATTACATTGGAGAATTCAGGAAAAAATTCTGAACGAAAAATCAGAAAAAAATGTTGAAATTACGAAATTTTTAAATCAAGACTGTTTAAACTGTAAATGTCAGTATGGAGGGTTCCTGAGGATGAGGGTAAAAAATTTCAGATATTTCTACTCACCATATACAACAAAAAAACTTCCTGTAAACCTCTGTCCAAATCTCAACGGCAAAGAAGAAATTTCTGTTTTTTTTTCGAATTAGATCCATCAAAATGCTTGTAAATTTCAGAAATACCGCCTGTAGAAAAATCTGCCATATGCCACTTGAAAGAACGTTAAATTTTCCTTTACGAAAACGTATTTATATTGAAGAATTGATGAAAAATTCGGCACGAAAAGTTCAGAAAAAGAATTGGCAAAATTTGGAAATTTTTGAATCTAGACTGTTAAAAGTGGAACGGTCAGTATGCAGGCTGGCTGAGGATGAGGGTCGAAAATTTCCGGAGGTGTTTCTACTCACCATCTTCAACAAAAAAAACTTCCTATAAACCCCTGTCCAAATCTCAACTGTAACGAAGGAATTTCGGGGTTTTTTGAATTTTTATTTATTTTTTTTTTCGGATTATGTCCACAAAACAGAGAAATTCGGTATGCCACCTGAAAAAACGTTATGTTTGCTGGAAGGGAACCTATTTACATTGCACGATTGATTACAAATTTCTCCACGAAAAATTCAGAATAAAAAGAAAATCCTAACATTTGGAAAATGTTCGATTGGCAATTTGGATGAGGAAATTTTTCATTCTGCTAATGCGTTATGTATAAACCTCGATCATTATGGAGAGTTAGGGATCCCCTCCTTCGGGAAGTATTTCACCCTTTCCATTTTATTTTATTTATTTATTTATTTTTTTTTTTTTATTTTTTTATTTTTTTTTTTCTTACACCAATTCACTGATTAACTTCCTACGTTGTTCGAGTGAAACAACAGGTTTTTCCCTCAGCCCCTGATGAAGTCGTTGGATCTGCCGGAACATCCCTCTGGAAGACAAGTCTGGTATTCCTCCCTTGCAGCAATTACCGTTGCAATAACTGTAAATGAAATTGCATATCGGGAAAATAAGCATCAGGGAAAAAGGATATAATTTAAACCGTCTACCTGACAAAGTTATCAGCTGATAACATTAAAAAACCCGATTGAATTGAACATTAAAGAATCGGCGTGCCCCAATTTATCGACACCAGATTTTTTTTGTCCTTAAAAAAAAGCCAAATTTTTGGGCCTTCCAGAAGAGCAATCGAAAAAGCTGGGTAGACCGCTGGAGGCTGATAAAATTCGGAACTTTCGTGGGAATTTTCAAACCTGTAGTAATTATCGACAGGTAGGTTTCCAACATTTTCGAAAATTTCCAAAATTTGAACCGTTTTTTCTGTATTTTTCATGCAGATTAAAAAAAAAATCAATTAACTTTATTTCTTTATTCATTTCATATAAACCCCCCTCATTTTTCACGTTCTATCCACTGGGACGACAACAATTCACGGTTTAAAATCGTTGATTTTTTTTTCACACCCCCGCCACCCTCTGTTCCATGGTACTCGTAGGGATTAATTGGAAGGGTCGAATCAAGATGTGAATGTGTCGGGGGTGTTGAATCGCAATTATTATTCATGCCCTGTGGCGTGATGACTCGGGGGGGGGGGTCAGTTTATGTCAGTCTAATAACACTGGGACGTGACTCCTCCGACTGATCCATTAGCACAACCCCTTCCTGGCCCATTCACAAGTCCAATTATACAAGATAATTTGCGCGCACGATAAAAACATTATATACATAATATTGTCCCCCTCGCGACAGAGAACGAGAAAAGTAGAAGTAAGTAAAAGATAGGACATATCTATGCCTACATTACTTAAGAACACCCTCATTCTTTCGAAAGGCAAGAAATTGCGAACGATATTAACAGAAATAAGGCGTAATCAGAAAAAAGTGTATGTGTGAAAGAGAGAGACAGTAAGTGAGTGGGACAGAGACAGAACAATAGTCCATTATAAAAAAAAATTAAAATGCTATAAACAGAGATAAGAATATGCAGTGTCGTAGAAAAGTGGAGTGGGAAAGTTGGGAAGGGAAAGGAAAAAAAAAGAAACAGAAAAACGAAAGAAGAAGAAAGTTTTTTATGGAGCAACAATTAAGAAGTACAAAAAAGTCGATCATCATCCATAAAAAGACAAAAGTAGGGAAAGACGGAAATGGGAAATGACAAAGAGAGAATGATAGATAGACAGTTAGATAGGTAGAAAGATAGATAAATAGGGAGAGAGGAGTGAGAGAGAAAGAGAGAGAGAAAGGGCGAGAGAGAGAAAGGGAGAGAGAAAGGGCGAGAGAGAGAAAGGGAGAGAGAGAGAGAGAGAGAGAGAGAGAGAGAGAGAGAGATGGATAGGTAGATAAATAAAAAAGGGAGAGATAAATAAATAGACAGGTATATAAAAAAATAGAAAGACAGATGTATAGGTAGATAAATAAATACAGAGAAAAATAAATAAATAGCCAGGTAAATAAAAGATAGATAGATAGATAGGGAGAGAGGGATAGAGAGAGAGAGAGAGAGAGAGAGAGAGAGAGAGAGAGAGAGAGAGAGAGAGAGGAGAGCCACACAAGAAGTGATATCAATAAAAATGATATAAAAAGAAAGGAAAAAAATGATTGAAAAAGATGATTATATTATATTTTATTAATATGAAAATATAGGACGATAGAGAAGGAGAGAGAGAGAGATGGATAGGTTGATAAATAAAAAAAAAGGAGAGATAAATAAATAGCCAGGTAGATAAAAGATAGATAGATAGATAATAAGTTAAAAAGAAAAACAATAAAAAAGAAAGAAAGAGAAAGAGATGGATAGTTAGATAAATAAAGGGAGAGATAAATAAATAGGCAGGTAGATTACAGATATATAGATAAATAATAAGGGAGAAAGAGAAAGAATCAGAGAGAGAGAGAGAGAGAGAGAGAGAGAGAGGAGAGAGAGAGAGAGC
>CM077110.1:15046549-15056585 GCA_039619505.1 Cimex hemipterus | reverse complement strand
AAAATGTTTTTCGAAAACCTACATCACACCAGACCGCATCTGACGACTTCCAAATAACCCTTAAGTAACGCTCACTACACACCACATACGTTTCGATCACCATTGAAATCACCTTCAGTGCTGAAAGTGTTTGTTTCCCCTGTAAATGTGTCATTCTACTCTGTCATGGACACTCACAACAGGGCAGACTAGAATGACACATCTACAGGGAGAACAAAGTCTTTGAGCTCTGACGATGATCTCAATAAAGCCCGTAACGTGAGCGCAGAAAAACAAAATGTTTTTCGAAAACCTACATCACACCAGACCGCATCTGACGACTTCCAAATAATCCTTGGCAGAACAAAGTCTTTGAGCTCTGAAGATGATCTCAATAAAGCCCGTAACGTGAGCACAAGAAAAAAAAATGTTTTTCGAAAACGTGTCATCCTACTCAGTCATGGGCACTCACAACAGGGCAGACTAGAATGACACATCTACAGGGAGAACAAAATCTTTGAGCTCTGAAGATGATCTCAATAAATCCCGAAACGAGGGAACTATAAATCACTTATTTTATAAAGTTGTAGGCTGTTAGAAGTTAGGATACAGGTTAGGTATGTCGGCAAGAATGGAAGCATGTCATTTGTTAGTATTTTTCGAGTGCACAGATAGCATTTTGAATGAAAGTTTTGATTAATTTTATTTTTTTATTAGATTTTGGCCTCTTACAATTTAGCACAAAAGAAAACCAAAAGAACCAACAACAAACCTTCAAGGACTGTTATAGCTTTATTTTTGGTTCTACCAATCGCCACGAGCAGCATTGCGGTAAAATTCACGTTTAACCTTCTAAGAAAAGAAAGCAGACTTTACGATCTTACTGGTTATTTCTACATTCGACCTAATATCTTAGATGGGATTAGAGGAACACTTGATCAGCGAGTCTACGCTCTGTTTATTTATTTATTTTTTTTTTTTTTTGGAATAGTTTTGAGATCCTTAACGTATCGCTTAACTAAAGTATAATTTTCAAATGTTTCAGATCGAAATTGGATTGTATCGTTTTGGGGTTTTGGGGGAGATGATCGGACCTGGAACGCCCCCATCGTCTGCAATCTGATCTGTACAAATTGACGGAGGTTTAGTTGTAACTATTTATCCGAAAAGGGAGGGCCAGGACCGCGTATAGTTCCGTCAAGAGTCAGAAAAAAAAATAAGGGGCTTTTTGCAGATTGTAGATGAAAATTTCCCGGTTTGCTGCCCGCGTCGAGGATCAATTTAATTGATAACGGTGCGATATCACCGAGACACGTTATTACAAGGGCCCGGTATGGTTTGGACGTTGCCGGGCAGAGAAAATCAAATCAATACGACGACCCGCCATAAATTTAAACGACCTCGGGATCCATTAAGAGGTTCTCATTTACATCAGGAAATTAATTTAGTTCCAGCACATTTCCACCCAGATTGCGATATTCCAGTTCAGGGAGCCTTCTCTTGGCGAAACCACCCGGATGCAAACCGACAACACTCCAAAAATCCATTTACCCGGCCAAATGTATTGTGAAAAATATGGTTCTAAACCCCCTTTTTATCCCCTTTCATTTGTAGCTATGACCTTTTAAAAATAATAATACTTTTTTTTTTCTAAATCATTTTTTTTTTCCAGCTGGATTCGAGAATTTCCGTCATACCCAAGAAGAAATATGGTATTTCATTAATTCTGGTAGTATTGAGTGTGGCATCTGCCTTTTCATCGTAGGCTGACATACTGCGGTTAGAATCCACCAATTATCAGGCATATTACAGACCTAAAGGCAAAAACGAGTCTGAAAGACCAAATCCACTTTCTGTTGAAATGGCCGGTTTGCAAAGGCTGCGAGGTCATGACAGCCGAACTGCTACAGCTTTTCGTTCAAGAACATCCTCTTTCTCAGGAATCGTTTTGGCTGTCAGTCCTGGAATTGTTGGTATAACTAAAAATGTCTGATAGTCTCTTGGCTTTATAACATTGCTAAAGTTTCTACACAAAAGGTCATGGGGTCTGATGAAGTTTACTATCAGCGAAAACGGTATGGTTGATTGTTTCCAGCGTAGAGGTCAACCTATCTGCAGGATTTTTTTTGTGTAGCAATATCAATAGCAACCTGAATGATCAAATAAGACCGAAAGGGTTATCACCTTGTAGACCTCGAGAAAAGGTCCTTCAATTCTAACCTAACTAAAAAAATTTGAATTATATTCAATGTAGAAACTAAGTTTTTAGAAATTACTTTTGAAGTTATAGGGTTGTCCAACCTCACGTTTTAAGCAATTTTTTTTGTTTACAATTTCAAAAATCGTTCCTTTAAAATGTTCTTTAGCTTGACTATATTAAAATCTGTCCCGTGCCGCCTGGAGGATGTGTCGAGGTCAACAATTCTTGTTTTTCCCTTCGTTGTATGACTCTTGGGATTAGAAGAGAAATTGAATTAAACTCGTTTTGCGAATAAAATCACGAGCCCTTTGTGTTTTGAAAGAATCCATCTTCCACCGAGACCTAGAAGGAGGATTTTTTTTTCCACCGCCGGCCCGGGGAGAAAGAATTTCCTCCCTTTTGTCCGAGGGTTGTTTTAAGACTTTTGAAAAAGTCTTACCCCCCACCCCGAGGACCGGTTGCTATTGTCTGCCTCATAATAAGATTGTGCTATTATCTTGTATGAGACCATTATCCTTGTTTAGTAGGCTGGGGTGCGCGCAGAAATTAATTTCATAAAAAAAACTACCCGACCGAGATTGTCTTCTGGGTCTTAATGAAAGTCTGTAATGTCGTTTTTTCCCCTTGTTGTAACGGGAATTGTTTTCTCGGCGTAAATATTTATTTTTAATTAAGCCCCATTCCTTTTTCCCTTGGCCGCTTTTTCTCTCGCAGATCGGAGATAGTCGGCAAACCCACTTAAACAGCACAAAGCCAAAGGGGACGAGCTGTAAAAAAAAAATTAATTGTTAATTATTTATAGGCTCATAAGCCAAGAAAAAAGAAAACTAGAAGGTAATTGACAAATAATTTTTGATTTATTGATTCACACCAAAAAAAAAAAAAAAAAAAATATATACACTAGCTTACAATACATATCAAATTATTTTCTTCAGTTCATATTTTCTTTTAGCCTTAATGGCTTGAGTTCTTTAAAACTTTCAAATATTTTTACATTGCTTTCTGTTTTGAAGTTTCGTTTGTTCTGCATATACTGCATGGAAGTAAAAAGTCATATGCTCTTTCTAAACTGGACTTACCGGTATAATAATCAATGGTCTCTTACATTCATTTTTTTCTTACGTGCGTACTGATTTTCGTACATACTGGTTTACAAGGCCTGGTGAATGGCGTGTTAAGTTGCTAAGCTGCAACGAAGTACGAAGTATGTCAGTCTAACTGTAGTTTCGTCCAGTGCAGTTATACCCATTTGTTCTGGTACATGATTGTGCGTCCTGGATGTATTTTACTACCAAATGTTCTGATAGATTCGGTGTGCACGCAAGGTACCTGATGAACGATGCTAAAATGACCCGATCGATAAGATATTTTTGCAAAAATTTCGGCCCTGTCGACAACCGTATCCCTTGCTCTGGCAAACACGTACATTCAATAAAGAAATGGTCCCGGGGCATTGCCTTGAGGTACACCAGAGTGGAAGAGATACTATGGAGATGTAGAAAGATCAGACTGCACTGAGCATGTCAGGACTTTATGAGCTGAGGTCATCGCCGGCCCTACGGTTTTCCTTCTTTAGCGCGTATTTTGTTTTGATATGCGGCATTTGAGCTTCTCGGTCCGGTTTCGGATTATCTGCTTTTAAATGTGTATCACGTAGACATCCTAAAATGCTCCTCTCTTTTGTGCTTCAGGTTGTCAAATAAAAAATAGAAAGAAAACATACAATACATTATCACAGACATAGATGCGTGATCACATTCAGAGTAATCGATATTCCTGGGTTGAGGCTATAAGCAACCCCTTACTTTCACGCTAATAAATTACATTCATTCCAATAAATCAATACAAACACAACACTCCATAGAAACATAGAAGATTGGGCACATTCATTATCCCAGAGTACTCGATATTCCTCGCAGTAGAGTCGAACTCCATTCTCGTTAAAAACATACTTTTACGGGATAAATGGCAGCGTCAGTTGGCAGGGTCATCCGAGAGGCTCCTTCATGTTAAGTGCCGACCAGCAAATGGCCCCCTGAGGATCTGACCTGTAAAGAAGGAATAGTTTTTACCAGATTAAGAATAGGCCATACGCGGTTGACACATGGTCAATTGACGGTCAGCCGACAGCACTGCAGGTGTCCGTTATGCAGAGAAAGGTTGCTCTGTGTGCCCCTCGTAGTCTTGCCTTGGCTCCATACAGGGCGCGAATAGGCACGGCGCCAGATTTAAACAGACACGGACACACAGTTTCAGCCCTCTGTTTCGCTTTTTAAAGGAATTGAGAATTTTTCGTGTTCTTGTGTCGTGTATGAATGAATGTATTTATGAGTATGAATGGGGAGAGCTGATAGCGAAGTCATCTCTCCATCGCCTCTCAGGTTGTATGTATGGCTCGGGAAAATGGCTGAAATTTGATTAACAAATCGACCCCAATCTAGGTGAGTTTATTATAGAATAGATAGATGGAGGTATATCGAGTAATCCATCTACAAACAGTTTGATTCCGATCAATGTATGTAGGAGTGAATGTATTTATTAGTGTGATTGTGTATCGAGTGTGTAGCGGTATTATGTTACTGCTTTGGATCTGAGATTATCAAGCTGTAGAATGGTCCTGCAAAAAAATATACTTTTACTCTCCAGACGTCACACACTCACCCAAGAGTACTCGGTATTCCTCGGAGTGAGGTTGAACCCACAACATTCCCGCTAATAGCTAACTTTTACTCTCCAGACGTCACACACTCACCCAAGGGTGTGGATGGATGGATACCAGGGACTGAGCACTGCAGCTATACAGCTTATTGTACTATACCCTGGCTCCATTTTTGGGGGAGGGCTCACAACACAAAGTGAACTTGAGCCCCCGTTGTACCAGTGTTCTTCCATCGAAGAAACTCATTTTTGAAGGAGGTTGGGACCAGGTTCAGGGTCACTGAGACCCGTTCCCGCCCCTTCAATTGATGAGTGCCGTGTCAATTTCTTTTCATTGCGGCCACCGGTCCCCTTAGGCGTCAGAAAAATTCCAGAGGCGACGGTGGGGATCGAACCCACGACCGCGGGGTCTACTAGACGAGAGTCTGACGCCTTAACCACTCGGCTACCGCGGCCCCCGACACCCAAGAGTACTCGGAATTCCGCGGGGTGAGGTTGAACCCACAACATTCCCGCTAATAGCTAACTTCTACTCTCCAGACGTCACACTCTCACCCAAGAGTACTCTATATTTTTCGGGCTGGGTTTCCGGAAGTTATGGACTTGGGGTATATTCTTCCTCTCCTAACCTTCCCATCTGGTCGTATATATTCGCGTGTTTCCATCGGTATGTGATCATTTCAGCTGATAGCACCTTTTTTAAAAAGCGGTTGAACAATCAAATATTGGTTGAATAATTCATATATATAGTTACACATTTGAAAGTCCTTTGAGCGATTGGGCATAAATCGGTCTTTTAATTGTTTAGGGAAGGTTATAACCTTCGAAGTAGAAATCTTTTGATTATTGCCTTTAAACACCAAGTTGCTTTAACTGATGCCAAATTTTGTGTAGCCATTCTGCCGTGCCGCTAAAGAGGTACAAGCTGGGTTCCGGATTCTATGCAAGGTGTAAAACGGTCAATATTCATCCTTGGTATTATTTTCTAGTTTATTATTATTTTAGCCCATGCCTTTTCTCTAGATCGAGTGTAAAACCTATTCTGTATAAATTTTGTTCCTCGAACGATTACTTTTCTCGAAGGCGGTGTTTTTTGGTGATCTGGTCTGTAGGTCAATAGTGATATAGGTAACCAAGCAGAGCTTGTAATTTATACAATCATCTATTCATCACACCCTATTTCATATCAAAGTGGACTTTTTCAAAATGCAACGGTTCCCGTCGATTTTTGTACCCGAGATTGTTAACAAGAAGATGATTATCTTTTTATTGGTACCACTTGCCCGGTATCCGTGTAAAACGGGTAGCTAATGACTCCGTTGTCACAGTCCGTCCACTTTCACCCCTTCCAGAAAGGCTTTGTCCCATGCTCGCGATCACGTAATTCCTACGTGATGGGCTAATTCCTCGTCCTCCCTTCCCACGCTCTCGTCGCTCATTTATTCTCCCCCGGCGGCTTTTTTTTTTTTACCCCTTTTCGTCGTAGAAGGAGCGGGCTACGGTGTCCTTTTATCGCGGTTACCTCCTTGTTTAATAATAAGCATTTGATAACCAGGGCTCGTACCGGTTCAGATGGAATACGGAATTATGAGGCGAAACAGAAGAAAAAAAAACAAGGACCACTTCCTGTGGCATTTCAAATTAGAACTAAGACGACTTTGAGCAATAACTTCCTACACAAAGAGAAACAAAAAGAACATCCTTCTTGGGTGTCTTTAAATTTATAGCATACCACATTTTCCTTAAAAACGTTTAAAGAAGCAATCTTAATCAGGCATGTTACTAACAGAAATATGCTGATGCCATGATTATTATCACTCGCAGCAATTACTTTTCAACTTGTACAAAATAGGATGATCGAATAAGACCACGTACGTGTCAGTACAATAGTACAGCAATTATACAAATATACAAGAGAGAAAGAAAGGAAGAAAAACAGATACATGTATATATACAACGAATACAAGAAGAAGGAGAACAAGAAAGGAGAGGGATCGGGAAAGTAATAGCCAGAAAGAAGAGTGTGTTCTTGAAAGTAACATATATAGAGGTAGGGAAAAAAAAGAAAATAACGGAAAAAAGCCAGATGGTAAAGAGAGAAAGACAGAGAAGGAAAGAGTGAAGATGATAATGATGAACACTTTATTCATCATTACACAAGATTTGGTCTCAAGGACCATTCTTACATTTAAAACAGAAGAACTGCGGGAATCGAACCCGGGTCGCAACAATCGGAATCTTGTACGATACCACTGCACCAGCAGAGGTCACAGAAGGGATAACGAGAAGGTGGGAAAATAAAAGATAAAAATTAATTTATCTGCTGTTCGTTGGATACATTTTTCCGAGGGGAAAATTTAAAAAAAAATATACAAAGAGTGTAAGAGGGGATGAGTGGGAAGAGTGTGTTTGAAATAATACATGGTTATATATAGGTAAAACAAGAAGTAATAGAAAAAATCAGAAAGTGACAGGAGGACGTAAAAAAAGTGCGACATGGACAAAGAAAAAACATAAGTAAAGACTCTACGAAAAGTACACACATTTATAAAGGGAAAATTAGAAGAAAGAGAACTTGAAAGACAGAGAGAGAGAGAGAGAGAGAGAGAGAGAACAGGAAAGAAAGATAGAGGGAGAGAGAATTAATGAGCAAAAGAGTATAACATAGTAAAATGAGAGTAGAAATTAAGCAACATAGAGAAAGTAAATGGGAGAACAGAGAAAGGTACAATGTGATAGGAAAAAACACAAAGAGATAGATAGCTAGATAGATAGATAGATAGATAGATAGATAGATAGAGATAGAGAGAGAAAGAAAAAAGAGAGAGAGAGAGAGAGAGAGAGAGAGAGAGAGAGAGAATAAGAGCTCAATACAATGAGAGGGAGAGAGAGTGAGTGCGAGAGGGAGAGAGAGTGAGTGCGAGAGGGAGAAGAAGAGAGAGGACAATAGAAAGCCAAAAACATGAAAGAAAGATAAAGATGGAGAGAGACAGGGGAAAAGAAAAAAGAGAGTGTGAGAGGGAGAAGAAGAGAGAGGACAATAGAAAGGTAAAAACATGAAAGAAGATAAAGAAGGAGAGAGAGAGAGTGAGAGAGAGAGAGAACAGGAAAGAAAGATAGAGGAAGAGAGAATTAATGAACAAAAGAGTGGAACTTAGTAAAATGAGCGTAGAAATTAAGAAACATAGAGAAAGTAAATGGGAGGGAGGGGAGCGGGAGAAAAAGAGAGGGAGAGAACAGAAACGCAAGAAAATGAAAGGGAGAGAGAGTGAGTGAGAGAGGGAGAAGAAGAGAGAGGACAATAGAAAGGTAAAAGCATGAAAGAAAGATAAAAGAGGAGAGAGAAAGACAGAGGGAGAGAAAAAGAGAGTGTGAGGGGGAGAGAGAGCGAGAAGATAAGGTAAGGCAAAAATGAATGTATTTGCTATACGCTAAATAAACTATTTTGAGAAAAACATTTTAACAAGTAAAAATTAAAAGGTAATGCAGAAGAAAATAATGTATGATGAACAGCCTGCTCTCACCAAGTATAACTTGTGCTTGAAATTGAAGAGAGAGAGAGAGAGAGAGAGAGAAAAAGAAAGAATGAGAGAAAGAGCGAGCAAGCGAGAGGAAGGGAGAGGGTGAGAGAGAGGAGAGTGGAAAGGGTTAATTTATCGAAGATGAATACAATTGTAGATAGAATGACTAAAAGTCGATTAGTGCTAAAAATTGTGAAAAGACATATATAAAGGTATGGTATGGTATGGTGGGAAAGGATACCAGGAGGCGGGGTTTATGTGCCCCAGGAACTGCAGCCTTCTGGCTTATTGTACCTTCCCAGTTCCTTGGTTTAGCCAATAGACTCGATCCTGTTTCTCAGAAGGATCAAGTCATTGACTGTTATTGCTTCAATGTGGTTCTCTGAGTCGTTTTTATGCGTTAGATTGAACCTCCATTGAGCTGTTTGCATTCGAAGATGATATTAGTGGCTGTTTCCTCCTCCTCGTTACATAGTCTGCAGATGGGATCATCATTGTATATGCCCATGTTATGTAGATGTTTTCTCAGATGCCAGTGGCCGGTTAGTAGTCCTACCACTCCTCTGAGATTTGCCCACTCCAATTGTAGTAGTATTTTTGCTAGTTTTGGTGAGGGTTGTTTTATCATAAGTTTACTGTGTCTAGCACTGCTAGAGTTTATCCACTTTTCTCTTTGTTTTGTTTGGATCCATTCTGCGATGGAGGATTCTATGTTTGTTTTCGATATCCCAAGGATAGGTTCGGGACCTATGTATGGTCTTGCGGATCCTCCTCTGGCAAGTCTATCTGCTTCTTCATTACCCAAAATTCCCCTGTGCCCTGGCACCAAGGATACAGTTACCTTGTTGTGTTCCCCCAGGTTTCGGAGATTTTGGATGCATTCACTGACTAATTTTGATGTAAGCCTTGTGCATACCAGTGCTTTAATACCTGCTTGGCTGTCTGATCTTATGAGGATTTTTTTGTCAGTGTAACCTCTTTTAAAATTTTCCAGGGCACAAGCATTGATGGCATGTATTTCTGCTTGAAAGACCGAGGTGTACATCCCTAATGAGTTTGATTGCTCATATTTTGGCCTTGTACAGAAAACTCCTGATCCGGTCCCTTCATTTGTTTTGGAGCCATCCGTATACCATATCATTGTATACGATGTTCTCCTGTGTTCTTCCTCTCCTTTGTAGCCTGTTGAGATTTTGTAGGAGGTTGTGAAGTTTGTTTCCGGGACCATATAGTCAGTCCCCATTTCTGGCAATGGTGTCTGATTTTGTTGATTATGGTATATATAAAGGTAAATAGAGAAACAATAAAATTTATAGGCGCGAAAAAATAAGGTACAATGTGATTACAGGTCTACAAACAGATATATTGAAATAGATGTAGAAAGATTTGGTAATGTGGTATAATTGAGAAGGAATGAAAGAAAAGGGAGAGAGAGAGAGAGAGAGAGAGAGAGAGAGAGAGAGAGTTATTTGGTTTGGTTGAAAAGAAAAAGCTAGTGTGACGGGCGGGTTTCGAACCCACGACCTTCGGCTTGATACGCCGTTACTTTCACCTACCTTTCAAATTTTCCCGCCTTTTTACCGTTTTCCAATGTAAATCATAATCCCGATTACACGACATTTGAGAGGATTGAATTTATAGAGAGGATGGGAAAGAGAGAAATATAATGGGGAGTGGC
>CM077110.1:14898966-14915443 GCA_039619505.1 Cimex hemipterus | reverse complement strand
TTATTATGAGACGCGATTTATTCTTATGACGCGATTGACGTTTATGATGAGACGCGATTGACGTTTATGATGCGACGCGATTTATTTTTATGACGCGACGCGATTTATTCTTATGGCGCGACGCGATTGACGCTTACGACGCGATGCGAATGAGGTTTGTGTTTACATGTAATATCATATAAGGATTAACATTCCAGTGCGTGTTTGAGATGATTAGCCATCATAAGTCGTATCCATGTACAGAACTATCTGCATGCAGTGTAGATAATAGTTTTCTTTTTTATTTAAGGTTTTTGGTTGAAATGAAAAAAGTAGTACCACAAGTGGGTTTCGAACGAAATACCTTCGGCGAAATACTCCGTTGCTCTACCACTTAAGTTATCGCAACTGGCGATCAATTAAGGTTTTTAGTTGAAAAACGGCATAAAGGAGGGAAAACTCAAAAGGTAAGGTTGAGATAGGAAGTTGATGTCTGAGTGGATCGAATCACGATAGCTCAAAGTGGTAGAACAGCTAGAACAGAACCTCGATCAAGGCTAACCATTTTGCTGGCTCGGAATCACCTCGTGTACATATTAATTAACGGCCAATGAAGCCGATGGTTGTCTTTCTTTGATTGAGATTTGCTTAATTTAGTACCTTTACAATAATAAACCATTCATAACTTCTCAGACCAAACGAGGCAGACCAAAATGATCACTAACGACCAGATTACAGAAGAAGAAAAACTTGAATTAATCATTTCAAATACCTCAGCTTGCATTTGCAGTTTTTCGGCTTTCAGCGATTCGGCCTGCGTCACGGCCAGACTCTTCTCCTTCCGCAAGAACCTCATCACCTCTAGCATTTTGTCCGATTCCCTCACCGTGTCGCTCGACAGGCTGTTTTCGAGCATGTCCTCCATCCCGACGCTCTTCGAACTGTCCAAGACGGACACTTTGAGCCCGAGTTCTTGTAGCTGGTCTTGGAGAAGATCGTTCAACTTCGTAAGCTCGGCGATCTTCTCGTCGCTCGCTTTAGCGGCCGATTCCAAATGTTCGATCTTAACCTGCGTCGCTTCCTTTTCGAGTTGATTCGTCTGTACGAGTCTGTCCTTCTCGCCCGTCATCGTCACAAGCTCGGCTTTCACGTCTGAAAGCTCGCTCCTAAGCTGGTCCATTTCCTGTTGAAAGAAAACGGTTAATAACTTAATTATTCCTCGACGTTATTGTTTACTTACCGTTAAAAGTTTGTCGTTAAGTAAGACTTGAGACGAGGCTTTTTCTTGAGCGTCGCTCGCCCGCCTCGTAGCTTCCTGTCCCTCTTTTTCGACGGCTGCGAGGCTCGTTTTGGCGATGTCCAATTCTTTGTTCAACGCCTCGACACGGCTCCTCAAGCTCGTGACTTCGGCCTCCCTCTGGACGCGGCTTTCCGTCTCCGCGGCGTTCGAAGTCTTGAGCTTTATTTCAAGATTATGAACCGATGCTTTGAGATCCGCATTGGCTTTTGTCAATTCAGAGATTCTTAAAAAAAAAAATTAATTAAAAAAATAATAAACAACTTTAAAATTTTTATGCGCATTATAACTTACGTTTTGTCAGATTCGGCTTTGTGCTGTTCATACTGTTCAGTCACTTCGGTCAACTGTTTCTCAATACCGAGCGATACTTCTGAAAATTCCTGTTGGCATTTTTTCGCCATGGCTAGTTGCTCGTTGAGCCCTTCGATCGAAGATTCTTTCAGACGCAGTTGGCTCTCTAACTCCTTGATTTTATTTTCTACATAAAAAATAATAACATGAACCAAATTTGTTTTGTTTTCCTTTTTAAATAAAATACCTCTATCGAGAACAGGCTGGGATTTGTTGATCGCCGACGTGAGCTGATTCGACATCTCGTCGATACGGTCTTCCCTTTCTTTCACGTCTTGCCTCGCCTGTTCGAGCTGTTGAGCGATCGACTCTTTGAGCGTTCTCTCCTCGTCGAGCCGCTGTTTGGCCGTTTTCGTCTGTTCCTCGAGTAGCTCGATCCTCCTCGTCAGCCTGTCCTGCTCTTCCTGGAGCCTCCTGCGCAACGACGTACACTCGACATTCGCGTCGTCCAGCCTTTTCTCAAGCCTCATTCTCGCTTCGACTTCAGAACTTTCAAACTTCATTTTAAGAGCTTCAAGGTTCGCCATAAGCAGCTCCTGTTTACAAAAAAAAAAAAAAAAAATTTATAAATATTTTCGCTGTTTTGTACTAACGGATAATTTACCTGGCCGTGTTTTTCCTTACGATTGATGTTCCTTTCCATCTGCATCCTTCTCTCGTTGTCTTTTAACAATTGATTTTCTTGTTGCACATTAGCAAGAGTAACTTCAGACACTGATAGTTTATTTAACGCGTTTAAAGCTTCCTAAAAATTAATTAAAAAATTTAACCTTTAAATATAAAATTTTTACACAGTAAAAAAACCGTACATCTCTTGTATTTTTTAAGTTGGTTTCGAGTTTGCCGATAGTAACGACGTAATTGGCGCAACGTTTCTCCGACGCTTCCAGTTCAACAGCCTGCGACTGGACGCGCTTCGCGAGTGCTTTGCATTTTTCCGTCATGTAGACGGCGCGCGCACCCGCTTCAGAGCACGCCTTGATCGACTCGCTCAGTTCTTCTTTCACTTTCGATAAACTCTCGTTGAGCATTTTTTCATTTGTGTTTCGCTCGTTGCGATAGATCTCCTGTTCGCGCTTCAACTCGTCGAGCATGTTTTTGAGCGTTTTGACGTCATCCGTCTCGCCGACGGGTACGCTTGAGTGCGAGTCCGATTTCTGTTGAAGCTCGTCGACGCTTGCAGAACCGTTCTCCTAGAAATTCCATCGATAAGTAAGATACCGTCTTTCGGCCGCGTATATACTCACATCGGTCTGCCCTTTGTTCTGTTGTTTAAACAGCCGTTGGTACACGTCCCTCTGGCTTTTAATCACTTCAAGCTCTTTCTCGAGGAATTTTTCCCTTTCTTGTAAATCTGACACTTTCGCCTTGGCCCTTTCAATTTCTCCTTTTAGCTCGACGACCTGCTCGCTCTCGCGGCCCATCTCGACTTCTTCTTTGTCTTGGCTGATCTCTCTTAGAGCGGCGAGGAGTTTCTGGTTCGTCAGCTGGAGCTCTTGGAGGTCGCTGAATGTCACCAAGTGTTTAGAAATAACCTGTAGAAAAATAAAAAAATAAAAACAATGTATTTCATTAAACGTTGTATTTGTTTATATACTCACGTCTGATGTTGTAACGATATCGGCTTTAGATTTTTCCGGAACGTCGTGCAACGGGACATGATTGCCCCTGGCGGCTTCTACTTCACGTAATAAAAAGCATACTTGACGTCCTAGGTCTGACACACTCCCTTAAAAATGTTCAAATAAAAACACCATGAATGTTTGGGATGTTCTTTATTTCGTATGTGCGTAATGATAAATTTCTTAAATTTGAATATTTTACCGTTCAGTCTTTTGTTTTCTCTAAGAAGATACGCAGCGGTCGCCTCGGCTTCTCCTTTTTCTTTCATAAGTTTAGACTGTTCCGATTCGAGATCTTCCACTTTTTTATTTAGCATTTCCATCGATTCGACAGCGTACGTGTAGTCTTCTTCTTGCTTCTTCAAAACAGCGACTTTTTCATTGATGTCGTCGAGCACTTTGGCCATGTATTCTCTCATGTGTTCGTTTTCGTTTTTATAAACGATAAGTTCCTGAGATACTTCTGCGTACTTCGTGTAGAGTTGGGTGAGAGTAAGGCCCGATTTTAACAGTTTACTGGCAGACGCTGCCATAGGTGAGAGCCTGCTTACGGCGGCTTCGGACGATTCTTGCTTCACGGCTTCGAGTAAAATATTCGCGTGTCTCAGTTCTTCCTTGAGAGCCGATATCGCCTCTTGCTTCGCTTTTAACGTCGCTTTCGTGTCTTGCTCCTGCTGGGAAAGTTTCGTCTCGAGTATGCCGTGCTGTTCGGACGCCTCTTGCAAGAGTCGTTGTAGCTCTTTCACGGCCCCGGACAGCTCGACAGACCTGTTCTCTGACTCTTCGAGCCTTTCTTTGTACAAGTCCGCCAGCTTGGTCTGAGACTTCACCTCGGATTCAAAGCTTGTAATTATCGCGTTCTCCTTTTCGACCTGCGTCTTCAACTTATTCCCAAGCTCTTCCAACCTGTCCATCATGTCGCTATTTATTTCTTGGAGCTTCGCAAATTGATCCTTGGAGATTTTCAACTGGAAAACGATTTATTTTATACCATGGGTTGAATAGGTTTCGTTATTTAATTAATTATCAGTTCAATTTTTTATGGAAAGACAATTGAGAAGAATTACTGTCATGAGCTGCAGGTCGTGGGTTTGAATCCTACTCATCACACTAATTTTTCTTCTCAATTTTACATTAAAAAAATTGAAAATGAATAATTTTCCTTATTTTATTCACCTCTTCTTCCTTTTCAGTAATTTTTGTCTGGAGCGCTATCATTGATGTCGTCGATTCGCGGCGTTGCTTCATGAGTTCATCATTGGCTCTTCCTAGATCAGCTGTCAATTGGATGATTTGTTGGTTCAGGAGAGTCCTTTCAGATTCAAATCGTTTTTCCCTTTAAAAATAATGGTTATTTGTTACCACCTAAAGATCGTGAGATGTGATTTGGTGTGACGTAGGTTAGAAAATTTTTATTTACTGTGCCAACGTTTCAACCTTTATTGAGATCTTCAGGGCTTGGGATTTAAAAACACAGTTTAGATTATACAAATACGTATAACATATAAATTTATACAATGATGTACACTATGCACAAATTTCAGGTTTAATCCAAATATTTTTAATCACTCAAAGTGTGCGTTTTCTGTAGAGTCGTGTCACTGTGGTGTCGTGTTGAGAATGTTAATGGGATTGTAATGTTTATTGTTTATGTTTTATTTTGAAAGAGTGGGGAAAGAAAGGAGGTAGGGATAAAAATTGTCAAAAAATAATTAATATTTCCATACATGTTTAGGGACCATAAGTGGCCATATTAATAATCCAATTGATTATTCTTTCTATCTAAGGTCTTGATGGAGATGATAAAGTGCCTTCATTGGGATTCGAACTTATGACGTTTGGCTCGAAACATCACTTCTCTAATCACTTGACGAGTCACTAACCACTGACCTAAGGGTAGAGCAGTGGTGTATTCTAGCCGAAGGTAGTGAGTTTTCGCCAATTTTTCAAATAATAATAATCGTTTAACATATTACAATCATATTGTATACACATGTACAATATACATATACAATATAAATATACGTGTAACATTCAGATTTAAATGAACCGTCATGCCCTCTCCACACACATAGTGCAAGGAGTAGGGGTCAAGAAAGGGCTATATTTTTTAAAGTACTAATTCAATTCCTATTCTGGCTTCAGTGGATAAACAGTTATTTTGGTTAAAAAAAAAAAAAAAAAAAAAAAAAAAAAAAAAAGAAAAATTGGGTGTGCACACTATTCATGTAAGTTAAATTTTTATTACTTTGACGTCAAAACAGAAATAACAATTGTAATTTAGTTTTTAAAAGGAAATATATTTTTATAAAGAAAAATAGAAGAAATAATATTTTATTTTAAAATTGTGTTAAAAGTTTAGTTCTCTTTTTTATTTGATGGTCAAAAATTTAATAATAATAATTAATAATAATAATTTCTTACGTTTCTTTATAAAACTATAAAACAAAATTTAAATTCCATTTTAAAATTAAAATTTGTAGATTTGAGATAAGCTTGTTATATGATAAAAGGATTCTTTTAAATTAAAAATAATAATTAATAAAATATATTGTAAATTTGTGTGAAATAAATTATAATTAAAATTTCAAATTCAACAAACATTCGGCGTCATATTTATTTTGGTTTGAATAAAATATAAAAGGTGCCCTGACCAATAAAATAAATTATTGTAGTCAGGTCCGATTGTTAAAACCCTCTGGGACCTTGTTTTCGATTTTCGAATTCGGGGTTGGGCCCCCCCAACAAAAAAGAAGAACGAAGCATTCTACATTACATACGTATACAATATAAAATTTAAAATGAAAAAAAAAAAAAAACTAAAACTAATAAGGGTTAAAATGTCACAAAGAATTATTGAACAATACAAGGTCTTTTTAGATGGTCAGGCTGAATTTCATTTGATCCAATGATACTATCCAGAGGGAGGATTTAAATAAGTAATAAAATATATATAAAACATGTTTAATATTTTTTAGTCTAATTTTTAGCCTAGTGGACTATGGAAATGAAATAAATAAAACTACGGAAATAAAACCTAGTCTATTAGGAAACAATCAGAAATCAGAAAAAAAACACAAAGTCACTTAGCTTGGTTGGGCCTTAGCCTAAGAATATGGACAATTTTTTACCATGCATTGTAAAAAAAAAAAAAAAACAAAGTGAACTGAAGAAAATAATTTGAAAAACGCATTACATTAAAAATCCCCACTAAAATAGTCTTGCTTAACAAAAACACTGAAGATGATGAAATATCGAAAATTTATTATTATTATTTTTTTATTTTTTTAATGTTTTTTATTTTTTTGAGGGGTACGAACCACCAAGGGTCATGTTAGCCCTGTTCCTTTTAAGAGAGAATCCCCCTGCGGGAAGAAGATCGAGGGACCAACACACACCAAAAGGGTGCGCCCACACAACAACGCCCCAGCATGCCCAACCCCACGACCGACCCCCAGCCAAAGGGAGTCCGTCCATGATACCCACTGCTCTTTTATAATTAGCCAATTAGATTAGTTTCATTTCAAAAGTGAAAAGTTTTTCAAGTGTATCTTGATCATCGCATAAAAGTTCAGGTTGTGTATTTCTGATGCTGTCATATATGTGACATGTTTTATAGTCACTGTCATAAATGACAGATCGGTGGTGGCTGACGAGCCATCAAGTATCCCTCGGTGGCCCTACAGTGCACGATTCTCAGCCTAGTTAGGATTGCTTCTTCTTTTCTTCTAACTCTAAAAGAAGGCGGCCACATTCGAACAGTGGATTTTATTTCCCGAAGCTTGTTATCTTATGTTTTGCCATTGTGTCCATACTTTAATTTACAAAGTTGAATTTAAATCATTCCTTGTGATCTCGCTCTGATTTTGGTGCCACTTACTGTAGCCTCTATCGCAGCTCTGTCCGCTAGTTCGTTGCCTAAAATGTTCATATGCCCAGGGATCCTAACAAAAATGACACTCTTCCCTCGCTGTGAAAGGCATCGGTGGCCGCAAAGTTCAGTCTTTGATCATCATCACTGTAAGGTAAAGGTTCCGAGTTTGAATGCAGGGCCGCTGCTTACAATTTTTTTTTTTTTTTTTTTTCAAAAACACCGGCACTCTGAGGATTTATATGACCTATGCTGTTGCGAACCCTCATAAAAAAATATTTAAAAAAAAAATAAATAAATAAATAAAATAAAGGGCATCCTGGGCCATAGGGTTTTTTTGAGAACAGGTGGTTCAATGCCTCTAGGTCAGACATCAAAACAGTGCACACGGCCAGTGTATTGTTTGAGCAATCAACATTCAGTGATTTGATTATTGCCATCATTGCAGGTGTATAGTTACTCACTATTAAGTTTAACAAAAATAAATATTTTCTATCTCCTACTACACAAGCTGCCCCCACCCAATGGGGCCGCCTTTAGGGCCATCTGAATATACGTATATTGTCATTTTTTTTATTTTTATTTTTTTTTTTTTTTAATAACAAAATATTGTATGTCAGGTTTGAATGCTAGGCTGCAGGATTTGAACCCATCAATTTTACCTTATGGCAACAAGTCACCTTTAAATTAAGCCTGCTGCAAACTGAACCCAGCACACGGGCAGCACATGCTCAGCTCACACGTGGGCTGTCCTGTGAAACGCAGTTCCAGATGATGTGACGCAAATTGAACCCACTCCACGGCCGGCCCAGTTTGACTTCAACCGTTTGCGACAGCCTCACAGATTCCGTGTGTCCTTCAAGTTGTGGATTTAAGGAAATAATGGAACACAGTAGTGCCCACTCTGAACTGCTCTATTTTGCCACTCAACGGAACCTTGCGCACTATTGAAACACATTTTGAATTTTTCTCGGATTAAAAAAGCTTATCTTGAACTTTTGATGCAATTATGTTGTAAAGGAACTAAAATAGAATCATTGTTACTGGTCATACGTTCGCCGTCTACATCTATCAAGTTCAACTGTACGGCATTGGTTCTTAAATAATTGTGAAGCACGGTCGTGGCCTTAACAATGTTTTCTATAGCATCCCCGTAATGTCAATTTTAATTAAATCGTGCACTTCAACGAACTGCGTTCTGTTTAGCCGGAAACAACCCTTAAGAACATTTTCTGGAACTTCCTCAGATACCAAATACTCTACATGAATACTTCACGCACCTAAGTGGGCAATTTTTTATTTTTTTTATTATTTATTTATTTATTTTTATAACAAACACAATAAAACAAATTCCTCAGATTCCAAATCTAGAAGTATTTACCGAAAAGAGGACATCGTTACTGGGTTCAATATGCGGTATCTCAACAAAACGTGGAGTGTCATGGGATGTGTTGGGCACCAGGCTGGGTGTGTGCTGCCCGTGGGTTGGGTTCAATTTGCGACAGGCTTTATCATTGAGACCAACGACACTTTGCATGATACGCATTAAATTACTATTATAAAATTATACTTAAATTAAAGTAAAAATAAATGAAAAACATACTTAAATTCCAGTTCGAGTTGTTTGGCCTGTACATCCTCAGCTTGCGACACTGCTTCACAGCGAGCGGCCACAGCCACCCTCAGGTCGGCGTTAAGGGCGGTTACGCTGTCCCGTAGTCGGTCCAATTCCATCTCACGCCTCTCGAGCGCATTCGAAGCGATCTGCTTCTCGTCGACCGCCTCGTCCCGTTCATGGCGTACCGTTTCGACAGACTTCTCCAACCGCTGGACCTCCTCGCGCAGCTTGTTAACCTGGACATTCGTAACCGCAAGCCTTTTGCTCGTCTCATCGAACTGCGTCGTCAAAGCATCCAATTTAATCTTGTAATCGTCTCTCTCCTGCTTGACGTTTTTCACCTGCTCTTCCAAATCTTTAATCTTCTCCTCTGAAAAACAGTTTCGACATTATACGTTTAAAAAGGCATATTTCGATTTGTATATACCTTGAGATATTTTTGTGGAGACAAAGCACGCTTTGGCGGTTAAATAACCGTCTATGTGTTCGTTAAGCACCGCTTCTATCTTTTCACGCAAAGGGCTTTCGATTTTCTCGAATTCCTCTTTGTCGACCGCCTTGAAAAGCAACGCTTGCGATCCCTCGGCGTCCATTTCTACTCGTCGTAATTAAAAAAACCAATGAGTTAAGATTTGTTCAATTTTGCCCGCACAGCTTATCACATTTTAAATTAGATATCATTATTGAATTACAATTTTTTTAAACAACAATTGGGTTACAGGGTTAGAACGTATAACGAATTAGTCCGTTGCTGTTCACTACCTGGGTTGCACTATGGAGGTTCCGCTTTCCAGTGTCGCCAACCAAATTTAATCCACGTTGAAATGCAAAAAAATAAACAAAAACAAACACAAAATTTGCCTAGGAAAACATTTAAACAATAAATTAAAAGGAATAAACATATTCTCTAATTAATTTTTTACTTTATTATAAAAGCAACCGTAAATATAAAAACGCGCCCCCGCCATTAAAGTTCAAATCTGTACCCTCCAAACACAGGACAAAATAAATTATATATATAATATACTACGGTTTATTCTATTCGTTAATCAATTTCTTCATTTTTGAAAAAGTAATTTAAAAAGCGATTGTACTATTGAAAAGTAAATTAAATGGAGTACGTTTCCTGAAATTTCCTCATACCTAAGTTTGGAAATAGTAGTTTATAAATCACTATAGTAAGTTTTTCAACTTCGAAAAAAAAAAATTTCGCTACTAAAACGCATATCTCACGAACGTTTACAAGTTTAGCATTGATCACATTTGTTGGCAATTTAACGTAGTTTTCAATGGTACCAACGGTTTTGTCCAAAACGTTTTAGTTTTGGAATTGTCATTGTTGTCATTGAAGCAAGGTCGTGAAATTTTGAAAATCATAAAAACTGGAATAACTCCGAAACTCTTGAGATTCGGGCCATATTTAATTAAGAATTTTTGGTAACTTTTTGAATTTAGAATCGACTGGCAAAGTTTGTACCTCGAGTAGCTGAACACATACATACACATGTGTGTATGTTCCCGAATTTTAGCATTTACTGATGAATGGCTGAAGCTAGGAAAGTATTTGCTTTTTTAAAAAAGCTATCGTGTTCAGCGTAAAATTTTTTTTAAACCTGACACCTAGCCCGGGTTTTTTTTTGGAAGGGAGGGGGGTTATGACTGTGGTATAAGTACTATGGTTTGGTCTCGGCCTTCTAAACGAATAAAAATAAACTCCTCCCACCGAAGAAAAAGAAAATCTTTAATGCAAGTGTGGACTTAAATCTTACACATCGAGAGGTTGCCCCATAAGGATCTGAGTAGAAGGATCATCTTTCCCCGATTAAGAATAGATCATGAGGTTGACCACACACAACACTTACTTTTGGTTATAGAGAAAAACGTGTTTCCAGTTAATCGCCATTCTTTCGCTCCATACAGGGAGCGTACAGGAACACGGTATTAGAATTGTGATTGTGCTCGAGCACCTAAGCATTTTGGTCCTTTGTCCCGATTATTGTAGGAAACATGACTGTTTTTATTATATTAGATACCTAGTCGGGCGTACATTTAAGTTGAATGTATTTATTAGCGAGAATGAAGATTGCCATATAGTGAATATATAGCAATACCGATGAAAGAATTTATTCGAGCATGGCAGCTAGTATTTGGTCAAACCCTCAATTAGATCAAGGGTGATCGAGGAAGGATTAGACATGCCATTGCGGAGTAGCTGTACCTACTCCTTCATTCCTTGTTGACCTGGCACCCTATTCCAAGATTTGGTTATCTGACAAACGAATGGAGATTTTTTTAAATAGAATTGATTTATTTAAAATATTGGCAGTTGTTCTTTCTAACCAAAGAAGCTTAAGGCCGAGGGAGATCAGTGATGATGGCAGCTTATTCTAGAGTTGTTTCTAAACTTGTTAAAAATACGTCTGAACAATCTTACCATTCGAATTGGGACATTGGGATTGATTCTGTACTTGACTTCCTTCGCTGTTTCTCTCTACGGGTCCCGTATCGATGGAGAGCCTTTGGCCGATACCCGGATCGCTCTTCCACGGTGACATCTTCGCTGTACGAATTTTGACATTCATTTCGCTCTGGGTCACGTTCTTCCTGGGGTCGCCCTTGGGCGCGTTTACTCCGAACCAATTCTTATCCCTCGTCCCTCCGGCCGTCAGGTTCGTACGCTTTTTCCGCGGCCTGGCCTCTAACGGGGGCTTCAATGGCACTGTCAGAAAACAAAGGGGAAAATTGGGGACGGTGTTATCAAAATGAAAATACACAAATTCTACAAATCACCCCTCCCCACAAGCTGCATATTTTTACAGGGGGGAATGTCTCTGTCCATTTCTTGAACAAAATATCTCGAACCTATTTTTTAAATAATAATAGTAACAAAAAAGTCAGGATTTGGGAAGAAATAAAATATGAGGTTATATTCATCGACCAGCAGATAAGGTGTGTGGAGTTTCAATCTTCATGGAGGTCATTAGACAGGTGAAGAAAGGAAAAGGCTAATTGTAGGGGGTTCACCAAGCTTTCAGCAACTGTACAAACTTTTCCAAGAGTGCAGAAACGATTAACGTGAAAAAAACAATTGTAAAACGTCATGGTTTCAAGGTTGTTCGCCATATTAAATGTAATTGTCTGGCCACGTGCTTCATAACCTCAAACCCAAGACTTCTTACAACAGTTTTACCATGTCAATCGTTTTCTGTACTCATGGGGAAAGTATGTACATTATTTTATTTTGTCAATTGTTAATTGTTTATTATTTATTTTTATATTTTTTTAAATTTTAATAAATAGGCACTGATGATGGAAAGTTGCCGAAAGCTTGGTTGAACCCGAAAATTGGTCTTTTCCTTTCTTCACCTGTCTAATGACCTCCCTGAAGATTGAAACTCTCCAAGAAATAAAAGTTAGCAAGTTGACCAATAGTTAATTATAATTAATTTTTAAACAGATTCAGAAAGCTTGATTTTCACTTTGTTCTTACTTTCTTACTGTGGCTCTTTCTCGTTCAGTTTACATTTCACTGTCTGTTGCTAGATGTTTGTCAATCTAATCTGTCTGTCTCTGTCTTTCTCTCTCTCTCTCTCTCTCTCTCTCTCTCTCTCTCTTTCTCTTTTTTTCTTTCTTTCATTCTTTCTCTTTCTATCTATCTCTATCTACCTATCAATCCAATTATTTATCTCTCCCATTCTTTATCTATTCTACTCTCCGTCTCTTTCCCTGTCACTCATCCTCTCTATTTATTTGTGTACCTGATTATCGATCTGTTTCTCAATCCGTCTACTTGTTAATCTCTTTCCCCCATCATCTCGTTCTCACACACACTCTCTCTCTCCCTTTCTCTTTTTTTCTTTCTTTCATTCCTTCTCTTTTTATTTCTATCTATCTCCTTCTACCTATCAATCCAATTATTTCTCTCTCCCTTTCTTTATCTTCTCTGCTCTCCGTCTGTTTGCTTGTCTTCTTTTTCTCTCTCTCTATTTATTTGTGTACCTGATTAATTATTTATCTCTTTATCAATCCGTATTTTTGTTAATCTCTTCCCACCTCTCTCTCTCCTCTCTTCTTTACTCTCCGTCTGTTTATCTATCTATTAATCTAATTATTTATCTCTACCTCAATTCATCTGCCTATCTATCAATCTCTTTCCTTCTCTCACTCTCTTCGTCTTTCTTTCTTTCCTTCTTTCTCTCTCTCTCTCTCACTGTTTTTTTATTATCTTCTATTGTTTTCCTCCGGGTTTTGTATGCTTGATTATAATTATGTGCTCTCTACACCCAATTCTTTTCATCCCTGACCGTCCAAAACAGAGACAGACTAGAACGGTCGGAAAATCACGAACCCGCACAACTTGATTTTTATTTTTTTTTGTTCAGAGAGCCCGAGAAGGAAGTCCTCGGCAAGAAGGAGGAGACCAAGAGAGGCCGGGCCCTTTCGAAAACGAAAAACCGCAAAACGAACAGGAGCAAGACGTCGAAAAAGAGGAAAGGCGTCAGCGGGGGCGGTGACAAAAGCGTCGAGAGGCGAAAGGGCAAAAACCGTTCTGTGAGCAGGTCAAAAAGCGCCGGTAGGACCGGTTCGAAAGGAAACATTAAAACCAAGCCGAAACCCTCGTCCAAATCGAGATCACCGTCCAAATCGAAAGATTCGAAAAAACAAAAAACCACAATATGTCCAAAAAAACGGATTAATAAAATTTAAACCAAAATGCGTCTTGTTTTTTGTTTTATTTAATAAAATTCCTTTCAAAGCCATATGGCTTTGATTTGTCATTTTTAGATAGTTTATTTTTCTCATTCTTATTTAGAGGGGAGTCAATTTGAAAGGAGAAAAAAGTCGCGATGCCTCTCCGGAAGAAGAAATCGCATACGTCAAATGTCATGGATTGGTCAAAAAGTTAGTTTAACCGGTGGTTTTGTTTACGTGAACAATTTTTTTTTTCTTTTTTTTTAATAGGAAGATCATACTTTTTTGTTTACAGAATCGGCCAGAGTTAGTTGCAGAACCGGCACGAAGCATTCAAAAGCGGAGCGCGCTCTTCCAGGGGATCTTGAAGTCCGTACGGTACAAAACAGAGGTGTGAACACCACCGAATCGTCTTGTAAGTCCGTCATGACGCGGAACGCACTCGAACCGACCGTCGACGATGTGCAGACCGTCCGCAGGAAAGCCCACAGCCAGGTCGGAACCGCGGCAACAATGACCGACAAGAAAACGTACAAAAAGCCCCGGAGTAGAAAATCCATAGAGAAGAGAAATTCCTACATGAAAGAGTTAAGAAGCCTTCTCCTAGGCGATTCTGAAGACGACGAGGATAATTCAGATAACGACACCGACAGCACTGACACTTTCAAATTCGACGCGAACGATTTCAACAGTTCCAACACGGATTCTTTCAACAGCGACAACAGCTTCGCCTCCTACGGCGACAATCTGACAGAATCGGACAGTTTAGACACTTGCACTTTTGAAACGACTTATTTCAACGATAAGGTGGAAAATATCACGAGCGGTAAAGTCGATTTAGAACACAAAGACAAAAAAGTCATCAGTGATAAAAGCCCGGAAGAAAAACCCGATTCGGTTAAAGGTTCAGAGAGCCAAAGGACTTTTCTGATGCGAAAAGCCGCTTTGAAACAAGACCTCATGGAAAACAGCGAAAACTACGGGAAAAGCAAGACTAAACTGAGAAAGATAATAAAGACAAAAGTTGAAAAGATGTTCGACGGCTTGGCCGAAGGAAATTTTCCAACTTTCGACGAATCCGCCGAGGACAAGTGCGATATTTCCGACCAGGCTTTTTCCTCTTTGAAATCCATCCTGGAGACGCACGTCGACAGGATCGCGCATAGTATGATCAACGAAAACTCGACGGGCGGGAAGGCCGATGAAAATTCAGATGATACCGAACCGGAAGTGGAAGAATCTTTCAAGTCGATAGAGAGAAATTCGCTCTCACTCAACAATCTCATAGATTACGTTATGATGGTCAAAAACAGCCTAGGCGAACCTATGCTGCCGGGTAGAAGTAAAAATTCAGAAATGAAAGAACCGGAAAAAACTCCCGAGTCTTCGGACGAGAAATCCAGTTTGAACGTACAGAACGAAGCGATTAAATTATCTTCCGAATCCAATCTGTCAACGCTCAGCGATATTTCGATGAAATCGAAACACTCAGACATGGATATTTCATTGTCGAATATTTTAAAAGACGATCCTAGCCCCGATTGCGTCACAGGCCGAGATTGTATAGACAAGCTTTCAGAGGAGCTTTTAGAAGAGTTGTGCATGGATTCTTTAAATTCACCGAGCTGTTCTTACACGTCGAACGATTTTCATTACAAGATGGTAAATCGTGGAAATTCCGACTGCGATAGAATCGACCTGTTGAGCAAAGATTCGGCCAATTCGACGGACAAAGCTGTAAAAACGAAATGCAACGAGGCCAACAGGTTTCTTCACGAAAGGACGAAGACGAGCGTGATGAGAGACAACAGGTCTCAAAGGACGGGCGTAAAGGCGGTCATCAGGGAAAGATTGGAAAACCGTGACAAACACGGCCAATCCAAGGTTGACTCGAATCGCGAAATCAAAAGACCAGCGACCGAAAAGTCTTTCAAGGGGAAAAAAACAAAAATGGCGAAATGGAAAAGCGATTCGATCGTGGACTTTGAGCCCGCAACGCTTGTCGATTCTAGTCCGACGATTACGATAAACCCAAACCAAAATCAAACATCGAAAGATCTCACTATCAGTAAGAAATGAAAAGAATTTTGATAATTAACTGATTTTGACTATAATTTTGTCTCATTCTTCCGAAATTCTACCCAGCTGAGTTATCGGCTCAAGCCTGCCCCCAGGACTCCGGAGTGAACGAAAATGTCAAAATGGTTGAAACCAGTTCGGTACAAAGCGAAACCTGCAGGACCGAACCGAACGAGGCAACGAGTGAAACGATTTCGAATCGGGACGGCTGTAATTCCCTGTGTCTCGGGTCGCCCGAAGAAGAACAGAAACGGAACGAAGAACTGAATCGACATTTTAAGAAAAATCCACGAGGTAAGATTTAAACAGTACAAGAAAATTGTTTTATATCCTTCATAAACCTGAGAAAAATATGATAAACCTATTCAGGAAACTAGCAACCTTTGCAAAATACTTTTCAGGTCAATTTACGCCCAGCAAACGATAAGGTTTTTGTTCAATTGTTAGTCAATTAGTTTAAAATAAACTGTGTAAAAAGTAAAACGCCACATTTATTCCATCGATTTCAGGATTTAGTCTTTATTCTCTTACTATGCTTTTCGTTTGACCAAATAAAGCCTCATATTTGTTATTTGTTACATTACTTTATACTCTATTCGAAGAAAATTTGAAATAATAATGTAAAAATTCGGAAGAATGTTGTAAATAACTTTTCAAAGGGTGAAATTAAAATTGACACTGTGTTTGTAGAGAGAGGAATTAAGAGTGAGAGGGGAAAGAGTGAGTGGGTTAATAGACAGGGAAAAATGGAGAAATAGAGGCAGAAATAGATAGATAAATTGAGCGACACGTAGAGAAATATAGACAGACAGTACGTGATATTAGAAAGAAGATTAAATGACAGATTGATTACTTTGTCTCTTTGTCTATTTATTCAGATAGCGAGAGAGAGAGAGAGAATGGAGGGAGGGAGAGGAAAGAAAGAAAAGGGAGTGGGAAAGAGAGGGGGAGATGGCGGTGCGAGT
>CM077110.1:14795043-14806164 GCA_039619505.1 Cimex hemipterus | reverse complement strand
ATTTTTTACGGTGAAAAAAATGTTGTAATCGGATTTTAAATTGGACAGAAAAGTCAAAGTTACGGCAAAACGTTTGAAAAATAAACAACATTCATTTGTTCTGCTATCTATTTCAAATACGCCTCTATACATCCTGACAGATCGTTTTAAAAGATTTACGGTGAAAAAACGATGTAATCGGATTTTAAATTGGGCAAAAAAGTCAAAGTTACTGCAAAACGTTTGAAAAAAAACAAAACAGTCATTCTGTTTGCTATTTATTTCAAATAGGACTCTCTACATCCTGACAGATCGTTTTAAAAGATTTTCTACGCTAAAAATGATGCAGTCGGATTTTTAATTGGAGGAAAAAGTCAAAGATATGGCAAAAACGTTGAAAAAGAAAAAAAAAAGAGTCATTTGGTTTGCTATTTATTTCAAATAAGACTCTGCACGTCCTGACAGATTATTTTGAAAGACTTTCTATGCTGAAAAAAATGATGCAGTCGTATTTTAAATTGGACAAAAAAGTCAAAGTTACTGCAAAACGTTTGAAAAAAACCAGGCATTCTGCTTGCTATTTATTTCATATATGACTCTCTACATCCTGACAGATCATTGTAAATTATTTTTTACGGTGAAAACAATGATGCGGTCGGATTTTAAATTAGACCAAAAAATTCAAAGTTACGCAAGGGTTATTAATCACATTTAATCTTGCGTAAAGATTTGACTACCGTTATTTACCGTTAATCAAAGCGATAGAATCAGAAATAGTCCGACAAGCATTTTCTTTCCGAGGAGAATTTTCTATCCTTTCCACTGAAGTTGTTGGGTGAAGGCTGATGTGGACACTGTTTTTTTAAATGCATCCAAAGAAAATAGTCAAGCGGGGTTAAATCAGGTGACCCCGGAGTCAAAGGTCCTATCCACCTATTACCAAAAGTACGTCCCACTTGCAAAAATTGTGTACCGGGTCTCCGTCAAGCAGGAGAATTATTCGTTGTCGCTCGGACAGAGGAAACTGAGGTGCTGAGCAACATTTAAATTATTTGCTTAAAAACTAAGGCCCAGTTAATTTATTCCCGAGAAGTCCACACCAAACGTTGACACGGTAAACCGCCGGATGGTGACAGGAGTACAAAATCCTCGGATTTTCCTCTGTCCGCTTTCTTTAGACGGTTTAGTGTGCCATTAGGGATAAACTGGGATTCATCAGTCCGTTTTCTTCAGCCTCACGAATCGACATTTGTGCAAGGAAATTTAGACCTGCTGTTTAATCAGGGCCCCTAAGTCCCTGGGCAAGACGAGAGCGATACGGCTTAAAATTGTAAGTCCAGGGGGTAAATCTCTAATTTTATCTTTTGAAATAACTTAAAACCCCTCCTTCCGGCATTTCAAAGAGAGGAATTCTCATTTTCCCGAAGGTACAGACAAATATTCAGCTCCTCGTCGAAAATACGCTGCCGGTTCGTTTTTTCCTTAACTTTGACAATTTTTCACCATTCAATTCAAAATCGGATTGCACCATTGTTTTCAGCGTAAAAAATCCTTTAAAATGGTGTATCAGGACCTATATGAAATTTGAAAGTTGAACTGAATCTGAGGTGCCCTGCAAAATCTTTCTCCAAAAAAAAAACGTAAAAATTTGAAACAAGACTAAAAACATTAAAAACGTAATTTTTTTAAACGTTTTATTTGTTTTTTTTACAACTCCACTCTTCGACGCAACATGTAAAACAGATAGTATTTACATGTAAGTTTATTAAACGTGGCGTGAAAGTTTGAACAATTACCGTCCAGTGATGGTAGCCGTTAGTACCTCAATACGATGAGCGAGATGTATTTCTTCTTCGAAGTCAATTGTTAAGGTTGTCGCGGGGCCACCGACGCTTCAGTCTTCTGTTGGGATTATTAGGTAATGTGGTGGATGACAGGTTTTTGACGAAAGGGTTCTGATGATGGAGTTGTTTGGAGTGGAACGTTTTGTAGCGGTATTGGGCTAGCTCGGTTACAAAATGGACACATAGGTCAGTACGGACGGTCTCATTGGATACATAGAAAGGGGCTTGTACTATTGTCCGGAGGATTTTAGATTGAAGGGATTGGATTCGATTGAGGTTGGAACGCTTAGCAGTAGCATAAAGTTCAAGTCCGTATGTCCAAATGGATGCCAGGAGGGCAATGTAAAGTTTTCTCTTGTTAGTTAGAGTTTTGATCGTCTGTCCAGTAGTCGTTTAATCATGAATAATCGTATAATACAGTCTGCGCGTTTAAGTCGTGTATGGGGGTTCCACGTCAGTCGTTCTGACCAGGTAGAGTCCGAGGTATCGTACATGGTTCGCAATTGGGGCGTTGTTGAGGTACACTGGTGGGAGTGTTTTCTTGTTTTGAGTAAATATTATGTTCGTTGATTTGGTTTCGTTCATCTTAATTCTCCACCGACTGAGCCAGCATTTTAGGGCGTTTAAGTGATCTTGAAGATTACGGGAAGGAGAGACAGGATCTTTATTGCGGTACATCGGCAAAGGTGAAGGTGATAATGTTTGGAAAGACGTAACTATTTTTTTTTATATGTCGTCATTGAGAAATTGATTGAAGAAATTTTAAACACACAGTATGTGTTGTTTTTTAAATATTTCTTTTGGTTTAATTTCTATTACGACTTGTCGTTCCACAGGGAGGCTGTTTGTCACCTCTTGTATGGCTAATTACAGTAAACAGCTCAATAGCACTGCTCACGGTAGGGATCCCCTGACTCTTTCATTGACTGATGGAAAACGCCATGGGATTGCTTTGGGGGTGTTGTTGTGACAAAGGGAAGTTAATCCTGCTAAACTAGACTTGATAATGTTTAGCAGGTGAAGAACGTTAAGTAATTTTAAAACCCCTAAATTCCAGGGCATATAATTTAGTTAGAAGTTAGTGGATTCCATCAAATTCCTTGGTGTGACACTTGGCAATAAACCTGGATTGGAATATACATATACCATAGGTAGGCAAATGGCTATATACTGCAATGATTCTACCTAGATTCCTTTTTGCGGGTTTAGTAGGGTGGAAAGGTCTAGACAACAAAGGGAATAGTAATAAATTAAGGTCATTTCAAAGACTAGGTTGATGATGATAGGAGCATTTTCAACTACACCTACCCAACCACTCGGAAGCATAACCAATACCACACCTCTTCACATTGATGGTAAGATCATAAGTGCAACATAAGTCACTCGATAATCTCACAGCTATTGAGTAAGGTTAACGGTCAATTAGGCGTTAGAGATAAAAAGACACTTTAAGGTAGTCACCCCTTGTGATTATAATTATAGTCTGGATGATGACCATCGTAGGCTAGACTGCTTCACCGATGGCTCACTCATTAATGACAAGGGGGCAGTGCTGGAATACATCTAGATTAGCATCTCCTCCCCTCTTGGTAGTAACACCTCAGTCTTTCAGGCGGAGGTGTGGGCCATCAATGTTTGCCGCAGAACGCTCATGGATAACAAGATTAAGGGAAAAGATATTGGAATTTTTTCTGGCAGTCAGGCCAGTGTTAAGTCATTACACAAAGAGTTATCAACATCTAGGCTGGTGGAGGAAACCGTTGAAGTTATTAATAGGATTAATACCTGGGACGTGAACCCTCATATGGATACCAGCTCATAAGGGGCACTAAGGCAATGAAGGGGAGGAAAGCCTGGCCAAAGAAAGCTCAAATACTTCTTTCGTCGGGCCACAACCGGTATAACCCTACTCTGTAAGTACAGCCAAAGAGAGTATTAATTGCTGGGGCATGAAACAATCCCTTAAAGAATGGAATCTGTCTCCCGGACGTAGGCAGTCGAAGGAGTTTCTGTAGGTAATCAAGACTACTACACAGATGGTCCACTTATCAAAGGTATAGGGAGTGGTGCAGGAATCTACATACCAAAATTAAGAATCAGCATCTCCTCCCCTCTTGGCAATAACACCTCCGATTTTTCAGGCACACATCTGGGCAAATGTGTGTTGTAGAAAACTTATGGAAAATAAAATTAAGGGAAAAGATATTAGAATTTTTTCTGACAGTTAGGCTAGGCTTAGAGCATTACAAAAAGACTGGTCAACCTCGCGACTAGTGGAAGAAATTATCGATCTTATCAGGTTTGAGAACAAAGTGACCGTTATTTGGGTACCATCACATAAATGACACCATGGCAATGAAACGACGGAGGGCCTAGGCAAAGAAGGTTCTAATACTGCGTTTGTCGGACCACAACCGGTATCACCTCACTCAATGAGCACAGCGGAAAGTAAGAAACACTTCCTTAGGGAATGGAATTCATCACCCGGACACAGGCAATCGAAAGAGTTTGTTATGGTGATCTAACCAGCAGAATCGAAATGGCTATTTTCTATCTCAAGGAAGGGAATTAGGAAGCTGGTAGGTATTCTGACGGGCCGATGCCCATTGAGAAGACAGCTCTCCTAATGGGTATTCTACCAGATCCCGTTTTGTCTTTTTATGCAAAATAAAAGAAGAAACGGCAGAGAGAACCTCGCAGAGCGTGATAGGTATGCTAGGTCTAGACTTGAAATCTTTGAAGGAGAGGACATCACCAAGTCACACCCAGAGAATGAATGGTCCAAAATCTTGGGGTTTGTGAACAGGTCCAAGAGGTTTATGCAGAACACGTGAGACTGCCATGTCCCGGACCTTTTAAAGATAGGGTGCGAGTCGACCCAGGCAATAACCCCTCGAGTATGTACATATAACTTGTAGTTGTTTTATAATTTGGTACGCAGTACAACTACCTTCCATTCAGTAATATGTAACTATGGTATATGATATATAACATATATCAAATTAAAGGCATGTGTGGTCCGGGGGGGTCTCATCAGTCGGCATAGAGGGTTCGAGGGAATTTGTCAGGTGGAATTTCGAATGGGCAGATTTACGTTGGTTGAGACGGTATCATGGGAACATGGAGTATTAGGAAAATGCAGAGCAACTGGATAGCCAGGAGAACAAATGTTATTAAATTTAACGGTTTGCTCATTTATTTAAGTTTGACGACACATCTAGAAAGATTTAGAGAACATAGGCAGCTGAAGGAGCAGCGGTGTAGCTGCTTGATGTGTAGGCGACGTCGGCGTAGGGTGCGTAAGAATAATACGGGTAAGGAAAAGGAGCGGTGTAAGCAGCGGCGACGGGCGAGGTGTAAGCTGGAGCCAAAGGTGCGTAGGCAGCAGCAACAGGCGCAGCGTAAGCCGCAGCAACTGGTGCGGTGTAAGCAGCAGCAACTGGTGCGGCGTATGCAGCAGCAACTGGTGCGGTGTAAGCGGCTAAAGTCTCAACGACAGGAGTCGCCAGGGCGTTGTGGCTCCTGGTCACGACCTGGGAGCTATGCGACGTCGCTACCGGCGTTACGACAGAAGGAGCTGCGCTGCACGCTGCGACGACAGCGAAAATGGCGACCTGCAAAACATAAACAAAAATAAAAAATTCAATACAATTATTTCCCAACACTTACGATCTTGGTGTACATTCTGAGCTGTTTGGTTGAAAAGTGACTAGTCCTGGGACAGGACGATATTTATACCCCTACAAGTGGGGGTCAACCAGCCTTGGAGACAATGCCAAATTAGAAAAAAACGTCAGTTGAATATTAGTGAAGCGTTATGTCGCCAATAGGTCAAACTATTTCAGATTGGCCAAGACGTACGAGCAGAAAGAACTGTAAAAGTTATAAGGATTTCTATTTATTAGCATAAAATGAAGCAATGAATTTTGAAAAATACCACAGCCTTGCAGTTTCACCGATTTGAAGTTTCATTGTACAAATCAGGTTCAGGAAATAAAACCACAAAAAGAACACAGTAGTCAGAATATGATTAATCAAGAATAATCAGTAAAAAAAATATAAAAAAAATGGTAGAGATTTTCAGCTATTCTATCCCGTTTTACGCAATGCTAATCCAACAGGTATGCAACAAGGTCAGCAGAGCAGGGTTAACAATTAAAGAAGAAAAAAAATGCCAGGAATTATTTATGAATCTACCTAGTCCGCATGATCCTGCTAAAATATCCCTATTGAAAAATGAATCCACTCGCTTATTTCGAAGAATGGCTCGGCGAGAAAGGCCAGCTCTGTTTTATTTATTCATTGAGAAAGCCCTTTTAAACAAACATGGTGTGAACAGCACATGTCCCATGGATAATGCAGGATTAAAAAAACGAGTGTTTTTTTTTCCAAAGTACAAACGGATCTGTTATGGAAATAGCTTTAATGTTTGAATGATTTTTGATACGAGGCCGGTAATGCAACAAGGGGCCGATTGAGTAACGAGCGAGCCGAAACACGCCCATGAGAACAACAACCGACGTGCCCGACGTGCCCTGCATAATAATCTATTTAAAAAAAAACGATTTTACACTTGCAGTCTCTTACGCCAATTTTTTATAAAGTTTTCTCTCAAAATAATCCGTCGTGTCTCGTCGAACGGCATACTTCATCATTGTCTAGAGCACTTCGTTAGGTTGATGGCTTTTTAACCGATCCCAATGCTTTATGAAGTGATCACGCGTGTCCTTCTTAGGCTTTCCTCTCCAAGAAATACACCAGCTTCTGACAAATTTTCCGCAATTTCTTCTTCTTCCTAAAAATCTCAAAATTTTTCCTGTTTTCCGTGCATTCAGCTACTATTATTCTATGCCTCTGCTCTGGGACTCGTTGAACCAATAACTATTTCGTCATATTCTGAGTTAGCAGTGTCCACTAGGAGTATATTGTCGTTATAGTACCAAAACGTCGGAGGTTTGGTACTACTCCTGCTAAATTTGTGATTTTTTGATGAACTTTGTCGCATATCTCTTAGGTACCATATCTCAAGCCATGGCATTCAGAAAAGAGCAATTTTGTTGTCACCAATGTCTTAATGGGTCTTAATTCAATCCCAAATCTGGACTTTACAATTGATGATGTAGTGCCTCTTGGTCTACCCCAGTTCTGCGATTGTCCTTTGACGGCCTTTATCCCAAATCTCTTTATCACATTCTCATTAAATCCAGGTCGTATTGCTAACTAGTTATCTGATTTATCCCACTTTTTGGTAGTTTGGTATGACCGAAAAGGTACAGGGCCTATAGATGTCCTCATCAAATTATCCTTGTCCAAATTATTGTCCTCTTCGATGACCTCCTGAGCAGTGTGCCATGGCATTTGACTACCTTTGTGCCATATATCTGGTGTGGCACAGTCTCAATAAATCCAGGTCGTATTGCTAACTGATTATCTGATTTATCCCACTTGTTGGTAATTTGTTATGACCAAATAGGTACAGGGCAGATAGATGTCCTCATCGATTTTTCTTTGTCTGATTTATCGTCTTCATCGTTGATCTTCTGCGCTGTGTGCCATGGCATCCAAACAAAGGTAATTTTGTTGTAACACAAGCCTGAGAGAATCTTGATTCAATCCCAAATCTAGACTTTACAATCAATGTGGTAGTGCCCCTTGGTATACCCCAGTTCTGGTTTTGTCCTTTGACGACCTTTATCCCAAATCTCTGTTCCGTCACAGTATAATTAAATCCAGGTCGTATTGCTGATTATCTGATTTATCCAACTTTTTGCTAGTTAGGTATGACCAAAATGGTACAGGGCCGATAGATGTCCTCATCGAATTTTCCTCGTCTGATTTATCGTCTTTTTCGTAGACCTTCTGCCCTGTGTGCCATGTCATCCAAACAAAGGGTAATTTTGGTGTCACCAATGAGGACGGGATTTTAAGGACAGGGGACTAAATCCAAAATCTGGACTTTACAATCGATGAGTTAGTGAGTGCTCCTTGGTCTATCCTAGTTTTGCTGTTAGTTTCTTGTCCTTTGCCGCACTTTGTCGCACATTTCTGTTCTGGGGCAAGTTCATTAAATCCAGTTCGTACTCCTAACCGATTACCCGAGGATTCCAAGTTTTGGGGGAATTTGGTATGGTCGAAACTGTTTATGGCTGATGAGCTTTCTCCCATTTTCTTTGTCCAATTTAACGTCTTCTCTTTGTCCTTCTACCCTAAGTGCTATGTCATCCCAACCAGGTCTTGATTTAAGTTCAAATCTAGACTTTACAGTCGATGAGATGAAATTGCTCTTTGGTCTACTCCAGTTCTGCGGTTGTCCTTTGACAGCCTTTTTCCCATTAAATCCAGGTTGTATTCCTAAAGGTATCTGATTTACCTAACTTTTTGGTAATTTGGGTAATTTGGTATGACCAAAAAATGTTCATGGCCGATTGGTATCCTCATTAAATTTTCTTTCTCTAGTTTATCGTCGTGTTTGATAACCTTTGGCCCTGTGTGCCATGGCATCCAAACAAGGTTAATTTTGTTGTCACCAATGACAGGGTATTTATTCACTCCCAAATCTTACCAGTTCTACCGTTCGTTTTTGCGACTGCCCTTTGACCAATTTTGTCGCATACCACTGTCATCCATCCATCCCAATATTAAAAGTGTAATTATTGAACAAAATTACAAAGGTCAATTATGACTGCTAAATTTGGATTATTCTTGTATATGAGAACAATAGCGGGTCTTTTTTATATAAAGAGTAAAAAGTTGTTCCGCTTCTGAGGATTGACTGCTAACTTATTTCCCTTGGCTGGGGTACTACTAAATCATTGGTCAAATAAGCTGTTACTACAAGGTTGTCGGTGGAGGGTCACGTTTGGCCTAGCATAACTTCAAAGAGAGTTGGTCTAAGTACTGAACCTTGGGTTCTTCTTTGTTGAACACAATCATGTTTTATTTGGATGAAGCGTTGAGCTAATGATGAGAGGGGCGACGGTGGCCGCAACGGTTAGGCGTTGATACGGCGCTCATCACTGTAAGGTAAAGGTCCCGACATACGAATGGGCTTTTTTTTTTCAAAAACGCACCCTGAGGGTTTATATGATCTCTACTGTTGCGAACCCTCGTAAAATTAAAAAAAAATGAGTAAATGCTTTTCTTCAGGCATGAAACACCAAAATTTCTATGTTCAGATTTCAAACCATATAATATCATGAATTGAAAAATCTTATGCTACAAGAGGATTCGAAACCGGAACCATCAGCGTGGCAAATAACAGTCCAAAATATTCTTAATTTTTTTTTTGCTTTTTGGTAGCAGTCATTATTTACATTTAAAATTGAGGGCTTATGGCTTTTTTTTAATGTGGATAATTAATCTTACATTTATGAATGGGTCATTATATAATTCTGGATCGGCTATTTACTCTGAATGGCCGGTTTCAAGGGAGAAGCATATCAGGATGAAAAAATATGATCTCCATGTCTGACTTTAACAGATGATTTATGAGCAGAAAGGCCTTTCACGGCTGGGGAAAAGTTGCCGGGAATACATTATGTTTCCTCTACGTCGGGCGTGGCAATAATTCAAAGCCACCTCGGCCGCTATAATTGCTTGATTATTACTCGAATAGTCGAAAAATATCAATAATAATTTTTTATTTTGTAAGGAAAAAGGGATAAAAAAAATTCCTGTTGTGAAATATTTATTGATTTTTGACAGTCTAATAATGGTGCGTCGGTGCGGGTTCGAATTACATTTTTTTTCTTATTTTCCCCTTGAAGCGTTGAGCACGTTGAAGTAAGAATAAGCGGAACTGATTGCCTGATAAAAATTTCGAATTTGTAACACAGGTAAATAATTCGAAAGAGGGACGAACTCACGTTGCCGAATGTGTTCAGATTTGCGTAGACATAACCGCCGGCGGACAGTTTCAAAGGGTAAAGGGTCCTCTTCTGTATTAACAGGAAATAGTTTTTTATGTCGACTTTGTAGTCGATCCAATCGGATTTGTATATTTTGTAGAATAGATCGGCACTCTTTAAAAAAAAACTCGTTATTTGATTTTTTTTTCGTTTTTTTTTTTAAGCTCACCAATGATTCGATCTCTTCTCCGTACCAGCAGTACAAAAGCAGGTGAACGATTTCAAAGATGAAGAAAAATACAGATGTGACCATTTGGACCAATTTCATACGTCCCTTAAAAAACGAAAAACAAAATCTCGTCATTTCTAAAATCTTTATGCCAATTCATATTTACCATGGTCATAAGAAATGCTCCGAGGCATAGCATGAATGTTGACAGTGTAATTATTAGCCAAATGATCCATTTGTAAAATTCCTGAAAGAGCTTGAAACACCTTGAGAAGGAGAAAATTAGATAAGTCCTTGAAATTTATAGGTTAATAAAATAAATTAAAAAAATGACCGCTTTCAACTATTTTCAATGCAATGTTGAATTCGCCTGGCAGTATCATGTACATTCCAGGTGGTAAATAATTACCAAAAATAAGATACGATTGAGAATAAGTACAATTACCTTACCAGAATTTTGCTTCTTTACACCTTTAGAAGTTATGACTTACTTGATTATGGATATTTTCCAAAGTAAGAAGCACAAACCCGTCGAAAGAGAGATTCTTCTTTTAAGGCATAGCTTAGGCATAAGGAAAATGAATTTTATAAATTTGAGCTTTCACCATACCTATTTTAGATTCTTGTATAATCTTTAGGTCGCTTCTTAAGACCACCTTTTCAGAGCACTAGTATACGCCTGTTCAGTTTCAGCATCTACCACTTTCACTCTGTCGTCCTGACCTTGCTCCTTCAGACTATCTTTTCCAAGCACTAGCCTACTACTGTCCAGGTAGCCCATCAACCACGCTCGCTCTAATGCGCTGGACTTGGTTCTTGAACTACCGATTTCAAGCACAGGTATACTCCAGACCAGTTCGTCCATTACTACTTCACTCTGTCGCCCTGAACTTGTTCCGTCAGACTACCGTACCAACATGACTCTAATTCTCTGAACTTGCTGCTTCGAACTGCCTATTTCAAGCACAGGTCTACTCATGTTCAGTTCGTCCATCTACCATTTTTGTTCAATTGTCCTGACCTTCCTCCTTCAGACTACCTACTACACGCACAGGTCTACTCCTGACCAGTTCGTCCATGTACCAATTTCACTCTACTGTCCTGACCTTTCTCCTTCTGACTAGCTTTTCCACTCACTAGTCTACGCCTTTTCAGTTTGACCATTTGGCACTTTTTCTCCATTGTCCTGACCTTGCTCTTTCAGACTACCTTTTCCAAGCAC
>CM077110.1:14721668-14736308 GCA_039619505.1 Cimex hemipterus | reverse complement strand
TCTTCTTACTAATTACAAACGGGTTCCTCCGTAATGAAATCCTTTCATTTGCACGGCTCGTTGCCGTATCTGCGGGGCTTGAACAATGACGAACACTTGCCCTGTTATTGACAGCTAAAGGCCGGTAAGACAACCGTTGAAACACCGTGGACGGAAAATTTTCATTTCTCTCCCCCCTCTCCCCCTAGGTTTTTATTTAGCCGTGAAAGAAACCCAACGCAAAACAGTAGAAAGTCGAGATAAATCAGCGGAAATGTTTATTATCATATAACGTTCTCTGGAATAAAAAAAAAAGAACCCGCGCGAAGAAAGTACCAGTGACTAGAATGTCTAAAAACGAGCTCTGTTTCATGACTCGAAAAAGCCGGATAAAAGAAATGAAATTCATGAGAGAGTTATGGCCTTATAAAAAACGAAAAATAAACTAAGAAAAACCGCCGTAACAAATTTAAAAAACAAAATGAGTTATAACCTAAGGGTTCGGTAATCTCTTGACAAAACCGAGACGAAAGTACATCAAAAAGTGAGATCATTTTCAGGGAGTTTCATTGTCTAGGATAACACGGAAACACATTTAGAACTAACATTTTATGACAATTAATTACGGTGTTTAGTTGAGACGAAAAAAAGTTAATGGCACGAGAGAGATTCGAACCCACGACCTTCCGCTAAATAAGTAGCTGCTCTACCACTTGAGCTATCGTGGCCTTGATCCGTTCGGAGACTAACTTCCCATATCAACCCCACCGTTTTCAGGTTTGACGTTAGTGTCCGAGTGGATCAAGGTCACGATAGCTCAAGTGGTTGAGCAGCTGCTTATTTAGCCGAAGGTCGTGGGTTCGATTCCTGCTCGGGCCATGGATTTTTTTATCTCAACCAATTCTTTACATGGACAGAATGGTTAATTGCAAGATCAAAGGTCAACTGGCCACTAAAAAATAAATTAATTATATTTGCAGTGTTGTCTTCGAATTTGATTCTTTTCAGCCGATTTCCGTTGTTTTGCTCAAGGAACCCGGTCAAACTGTTGACGTACTATGTAACCAAAGTTTTTTTTTTAATTAGCTTTAAAAAACCAATACCATTTCTGGATGATGTGCCCAAGAATTTTAAAAATTGGCGGCCTCTAGCTCCTTCCGCGGCGTATTTTCACAATACTGGAGTGAGGAAAATACCATGAATCGATAAGAAATCACGAGAAAACGTCACTTTTGGGGCACTACGTCAGAAAAACAGCCGCCCAGAAAAATGAGGGTTTTTTTAAATAAAAAGGACAAAATCTGCCAGATGGACGTTTCAAATTTTTTATACTGTAACGTAGAAAAGATCTTTAAACATTCCTATGAAAACGTTTCCTAAAATAACGATTTCAATTGGAAAAAAAAACTCTTAAAGATTAGAAAAATGTAGTTTTTTTGCTGTAGATTTTTTTCAGAGAAAAATTTGCAAAAAAGCTCGTGGTAAATTTGAGGTTATCAAATTTCACCAATAGTGGTTCAGTAGTTATTCAGAAAATTACCGCTTTAGGTTACCCCATCTAACATTTTTTCCGGATCCCTCTGGTATCGCCATTTATTAAAATGAAACCAGTTCAGGACGAAGAATAAATTCCGTTATATTTAAACCGTTTTGAATGGAAGGTAATTTCGTTTGTGATGGAATTTTCCCCGATGTTTAACACTCGACACCAGCCGGATCGAATCGATTCGACTTTGATTTGACAGGTCAAAAAGGCGGAAGTCGCGGGTATAACTCCGGGGTCGGAGGATCGCGCCGGCTGGCGAAGGGCGTCGGTTAATAAAAAGGAAATTACAGACTCGGTGTCAAAAGTCAACAGTTTGGCGATAAATAGCACCATTCCGTGGAAACGGCGGCCCCGGATTCCGGATGTCGTCCAGAATTCACCCTCCTTTAGGGCAGGAAACGAACTCCAAGATGGTGCCGACGACCGCTCAATATCCAATACCTACAAAATACTTTCCTAGCTTCTCCGAGTCTTTCCGATAAGTTTATTTACCATTTTATAAATATGTATCGAATCTCTCAACTCCTCTCGCCTGCTGGGATTGATTTGAGATGCCGTTAAATTGTATCAGTAACCATAATCTCAATTACCCGAGCATCTTACGTTTATTTTTCTTTCTCGAACAAATTTAACATAAATAAAACGTTAAAAATTATTTCCTAATTTTAAACAGTAAATATTGTTCAGTATCCATTGTATCTTTTATAATGTTTTCATTTATTGTCTATCTCGATGGACGGCCATTCTATAGTGAACAGAGGCGTGATGGATGACTATTGACCTCAACTTGCAGCGAGCAGAACGGCACAAAATTATTCGCAGGTCGGGAGTTACTAGTGTATGAGAGTAAAAACGCTTGTCCAAATTAACAGGGGAGAGGGCACAAAAAAAAAAAGTACAAAATACCTGCCAGTATTTCCATCGGCCTGTGGTTGTCCAATCATTTATCTTCTTTCAAATATGGCCGGATGGGGTTGTTTTGTCGGAGTCCCTTTGGCAAAAAGGCTCCAGAGCTTGTCCCACTGAAAGTATTTTTAATTTTTGAATGTTTTTTACGCCCAAATTTTTTATTAGACGAAAAATTTATGACGGTAAAATTTGAAAATACCCGCCGACCGGTAGGAGGCGTAACAAAAGAGAGAAGAAAAACAGAAGAACGTGACAATTAGGACGGAAGACGAAGATTAAAAAAGGAAGCGCCTTCAATATTTGCGTTTAAAAAAAGCTTTTTATTTTATACATTTATTAGGTCGCGGTACTAACTTCCCATCTCAACCCCACGTTTTGAATTTTCCCTCTTTTTTTGCCATTTTTCAAAAGCCGTGTGTTCCATTGGATTCTCGGCAAGAAATGAAATGGCCACGGAGAGCTTTAGTGAATGAATACTTCATTTAACTTATTAAATTTGATTATTTCAGTGGTCCGTTTGATCAAAGAATATCTTTCAATTAATTAATCTGCATTTATGGTATTTGTTGAGATAAAAAAATTCAGTGACTCGAGCGGGATTCGAACCCAGGACCTTCGGCTCAATAAGCCGCTGCTCTACTGACCGACTCAGACACTAACGTCACCTCCTGAATTTTCCCTCCTTTTTGCCATTTTTTAAAATCTGGTTTTAATATATATTATGTTATGTCATAAGAATATGTTGTTTTTTTTTAAGATTTGAGATCTTTTTGTGACGCGTCGCATAATTCGATATATTTACATTTCAAGGTTAAGCCGGGAGTGGCTCTAGGCTCGATCCAGGGTTCTGTATTATTTTACATATTTTCAAACGCTTCCCATTTCAACCCCACCTTTCGAACTTTCCCTCCTTTTTTCTCCCCGTTTTGAATGTCGTTTAATCTATTTGATTCTCGGCGAAAAACTGGCAAAAACGAGGGAAAGTCCAAAAGGTTGGGCTGCGATGGGAAGGTCGTGTCCGAAGGTCCCGGGTTCGAATCCCGCTCGTGACACTAAATGTTTTATCTCAACCAATACCTTACATACACATTAATTATTTAAAGATATTATTTGGCCTAGCAGACCACAAAAATAATTGAAGTTCCGTATTAATTTAGACAAATCTTAACAAGAAAAAAAAAAAAAAAAAAAAAAAAAAAAAAAAAAAAAAAAACTGTGCTGTATTTTCACTGATCACTCGGATTTTGACAGCACTGTCAGGAGGGGGTCTTCTCGTAAAATTATGCATTCCAGGAATACCAGTGATAATTCTCTCCAATTGAAATAAATTCGACTTGATCAAACATTAGAGTTTCATGTCAAAGAATTTTTTAAAAAAGAGGCAAAATAAAAATTGTTCTTCTGAAAAAAAAACGAACCCCCTTTAAATTATATAACCTTTTATTTGACATTTGAAATTTGGGTTGAGATGTGAAGTTAGTGTCCGAGTGGATCGAAGTGAGGGTAGCTCAAGTGGTAGAGCAGTGGTATAAAGGCGAAGGTCGTGGGTTCGAATCCCGCTCGTACCATTGACTTTTTTTATCTCAACTAAAACCCTTAATTAATTGAAAGATATTAATCGGTCAATCGGACCAAGAAACTAGCGAATTATAACGATTTCAATAAACCTCTCCATGGCCATTTCATTCAAATCCGCTTACGCGACATTCGCAAAATGGAGGGAAAATTCAAAAAGTGGGGTTGAGGCGGGAAGTTGGTATCCGAGTCGATAGAGGTCACTTTAGCTCAAGTGGTAGAGCAGCGGCGTATCAAGGCGAAGGTCGTGGGTTCGAATCGCGCTCGTGACACTGCCTTTTTTTTTATCTTAACCAATACTTTTCACAAATTCACTAAATTCCTTGTCCGCTTGACCAATTCACATCTTTCAATTAATCAAGGTTTTTAGTCGTGATAAAAAAAAGCCACTGGCACGAGCGGGATTCGAACCCACGACCTTCGGTTCGAAACGCCGCTACTATACCAATTGAGCTTGACAGATGGGAAAAAGGAAGGAAAATTCAAAATGTGGAGTTGAGATGGGAAGTTGGTGTCCGAGTCGATAGAGGTCACTATAGCTCAAGTGGTAGACCAGCGGCGTATCAAGCCGAAGGTCGTGGGTTCGAATCCCGCTCGGGACACTGTCTTTTTATCTCAACTAAAAACCTTAATTAATCGAAAATTCTTATGTCATTTTATGTAAATATGTTGTATACCATTATACAGCTAACTCTTATTATTTGATTTATGGCGTATTTTTTCAATTCCAAGTGATGTACTGTTATTTTATTTTGTCTCAAATTATTTTTACATTTACACGTTTACGACTTTCCCTGTGATGATACGTAAAGCGTAGTAAGTTCCGTCAGACCATTTGGATATTGGTTATTAAATGATAGGTGAAATCGTTAAGTAATTTGTGTAACTTTATTTCTTTCCTTTTTTAGAAAATGTGAGTTTTATGAGATTGGGTATAATACTGAAACAATTTCTAGGAAAATTCGTATGTTTGGTCGTGAGTAAAATACCGGAAAACGGCCTTACAGTCTGCTCCCTCCGGTTCGACCGGGGTGATAATTCTGCCAATCTGCATCAGAAATTCCGCGAATACATTAAAAAGGGGAAGGATCGGCGGGGTAATAGTCTTCGTACGGATTTGTAAGGGTAGAATTCTGAAAAGTGGATCTTCGTAATAGGAGATTTGTCACAATTATACTTATGGTGGGTTTTTTTTTTATTGGCTTTTGTAAACTTTCATGTCTGAAGATGGCTCAAGACAATAGAAGTTTAGACATCAAAGTATGAAAAGATCAATAAACAAGTTTATTTCGTTTTACAAAATGCATTACAGTAATTGAACGAGACGCCTATTCAAAATGTACTTATTCACTGAATTGTCCTCAAATGTGCCAATATAAAACGGGGTCTCACGATTTTTTTTTTTTTTTTTTAAATAGAGAGAAAAGACAACAACAGTTTGTTTTGTCTAAGTTGGTCACAGTGTAAATGGAGCGATGGCGTGACCCAAACGCCATTAGCATAATTGACGTGTCTAATGGAATTTTAATTGAGAGGACATGTGCTTTGCCCTTTGTTTGACTTGGAGATAGTTTTATTCTGTCCCTATTCTGTCTATAAATATTTGCCGTTTGTGACGTTGATTTCTCAACGGTCGTGCGCTCGGCCGATTGAATTTTTTTTTTTACATTTACGAGTTTATCCGTATAAATCAAAGATAAGAAAATGTGACTTTGAACGTAGTGTGTAGTTCAGAGGGGTTATGCGAGTTGTTGAAAAGTTTCGAGCATTTTGATCCTACGCTCGATGAATGTGTCAGACGAGTCTCAGCCTTCAGATTCGGTGGATCTGTACTGCAAAGTCGGCGAGACCAAACAAGACAACTTTGTAAGAAAGTTGAAACATTGTCGTCGAAGTGTCGCGCCGAGTTTCAAGTTGAGCAATAATTTTCTTTGCAAAAATTTAAATATCGTAATCTTCGCATAAACGGCTGTTTTTTTTTGTTTTTTTTTTTTTTTTTTTGTTAATTAATTATTCGTGGACTTTCAGAAATGTTTCACCTGAACCATACAAGGTTAAAATGCTCGAAACAATAATAAAAGAGATATTACCCTGCGAGGTTTCCCCTCCCCCCCGTTATCTCATTCAAATCACGCCGAAGTTTCTCCCCGTTGTGAATCCTGGATCGTATCCGTTTGTCACGTGTTTACACCGGCCCCATGCGGGGCACGTTCTTGCAATGTCATCGTCGGTATTAATGTAAAATGTGGAGGTAGTGGCAAAACACGTGATTTTTTGACGTACACCCAGGACGGGATTTAAGGGTAGAAAGACAACAAAAAAAAAACCACGGCTTTCTCGCAGGACCTCTGCTGTTGACAATGGTGAAATGCAGTATTTCATGACAGCCCTTTTTTATCTCTTACTCTGAGTCAGTTTTACATAAACAAACGTTGAGACCAACGCTCGACTTTATACAATGTCAAAAACGCATTAAAATTTTAAAATTATAACGTCGCTGGATTTGTAAAAAGACAAAATCCATGTATTTCCGAAAATGAATCGATTTTATAAGTCCTTTATTTATACTTGTTCACTATTTGATATTATTAATTCAGTCTGATCATGTTCATATTTAATATTGTTTGACACAGCCTCCATGATAATGAATAAGTGGTCAGTTGAATCACGCCTGGTCGCAAACGCCCAGGACGTTCTTACAATCCCGAAGAAATTTACCTGTAGGAATTAATTCGTTTAAACGACAAATAATTTCTTTCTACATTTTCTACAATGTTTCATACCTATTAGGTGATTGCTCGATCTAAAAGGCCGTGGACAATGTTAGACATTAGGCCGAAAATGTAGTCATATTGCTATCCGCTAGGGCGTAGGTAACCAACATGGCCGTCATGATTTAACAGCTGTTTTTGTTTACGTATAATTTTATTCTTAAATACGCGTTAATGAAAACATACCAATAAATATTTTTTTAAATTAATTTCTAAACTGAAGTAATATGTGGTTAGCTGTTGTGATACAAGTTATATACGTCGGCACGAATTGAAGTTTGTCATTATGTATGGATATCATGTTTTCTGTGCTAGCCTGAGTCGTGTTATTTCGAGATAAATAATGACGTAGATTTGTAAGAATCGGCTAGTTAACAGGTCAGGGCCAATGTTAGAGGTTAGGTCGAAAATGTTGTTACATTGCTATCCGCCAAGGCGTAGGTAACCAGCATGGCCGTCATGATTTAACAGCTTTTTTTGTTTACGTATAGTTTCATTCTTAAATACGCGTTAATGAAATCAGACCAATACATATTTTTTAAATTAATTTCTAACCTGAAGTAATATGTGGTTAGCTGTTGTGATACAAGTTATATACGTCGGCACGAATTGAAGTTTGTCATTATGTATGGATATCATGTTTTTGTGCTAAACTAACTCTGTTAAGTCGTGTTATATCGAGATAAATAATGACGTAGATTTGTAAGAATCGGCTAGTTAACAGGTCAGGGCCAATGTTAGAGGTTAGGTCGAAAATGTTGTTACATTGCTATCCGCCAGGGCGTAGGTAACCAACATGGCGGCCATGAATTTAACAGCTGTTTTTTGTTTACATGTAATTTTATTCTTACAAGCAAGCTTTAATTAAATCAAACCAATACATTTCTTTTGTTAATTTCTGACCTGCCCTTATACTCCCATTCATAATAAATATATCCACATATATCTATAAAGTTGTAAGCTGTTAGAGGTTAGGATACGAGCTGGGTTTATCTGCACGAAAAAGGGATAATAAAATAATTTAAAAAAACGAAGCGAGAGAAGCAGAAAGAAGGAAAAAATATTGTTGTTAATTTTTCTTTCTTCATTTTAAGAACATAAAGTATGAAAGTAAAGATTGATATGTTATCGATGTGTATATCGTACATATGTATAATATATATTTAAATATGTAATCACCAGGGATAAGAAAGAGAAAAGAAAAAATTTTGTACAAGCTACGTATGAAAAACGAGTTCTGGAATACAAAAGTTGACATTTCAAGACGTACGGTATCGCGGCATAACACCACCGCTCGAATCCGAAATAATTCTTTTAAACCGACTTTGTTGAAAATATCGGATCATGAATGTAATTCGTTTTGAAGAGGCGAGGAAACAGACCGTTTCCGGATCCCTGGAGGTTCCCCAGATTTTTATCCCGTGGGAGAGTAAAGCACGCGCTCCCTCTGAGAGGATTTCGCCCAGATAATCCCGTGCTTCTCTCCCTTTTGCACAGGTACACATGTAACCCAACGCTCAATGTGCTTTCCTCGTTGAATTTTTTTTTTGAAATTCTTTCACGCGAGCACCGTTCCACTTTTTAATCCCGAACCAGTACGGTTCTGGGGGAGAATGACATAAAGAAATCTATTATTTATTTTTTTCAACAAATATTTATTTATAGAATGAGCATTAGACTAAATATTTAAGATCAATAAGAGGTTTACATCATATTTCACGAATATTACCATAAAAAAATTCCCAATCTACGGAATTCCCTTGGCTCTCGTACATTATACCTCTCTTTTGTTCTACCTTATCCATACAACTTGCTTAATTATCTTTTCCTTTGTTTTGCAAATGTAATTTTCTTTTATAGCCTTATCAAAGTTGAATCATTATAAATACAACGTGAATAATATTATTCGATGGAAATTTTTGAACTCGAAAACTTAAATTCCCCAAATAAAGTGGCTTTTTCGTTTTCATTTAAAGTCAGGTCGTAATTTTCTCACTGGTCAAAAAGACAATGGTAACTACAGAATGCCTTTCCCAAAAAAAATTGAACAGAAACAATTGCACGTTAAATAATAGGCGTGTTGAGAAAAAAAAACCCCGGACCGTTGAGTAATAAGAAACACCACAAATAAACAATGCAAATAGTCAAAGTTAAAAAAAAAAGATTTGTTAAAATTAAAAAAAAATTATTCATAGTACCTTTTATGCACAACTGAACACGGTTTAATTAAATTTAATGTCGCGCTATAAAACAATTCACCCCATAAAACTGAACTATTTGCGATAAGACATCTTATAAAACAGCCGACCTTGAAATAAACAATTAAGTTAACTCTGTTTCCGTTGAAATTGTATCAGAGGCTTTAATCAAGGTTGACTTAGGGAACGAAGTCCTGCGAAATTTTCAAACAACAATTATACTTTGTAGACTTTGCCCTGTTATCGCCTAATGAAGTAAGGCAACGATTCCCTCCAGGAGGAAAGGTCCGATAATAAAATTGTATTACAATAAATTTTTATCGGCGTAAATCGATGCGAATTAAACGCCTTATATTTTCTGTCGTTTCGATAAAGCCCTATTTATCTTACTTGGTTTGGTGGTAAAATTGACGCAGGTTTTGAATTTTTTTTTTTCGCAGGTCCTTATCATGATGATGAGATAAATAGGAAATGGTTTTGAAAAAACTAATTAATTAGAAATCTAATAATAAATTAAAATGGAATCATTTTTTTTAATGAAAAATTACTGTATATACAGTTCGGCAAGACCGGACGGTATTGACGGTTTAGCCTAGACTAAACGCCGTACTTTTGTCCTCATTACTTTTTACAATACATTATGCCATTTAAATTTATCACTTACGTATCAATATAATAATAATAAAGATATTTACAAGATAAGACATAAAAAAAAGCTCATTTTAAAGTTATACATACATAGTTTTTAAATGAAAAATTACTGTATATACAGTTCGGCAAGACCAATAATAATAATAATTATGAGATTTAGGCCTTTTCCCAAATTATTTCACCATTGAATGCCTGCTAACGTGTGCATAAGAGTTGTGCGTGCATGATTTCTTTTTTTTTTTTTTCAGAAGATTTTGAAGCTGCCGGAACGGAAAAATAAAATGGAAGACAATACAAATTGCGGGGTAATGCACTACAACGCCCAATATCGCAATTTAAATAAGAAAAATAAAAATAATAATAATAATTAAGATATTTACAAGATAAGACATAATACCACAATGACAGTATTTTTTGCTAGAGTGCTAATCAAAGCTAGTCAGTTGAATGAAAACCCATATTTTTTTTACTGTGGTTATTTCAACTGCGAGATTATATGAGCCCTCACAGTGCATTTGGTTTTGAAAGAAAAGGTTGTAAATGAAAAATTACTGTATATACAGTTCGGTAAGACCGGACGGTATTGACGGTTTAGCCTAGACTAAACGCCGTACTTTTGTCCACACTACTTTTTTTTTAAATTCACTGTGCCATTTTTAATTGTTCATATGAAACACTAATAGCCTGAAACGAGGAATCGCCTTACGCGATTAAGAATAGGCCATACACGGTTTACACACGAGAACCTGCTCTTGGGCCAAAGCCCGCGCAAGTGCCCCTTATGCAGAAAAAGGTTGCTCAATGTGAACATGAGGTATCCACATCCTATATGCATTTTCTAAATGTAACCAGGCCCTGAAGATGATCTCACTAAAAGCTCGAAACGTCGGCACGATAAAGAAAATGATTTCCTGATACCTACTCACACCAGATGTTAGAATTCAAGTAAAGCTCAAATAGGCTCCAATTCAGAACTTGGCCACTGGGTAATTTCATAATATGCATTTCGTCCTTATAAGAATGAATGGCAATTAATCCGATTTGTGTCCAGCTTAGTTTTAATCTAATCCTTAAATTATTTTTATAGTAAATTATTTCTCTAAACGGATCAAGTAAAATAAAAATTAAAAATTACAGTGATGACAGCCGTGTCAACGCCTAAATCGTTGCGGGCAGCGACGTCACTAAAATTAACCTTTAAATAAGGTATTGGTTGAATTTGAAAAAGCCAGTGTCAGGAGCGAGATTCGAACCCGGGACCTTTACCTCACAGTGATGAGCGCCGTGTTACCACCTAAACCGTGGCGGGAAGCGACGCCACTAAAATTAATCTTTGTGTAAGGTATTGGTTGAAATGAAAAAGTTAGTGTCACGAGCGGGATCCGAACCCGGGACCTATACCTTACAGTGATGAGCGCCGTGTCACCACCTAAACCGTGTCGGCAAGCGTCGCCCCTACAATTAATCTTTATGTAAGCTCTTGGTTGAAATAGAAAAGCCAGTGTCACGAACGTGATTCGAACCCGGGACCTATACCTTACAGTGATGATCGCCGTGTCACCACCAAAACCGTTGCGGGCAGCGACGCCAGTAAAACTAATCTTTGTGTAAGCTATTGGTTGAAATAAAAAACCCAGTGTCACGAACGCGATTCGAACCCGGGACCTATACCTTACAGCGATGAGCGCCGTGTCAACGCCTAAACCGTTGTGGGCAGCGACGCCACTAAAATTAATCTTTGTATAAAGTATTGGTTGAAATGAAAAAGCTAGTGTCACGAGCGGGATTCGAACCCGGGACCTTTACCTTACAGTGACGAGCGCCTTGTAAACACCTCAACCATTGTAGCCTCCGACGCCCCCTCAAATCTCAGGTCTTGAGTAAAATAATTTTTAATAAAACTCACGAAAAAGGAAGATCTCAAGAAAAAAATATGGCGATCCGATTTTTCAAACCACCCGTCGACGAATGTACTTTTGTAAAACTAAAATTTGAATATCTAATAAAACGACCTAAACATTTCCTGGAAAAATCCAAATTGTCGTGCGGGCTAGAATATTACGAAAGCAATTGCACAAACGAATATATATGGCGTACATAAATCATCTATTATCAGCCTACTCTTTCTATACGCACCGGCTAGTCAATAAAATTAGTACTTTTCTTGGCAAACGATCCGAATATCTGTTCAAAATTTAATTACGCTTTAGTACTGACCTCGCCGCATTAGGTCTCCATTTTGTTCACACTCCGGCTAACTTTCTTAAGGGCAATCTCTATCAAAATCAACTGAAAAGCCTAAGTCAAAATCCTGATCTAATCCCATCACTCCGCCGATTTTTTTCCCAATCAAATACATCCTTGTAGGAATAAAAACACAAATGAGGAAAAATGAAAACCGTTTCCAAAAAAAAAAAAATACACACGTTACCCAATGTCCTGACCTCGCCCCATCATACTAATTCTTTCTCTCAGCCATGGCTACTCGATTTAATAATTTCCTCGATAAACAATCTGAAACAATTTTCAAAAATGTGCTAGAAACATTTACAAACAAAAAAATTAGAACCATTTCAAATTTTACGGAACGAAATGCGCAACAACATTAGTCCTGACCTCGCCCAATCCAGACTACACTTTCTCTAAGCAACCCATATAACATAAGCGTACTATTGTACATAAACAATCATAAAGCTTTCAGAAATAGGAATACAAAATTTCATACTTTTTGGATGTTAAACCACCCAACTTGGCTAAAAAGGACCATTAAAAAAAACATGGAAAAATATTTTTGCCACGCCTAAACCAAATCCTGACCTCGCCCCATCAGTTTACACCTTTTTCACAATTAAGCAACTTTTATGTATTTTAATCAAAGTTACAGGCAAACATAAACTGGAACCTTGTCGAAATTCATGGGACTTGGCTGGAATCCACCATATTGTCCTGACCACTCTCCTTCAGGCTGCCACTGCTTAAAGAAAGAAAAAAAAATATACCAAAAATTAAAACCATTTCTAAAAAGAATTTCTTCACCTAAGTCAAAATCCTGACCTCAATCTTTCAATCTATCACCCCTCTTTTCAAAACTACCCCCTCGACCAAGTAAAAAAAAAAATGCTGTATATTAAAACAAGTAAAGAAAAAGTTTAAAGCGAAAAGATGAGTGTCTTCTCAATGGAATTAAACATCTAGTCTTCAGATTAATCATCAGCGGGATGGAACATATTTCCATAATTGAAAAATATATTTCCCTCAGTTGGCAATGTAATATTTCATTCACTTTAAAATAAATTAAATACAAACCTGAAAATACACTGGAGATTTTTTAAAATATGATTAAACATATTTAAAATTTAAATTGAAATTATTAGTGTATGCCAAGATTAATAAAGGAGATTTAATTATTATGGAATTAGTGAAAAAAAATAAATATCATATAAATAATTTTAATGTATTTAAGCAGTGTCTATGTAACGCACCAGCTGTTCTATTGTCCGTAGAAAATCCCCGAAGTCGATTTTCGTCTGGCACGTCAAATTTTGATTAAACTTCTTTTCTAACGATTCAAAGATCGGTTTGGGAAGAGAGACTCATCAGGGTGCCGGTTTGAAAAAATTACCGGGAATTAGCGAGGTTGGAGGAATTCCCTTTTCCGTCCCGATTGGGGGTGATGTGAAGGGGGCGGGGGTGGCGGTGAGGTCGGATCAATACGCGGGCCTACGAGGGGGCACAGCAACAAGTTCTGTTTACCGGCCTTCCACCTTCCAACTGCACGTCTTCCACTCCTCTGCCTCCGAAGAGATGACGATTCTGAGATACCTGGAAAATTTGACAGCTTTAATTTTTTATATACTTATTCACCCGGATATCAGACGAAGTCCGGGCGGACAAAAAAAAGAAACGAGTTTTGACAAAGATTGAGACAAGATAGCGCTGTTTTCCCATTGAACCCCAAGCACAAAATATTTATTTTATTTAAGTACATTATTTAAACTCTACTTTATTTGTAATCAATTTTTTAAAAAAAAAGTTTCAAATTTTAAAGAACTGTAATTTTATTTACAAAAAACAATACATTTTCCTTCTTTTCCAAATCGAGCCACATCAAATTAAATATCAGTACGTAAAATACTTCCTAGAAATTAAGTTTTCGGGCTAGTTGGTGCAGGTTCGATTTGATTTACGACTTTCCACTTGTAACGAACATACTTAAATTTAATATAAGTTCCGTTAATTAAATTTTTCCTACCATATGAGGAGGGTTAAGTTAACAAAAAAAAATTATCTTATGAAAACTATATACGACTTATTTTTTACATTTTTTTCCAATCTAAAATTTCTCCAATTGTCCCAGTTTATACAGTTTATATTATTCTAAATTAAAAAAAAAAAAAGATAATTTCACTGAATTTAACATATACTTGATCACTTTGATAGTAGTAATAATAATTTTTGATGATGTAATAATAATGATTATTATTATTATACTATCCTATGATTTGCTTCAAAAACAAATAATGTTATTGTTCTATTATATAAAATTTTGTTTAATTCTAGAATTTTTATTGACTTATCATCAGAGATAATGAACGTCTTATTTATAGAGAGAGAGAGTGTGAGAGAGAGCGTGTGAGAGAGTGAGAGAGTGAGAGAGCGAGAGCGAGATAGAGAGAGCGAGAGAGAGAGAGAGTGAGAGAGAGAGAGAGAGAGAGCGAGAGAGAGAGAGAGCGAGAGAGAGAGAGAGCGAGAGAGAGAAGGAGGGGAAGATAGAGGACATAAAAACGTAGATACATAAAAAAGTGAAAAAGAGAGAGTGTTTGAGATGGTGTGAAGGAGAGGAAGATAGAAAGGTAGATACAGAAAAACAGTTAAAAAGAGACAGAGAGCAAGAGAGAGAGTGAGAGAGAGAGAGAGGAGATAGATAGAGAGAGAGAGAGAGACAGACAGACAGACAGAGACAGAGTGATGGTGAGGAAGAGAGAGGACATGGAAAGGTAAATACAGAAAA
>CM077110.1:14668468-14679731 GCA_039619505.1 Cimex hemipterus | reverse complement strand
TACATAAAGATTAATTTTAGGGACGACGCTTCCCGCAACGGTTTAGGTGTTGACACGGCCCTCATCACTGTAAGGTAAAGGTCCCGGGTTCGAATCCCGCTCGTGATACTGGACTTTTCAAATTCAACCAATACCTTATTTAAAGATTAATTTTAGGGACGACGCTGCCTGCAACGGTTTAGGCGTTGACACGGCGCGCATCATTGTAAGGTGGTGTTGCGAACCATCGTAAAAAAAAGCGCTTAGAACACAGCCTTGCCGTACCCCAGGTTTCATTTTCCCGAAACAACATAGGTAGATTTTTCCTGTGAACTTTTTCAGAAAAGTTTCTACTCCTCCTGTGGTTTGTGCAGGCAAGAACGATTGGTTCTGTAGAAGTTAATTTTCACGCAGTGAAGTGCTACGTCAGAAAATCATCTTTTACTGTTGTTGTTTGTAGATCATGCAATGTTTTTCTCAATATTTTACTGTGAATCTTTTGTTCATTTAAAACGAAGAAAATCGTTAGGAGGGTGAAATGAAAGCGTTTAGGAAGAAGAATGAAAAAGGTTTTAAGGAATTGTATAACGTTTTTGCTCTTAGGGGGAGGAGATTTGTTAGGAATGTATCCATCCATCATGTTATTGAAGGAAGTAATTTTGACTGAAGGACTTAATACCAAAGTAAATTTCCAGATAGCCTCCGTTATACGCCTTTATTCTCTGCCGTGCATTGTTCCCCGGGGCTTCCTTACCGGCCATTGTAATTGTACGGGACCATTAGCATTACAAGCGTCCCAAAACGGCAACAAAGGGGGGCTTTCTGTTCACGGAAAAGTACCGGGCTGACCTCATCCGGTGAATATACACGTTGTCCGAGACTTAGGGACGGCCTTTTGATGAGGGGGGGGGTCTTAGAAAGGATTTTTTTTCCTTGTGTGAAAAAGAAAAAGTAAGAAATTACATCTCCTGATCTCTTTTGGGTGGGAAAATTTGCTCGCTGATGGAGTAAACCGTGAATGAACGGTCATTAATCAAAAGTCGAGATGATAGATGGTACGGACGAGGATTTGTTTGCAACGCCGTTTTCATCTTCCCAACAAGATTTAGAGATGCCGGATATTGAGTGGAAGGGGGGGGGAAATAAGTTGTTCCCTAATTTCATCCGTTTGTTCCGTGACAGTTTTATTTATCTGGATGAGTTAAAGTGTTTTTTTTTGTTTTTTTTTTTTTACAATTTCCACAAAGGTAACATTCAGACCAAAAAAAACATGATTTTTTTCCCATTCCCAACCGAAACAGACAAAGATTTTTAAGGTTTATAAACAAACACACAAATTGAAAGCGTAAAGAATTAAAAAAAAAAAAAAACCGCCAAATGAACAAATTGACAGCACCACCGTCGAAAGAAAATTACCCAGTTACTAAAATACACAAGGGAAAAAGCTCTTCTTTTAAATTGAATTGGCAGTGGGAGTATTTATACAGGGGATTAAACCCAAAAAAAAACCGTGTAATGCACAGCCACTGAGTACCTCCCAATGGACCACTGAATTTAAAAAAGAAATGAAGAGGACACGTCTCGAGCGGGTTGTTACCCCTGGGAGACGTCTAACTCATGTTGGGTCTTTTCTCCTATCAAGACATTCCCCTGGCCAGAAATATTTATCCATTTTTTAAGATACTTTTTTACATAACCTATTCACTAGTGGTGTCTATACTTTTAAAATATACGGTTGTTTTCTTAAATAATAAAAATACTATAGAAAAAACAAAACAAACTGCTAAAAATTATTTCAGGTTTAAATTAAAAATTTAATTTCATTTGCCATTTCAATTGTCGCCGAGAAACCAAACAGATTACACGACATTCGAAATATGGCAAAATGAGGGAAAACTCGTAAGGTGAGGATGAGATGGGGAGTTGATGTCCGACTGGATCGAGGTCACGATAGCTCAGGTGGTATATCATTCATTAGCGCGAATGGCGAGGGGTGAGGTGATCATCGCCCCTCGAACGTTGCGAGCGTATGAGTGTGTGTTCGGGGTCGATGGCGGAATATTTATAAAAGTACTAAAAGTAATGACCAGTAAATGGAATGAGTGTGCGGTATGAATGTATTTAATTGTATGAATGAAGTGACCCCGTGGTTCTAGGTTAAAATTTTGGGTAGGATATGTCAAATTTTAAGAGTAATTCACTACTTTAGTGGTCCGCGTGACCAATTAATACATTACATTTGATTAAGGTTTTTAGTTCTGACGAAAAAAAGTTAATGGCAGGAGTGGGATTCGAACCCACGATCTTCGGCTCGATACGCCGCTACTCTACCACTTACCTCAATCGTATCTAGCCGAAGGTCGTGAGTTCGAATCCCTCTCGTGCCAATAACTTTTTTTTCAGCCCAACTAAAAAACCCTAATCATTTGTCGTGTATTAATTGGTCGAGCGGACCACGAAAACAGTGAACACATTTTTTTTGGCCCAATTGCCTCTTTTGAATTTGTCAAATTTTTGAACAGTTTTTTTACTAGATGTTTGTATCTTGGCACGGTTGTTTGCTTCGTATTCCAGAAAAGGATTGGGGAAGGGGTCGGTATCAATTTTGGAACTAAAAAAAAAAAATAAAAAATTCACTAGTTCTCGTAGTGTTTTTACAGGCGATCTTACATTTCCTTGAAAACCCATTCAGCCCTGACCCAATTTTTGCAGCGTTGGTGTCGTTAAAATAGATCGAAAGCTTGTCAGAAACAGCTTTATGGATTTCTCAGCTCAAACCTATCAACCGTACCTTTATACAGGGAAAGACAGAGATATAACGGAAAAAGAGAGAGAGAGAGAGAACAAACACAATTGAGCGATAGAGAATAAAAAACCGGCCCTAAAAAATTAGAAGAATTTTGGGTTCAAAATGGAATTTTCTCTTTGGACAAGTCGGCTCTAGTGGACGACAGGATTTCTATATAAACAACTACGTACACATACAAAAAGATTTACAAAATCACGTTGACAAACTTGACACACACGCTGATACATCCTTTCACCAATCTCACATAAATTGAGAGAGTTTCTGTTTTTAATGTTACCGTAATCGACTGCATTTTCACTCATTTACACTGGATCAAAGTATGGGCTTGAAGGAAAAAAGCGAATTTAACCGTTCCTGACAAGATTTCGAACCTTTTTAAAGTCATCATCTGGGCAAACCTTTCTTAATTACGTCTACAGATTGATATTTAATTTTTTTTTCAAAAGATCTTAAATTTCAGTGAGGACTGATTCAGTCCTGATCCAGTTTTGGACAACTGGAACTCAAACTATGAACTGAACCATTATAGAGATACAAGAGAGGGAAAAAAATTGAGCTATGGATTAAAGTTTTAAAAATTGGAAAAATTTGACGTTTAAAATAGAATACTTTCTTTTGAAAGTTGGCTCCAATGAAAACAGAATTTTTATTTAAACACAAACAAGAGACTTACAAAACCAAACTTATCGGGATATTCGATAGCCCACGTCAGGTATCACGCTAATACATTCGTTCAAAAATCAAATTTTCACTCACAACATTTCCGATAAAGGTGTGATTTTGTTGAAAAATAAAACAAAATTCAATCGCTCAATTCCCTTGAAGACGGACTCAGTCTGATCCGGATTTTTTACTGATGATGGCCTTAAAACAGGTCGAAAGCGTGGCAGTAGGGGTCCGCGATAGCCGAGTGGTTAGCGTGAGAGACTCTCGGCTCGTAGACAAGGCGGTCATGGGTTCAATTCCCCCCCCCCCAAAGCTAACACGCGTAACATTACTGAAAACCTTCATATTTTGTCGGAGTCGATTCAAATATCCTTTCCTAATCCTACGTACAGTCCTAAATTTTTGCGTTTTGACTCAAAAGAAATTTTCAATTTTTCAAATTCTCAGAATATCCTCTAATAGCAAATCTTCCAAAAAGAAAATTGAACAATTTGAACAAAATACAAGACCTTTAATGATTAACAAGAATAAACTAATTAAACTGCCTTTTTTGGAACTAATTATCTCATCGGTTCCCCCCCCCCCGAATTTGTCCCCTGGAAACAACAGATTTACATTATTTTTGAACGGGTTCAAAATTGTATTATTTGTTACAAAAAAAAAAAAAAAAATACGCCGTTTACGACGTTAGACAGTTTAATTATGAGCGGCTTAACTTCCCCCCATGAATATGCCGCTCACGTCGCTTGATCGTAGACGCTTCAGGTTCCCCCCCCCCACGACAACCGGCCTGGAGCGATCATTATTTTCACGAAACGGCAAATTGGCCAATAAAAACACTTAAGGAGGGGGAAAGTTAAAATCACCGGGATGTTCGGACGATTTGTCAAAAATAAATAAAAAATAAAATCCCACTCTGAGAACCTGCCAACGATGAAAAATAAACTAAAATTAATGAAGGTTTTGAGTTGAGATATAAAAAAAAGTCAGTGTCACCCACGAACTTTAACTATCATGACCTCGATCCACTCGGGCACTAACTTCCCTTCTCAACCCTACCTTTCGAATTTTCCCTTCTTGGGACGCTAAAATCACGACAATAAATTCAAGTTCTAACCCTTTTCTGACCTTGCTGACAGAATGTTTGTGTAAATGTGTTCGTTTTGTGCTTCAAAACGACACGCAAGAATGACACAATTACACAGAAAACAAATATACTTTGAGCCCTGAAGATGATCTCAATAAAGATCGAAACGTTGGCACGATAAAGTAACTTCATTCTGTGTCGCCCAACCCTCGCCGTTTGGTTCTGTCTGTCCTGAGCACCTCTGGCCGTTCTCAAAAGTCTTGACCACATTTAACAGATCAAAACCATTCTTGCTAACTGTAGTGGCCTCTTGTAGCTACAGCTAGATGCCACTACGATCTGTTCAATGTTCTCGCCCTCCACTCTGAAGCCAATCAGAGTAGAGCACTTCCCTATATAAGCGAGGCACTGCCTCGCTAGAATCAGACTCGTCCATGCGACGAGGTCTCAACCATCACTAATACACAATACAAGCAGACTCTTGTAGTTCTCTCATCACTAATAGATAACATCAGAAGACTCCTCGTCATTCCGACGAGCCATCACAAAAGGAACACCGTCGACGACAACAAGTACTCGCAGCATTAGCCTGATCCCGCCTTCTAAACGACCCACTTGGCCGCGAACGCCAAACGCTGCTCTCGGCTACTGCTGCACCCCAATACTTCGGCCTATGTGGAGTCAACCGACTCACTACGACCGGACTTCAGCCAACGGATTACTCATGGTCACAGACCACCACCACGGCGCTACGCACACCATCACGGCCTCGATACGTCGTCACGGCTTCTCTCTACTCAACACCGGCCCTTCTCAGGGCCACAAAACTCCCAGTCGCTAAACTAACAATCAAGCGTTGCCTAATCGCTCTCTGGACGGTTGTGCATTCTTCCTGAGACATTAGTCACGTGCCACGCTAAAGCCTGGGTTCGTCACATGCTTAGCAAAGGCATCCCAGTCGGCAGTATCAGCCTTTTATTCTTAATTTACTCAAAATATCTTCTAGAGGCTTTCAACCTTTTTCTTAGAGGGTACAAATATTCGCAACTTTATGGGCCTCGGGGTCAAACTGATTTTCATATTCGTAACTCTCGTATTCCTCCAAAAGGCAACATGACCTTCTGGATCCTCACGATATCCGCATGAACAGCTTGGCAAGTGTTCTCTTTTGAAGAAATATAGTTTTGCGTTTAAGCCCTGGATATTTATCTAATTTGCAAAGAAGTGATCCACAGAAAACTGTTTCATCTGTTATCTTTGAGTTGTTGGTGTTGAGAAGTCTTGGGGTTCAGATGGGAAGTTGGTGTCCGAGTGGATCCGAGGTCATGATAGCTCAAGTGGTAGAGCAGCGGCGTATCAAGCCGAAGGTCGTGGGTTCGAAACCCTCCCGAGCCACTGACTTTTTATCTCAACCAAAAACTTTAACTACCTAAATTAATTGTAAGATATTAATTGGTCATGTGGGCCATGAAAACTAGTGAATTTAATAAGTTTAAAATGAAGTACCTTCAATAAAGCTCTCCGTGACCGTTGCATTTCTCGCCGAGAATCAAATTGATCACAAAACATTTGAAAAATCGCAAAAAGGAGGGAAATTTCAAAAAGTGGGGTTGACATGGGTCCGAGTGGATCGAAGTGACTATAGCTCAAGTGGTAGAGCAGCGGCTTATGAAGCCGAACATCGTGAGTTCGAATCCCGTCCTTACCATTGTTTTTTTTATCCTAACTAAAAACTTTATCAATTGAAAAATATCAATTGGTCAAGCAGATCACGAAAACTAGCGTGTTCAATGTGGTTAAGTATTTTTTAATATATATATCGCATTCTTTCTTGTTGATATTATTTTTTTACATTATTTTTAACACGCAATATACCCGGAATTACGACAGCCATAGCTAATTGATTTAATTTAAGGACAGCCATTGGGTTTTATATTCATTACATGTTTCACGTTATTACATAAACACTTATTTTATGTTATATTTACGTACAATACCAATTATGTAACTGTAATTATAATGGCCAAACCAATTAATTTAATTTGAGGACCGCCATTGTGTTGAAAATGATCGTGATTCTCCACTAAAGTATTAAAGGGACTTTCATATAAGACTTTAACTCGTGTATGTTTGTTTTTTTTTTCAATTTGTAGTTATGTGATGTTTTGATGAGGCTATGGTTTAAAAATCAAGGTTATAGGAATCATAACTAATTTATATATTTTTAACTTTGGCCTTGATTTAAAAAATGAAATTAACCAACTTAAGGAATAAATCGAGGAGAAATATCGCGAATTCGAATCCCACGGCGGCAGAGATGCTTAATAGGAAAGTAGGCGGGAGAAAAGGAAGTGTCGGTGGAGGAAGGGTCGAGGGGCGATGGGGCGAAAAGCAACAGGCAGGGTGTGGATCGATATAGCTCGACCAGGGGCACCTGGAACCTATCCTTATTGACATCTCAGTCCACCTCTGGCTTGACACATCTCTGATCAAATCCACAATGGTGCCCTTTCAAAGCGTATTTACGCGCTTGTGTACGACCCGACATGTAAATACACCTATCGCCGTAAATTTTCTGTCAACGTCCACTTCACCCAGCCGATCCACGGAGCGTTTCGTGCGACCAATCCGTCAAAGATTTCCAATTTTCTTCTTTACTTCTTTCCTGCCAGATCGCCCCATGCTTATTCACTTCCGACACTTCCGAATAAATTACGTAAGATTACATTATTATTTTCATTATCAACAATTATTCCAAGATTGAATTACGCATATATTATGGCATGATTCCTATCAGATATAAAATCAAATGTAAAGATAATTAGAAAACAGAGTAATCAAAAATATGATTAAAAGTGAAATGGAAAAGAAGATGCAGAGAGTAAAAGAGAGAAAGGTAGAGACACACAAAAATGGAAAGACAGAAAATTGGGCGAGAATGATTTGCAAGCAAGCTTATGTAAAAAAGATGAGAAAGAGCAAAAAAAAAACAAAGATAGAGACACATTGATGGATACGTTGAGAAAAAGTGGTGGAAAGAAGAGATAAAAATAAACAGCAAAAAAATAAACATAGATAAATATACATAAAGAAAGAGAGAATTAATCAATGGATAGACAGAAAAAGAAGAGGAGTGAGAAAGTAGGAGAGGGAGAGAAAATTAAACGAACAGACAAAATGTAAACAAAGAGGGTGACAGAGAGAGAAAAAAGAAGAAGGGAGGAAGAAAAAGAGAAAGATCAAAAATAGTACAATCAGGAAGATAATGAGAGAGAGAGAGAGAGTGAAAAATAAACAAACAGAAATCAAAAGAAAGAGAGTGATAGAGAAAAAAAGTGGGAGGGAAAAAGACAAAGAGGAAAATCAGCGGACAGGAGGAGAAGAGAGAAAGAGAGAGAGCGACATATAGATATAAACGAACAGACAGCAATACAAAGAAAGAGAGTGAGAGGGAGAAAATATAGTACAGACAGAAAGAAAAAGAGAGAGAGAAAGAGAGAGAGTGGGATAGAGAGAGAAATCCAAAGAAAGAGAGTGATAGAGTCAAAAAGGAGGAAGGGAAGAAGAGAAAGAAAAAAACATAGTATAGACAGAAAGAAGAGAGAGAGAAAAAAAACAGAAATCCAAAGAAAGATAGTGATAGAGACAAAAAAGAGGGAGGGAAGAAGAGAAAGAAAGAGAGAAAAAACATAGTACAGACAGAAAGAAGAGAGAGAGAGAAAAAACAGAAATCCAAAGAAAGAGAGTGATAGAGACAAAAAAGAGGAAGGGAAGAAGAGAGAGAGAGAAAAAAAACAGAAATCCAAAGAAAGAGTGATAGAGACAAAAAAGAGGAAGGGAAGAAAAGAGAGAGAGAGAAAAACAGAAATCCAAAGAAATACAGCGATAGTGAGAAAAAGAGGGAGGGATAGAGCATAATCAGCAAAAACAGGAAGGGAAGAAGATAGAAAGAAAGAGAGCGACATGTAGATATAAACGAACAGACATAAATACAAAGAAAGGCAGTGAGAGAGAGAACAAAAAAGGCAGAGAGAGAAGGAGAAGAGAATAATGAAGAACGAGTTAGAGAAATAAACAAATAGACAGAAATCGAAAGAAAGCGGGAGTGTGAGAGAGTGGTAAAGAGAAATAAATGAAAAAATGCTGAGAGAGAATGAAAGAGGGGGATAGAAATCAACACAGGGAAAGAAAAAAGATCAACCGTTTGATAGACAGGACGAGAAGGAGAGCGAGAAACAAACAGACAGACATCAAAAGAAAGAGAGTGGTATAGAGAGAAAAGAGGGAAGGAGAGAGAAAAAGAGAGAGAGAGTGAGGGAAAGGAAAATGAGCACAGACAGAAAGAGAAGCAGATAGTGAGAGAAAGAAATAGAGAGGGAGAGAGAGAGGGAGAAATAAACAAACAGACAGAAATAAAGAAAACGTGAGTGCGAAAGAGAGAAAAAAGTTAGAGAGAGAAAAGGAGAAAGAGAGAAAAACGAGGAGGAAGTGAGATGAATAAACAAACAGACAAAAATTGAAACAAGTACAGTGAGAGGGAAAAAGAGGAGGGAGGGAGAGAGAGAAGGAGAGAGAGGGAGAAAATCAACATATACATGAATAGATGGAGAGAGAGAGAGGGATAAGCAAACAAACAGAAATAAAAAAAAGTAGAGAGGGGGAGAAAAGGGGAGCGGGAGAGAGAGAGAGAAACGAAGACGTAATATAAGTAAACAAACAGACAGAAATCCAAAAAAAAGGGACTGAGGGAAAGAAAAAAGAACGGGGAAGAAGGAAGGAGAAAGAGAAAGAGAGAAATAAAAGTGCATAGTGAAATTAACGTAGACAAAGAGAGAAAGAAAAAAAAAGAGATCGGTGAGAAAAAGAAAGAGAGTAACGTGGAAAGAGAATACTAAATAGTAGTATGACCAGATAGAGACAGACAAAGAGAGATAAAGAGCGAGAGAAAATAACAGATAGACAGAAAAAGGAAGAGAAAAAGAATCGATGAATATTGTTTTTATAAAAAAATCTCACAAATGCCTCTCAAATTTGACTCACTCCCAAAGCAGTCCGATTAGAGATAAAGATTTTGGATCAAACGTAACTTAAATTTCCAAGATAAGTATTACTTTTATTCTTCACTTTTTTTTTCCAAACAAAAATTTACTGTGCCTCACAAAACCACTAACAATGGCTATGGCATTGATTTTGCTTTGAAACTTATTTTTCAACGTGCTCCTTTAACGGACGTTAAACGCCACGACAAGTACACGTTTTACTGTCGAACTTCGTGCAGCGCTATCATCTTATCAGGAATAGTCGGACTAAGTTTCCAGGTTGGAACTATTTTCACCCGGCGGATCGAGTAAAAGTTTGACGTTATCGTTCCACTTCGTTGAAAAATATGGCGGACTTCCTGTTTTTTTTTTTTTTTTTTTTTTTTTTTTTTTTTTTTTTTTTTTTTTAATATATCTTTAGCGTTATTTCTAAGTGAAAAGCCCTTCGGAACAACCCCCCCTAATCACATTTGCCGCCCTTCGGTGCCTGGAAGGGGCGAAGTTGCTGGACGTCCAAAAACGTCTTGTACAAACCGTCCGATCTTGTAATAATTCTTAACGAGCCATTTGTGCAATAATGAACGGTACGTAAATTAGTTTGTAAAAAAGGAAATAGTGATATATGTATATATATTTTTTTTAATGTACTACCAAATATCTCATTAAAATTGATCTGAGTTTTGAAATAACAGTCATCAATTAGGAGAAAAAATCTTCTTTTTTTTCACTGTATAAAATTAATGTAGATAAACTATTTTTGAAATTATTGTAAAATAAACAAGATACAACAATAATAATAACAACAGTATTTTTCAAGTTTTATATATATCGGACCGGAAGCCGAAGGTCCGACTGACCAGCTAACAGCTGAGAAAACATATGAGAAAATGGACGCCACAAGTTCCTTATATTTCCCCTTTTTTTTTGTAAATCCTGGCACGTTCGTTATTTATAAGCCCATTTTATATTCTCTATATCTGCACTAGTACAAACAAATCATGAAAGTTTAATCAAAATCAGTTTCGTGTTTTATGATTAACTCGGATCAAATTGGCAGCCCTTTTGGCTTTTACTTTATTGCGTATAATTTCAAATCTAACGCCCTAGGAAAGTTGTAAAATAACCTGTACCGACCCTGTTAGAGAAGGGCACCGTTTTCTTTTTTGGGCCTTGTTTTGCCAGGCGGTCGCCTTTTTATCAAAACTGTTTAAAATCAATCAAGGACGGGAAAATTCAGAAAGGTGGGGTTGAGATTGAAGTTGGTCCCGAGTAGATCGAAGTTACGAGAGCTCAAGTAGTAGAGCAGCGGTGTATTTAGCCGAAGGTCGTGGGTTCGAATCCCGCTTGTGGCACTGACTTCTTTTATCTCTACCGTAAACCTTAAATTGACTGTTTAAACTGATGTCCGCCATATTTATGAACTCGATAGCTTGGCAAAATGCATTTAAACTCATCCGCTACATGTTCTTCATTTCTTCATGGAAAATCATCAAGATCGTGCAAGTCGGTTGTATACTTCATAGGTAGATCAAATAAAAAAGAATATTGGCACCGCTAAGGTTTGGGCCCTTACACACACACTCTCTTCTATTCTCGTTCTTTCTCTGATCGACGTACACACTCCATCACTCTGTCCCTTTCTCTCTCTCTCTCTCTCTCTCTCTCTCTCTCTCTCTCTCTCTC
>CM077110.1:14655354-14668068 GCA_039619505.1 Cimex hemipterus | reverse complement strand
CTCTCTCTCTCTCTCTCTCTCTCTCTCTCCCTCCCTCTTCTTCTTCTTTCTCCTTCTCTCTTTTTTCTCTCGACCACTCTCTTTCTTTAGATTTCTGTCTATTTGTTCGTTTCTCGCTCTCCTTCTCTTCCTGTCTATCAATTGTTGATCTTTTTCCTCTCTCCCTCTCTTTTTTTCTCTCTCTTTCACACTCTCACTTTTTAACCTAGAACTCTATTAGCCATATATTAGATTTCCATATATTTACTTATTTTTCTATTTAAGGACCTTCACATTTTCTCCTCGTCTATATTTCTTAAATCGAGTTGGTGCACTATTAATGCAGGTTTTGAAAATTTCTTTTATTTTCTCAGGTGCTTGACATGTAAGCAGAGCTAAATCCTGAACTCGAAATATATAGATTATAATAAAAACGTTTAAGTGTGATCTTTTATAAAGAATGTTTCAATGTATATTTAATTTTATAACTGTGAGTACCTACGAAATTCAATGCAATACATTTTCTTACAAGGGTATTTCAACTACGAGGTTATATGAAACCTTTAAATTACATAAATATTGATTTTAATGAAAAATAGCTAGTTATACAGTTCGGCAGGACCGAACGGTACTGACGGTTTAGCCTAGGCTAAACGCCGTGTTTTTGTCCGCACTACTTTTTTAATACATTGGTCACATTTAAGTATCTGATGCGAAATGAAAAAACTTTGAAAATTTATTTCATTTTCTTACGCAGATGACACCGCCATATTAACAAGCCATCTCTCTTCTACACAAGCTTCACTCATGTTACAAAACCACATATCAACAATTGAGAAATGGAGCAATCTTTGGAAAATAAAGTTTAATTCCTCAAAGTCACAACATATCACCTTTACACTCCGTCGTGAGACTTGCCCTAGCATATACTTATACAATGAACCTATTCCACAATCCGACAAAGTTAACTATTTAGGACTTACATTTGATAGAAGACTAACTTGGAATCCACACACACGATTAAAAAAACAGACACTGAACAAACGATTTAAAACTCTTTATTACCTACTCAACAGACAATCAAAATTACCATTAAAATCAAAACTTTCGACATACATATACCTACTCAAACCAATTTGGATATATGGGTGCCAAGTATATGGATCGGCCAAGTATTCCAATATTCAAAGATTACAAAGTTTTCAATCCAAAATTTTAAGACTAATTGTTTCTGCCCCATTTTATGTAAACAATAACACACTTCACAGAGATCTTCAAATCCCAACAGTTTTTTCATCCATCAAAACATATTACAGACGTTTTCATAGTAAATTACAAAATCACACCAACACACAAATACAATCACTCCATTCCCCACAATTACCACGTAAACGTCTGAAAAGAGTATGGATAAGAGACCTCTTAAATGATTAATATCATTTCATTAATCCAGAGCGGCTGCCAGTGGGTAGCTTTCTCTATAACGCCCATAATGCCAAACACACAGTCTGAAATCCAATCTGCTGGTTGTATATCATGCATGTACAGTTGTAGATATAAATAAATGAAGTCAAAAAAAAAAAATTTCTTAGATACTTGACATATAAAACTGAGCCAAATCCTGAACTCAAAATACATAGATTATAATAAACACTTTTAACTGTGATCTTTTCTAAAGAATATTTCAATGTATAGTTAATTTTATAAATCAAATTTTATAAATTCAATGCAATACATTATTTTTTTTATTTTTACAAGGGCATTTCAACTACGAGGTTATATGAAGCCTTTAAATTACATAAATATTTTTTGAATGAAAAATTGCTAGTTATACAGTTCGACAGGACCGAAATCTCTCGGAAAGCACTTCTTCCGTCCCAGATCTCCGCAACCCGGTTTACTGAGAAAAATCTCTCTTATGCATAATCTTAAAAATCTTTGGGGATTTTACATTTTACTTTTGTCTGTTTGTTTGTTTATCTCACTTCCTCCTCGTTTTTCTCTCTTTCTCCTTTTCTCTCACACTACCTTCTCTCTCTCTCTCTCTCTCTCTCTCTCTCTCTCTCTCTCTCATTCATTGTAGAAAGCAGCTTATCATGGAATCGGCAAGTAAAAAAAATTTGTAATATTATATATTCTAAATTATATGGACTAAAAAAAATGTTTAATCACTACCTACAAGACATAAAAAAGTGTATTGTAAAAGTATTTATTTTTCCTTCTTTAAACTATGGCCTACAGGTAATGTCGAACCTAAATTACAGAAACATGAAAGATCTCCAAGTTACGCAAAATATGTGTTTAAGATATATACTAAAATTAAAATTTGATGATCAAGTGTATGAAAAGTACAAGACTTTATCTATACTAAAAGTTAAAAAAATGCAGGATTTAAAAATATTGAGCATGTTGTCTAATATTCTGAGATTAAAAGTACCTGAAAGTCTGTACAACAAATACATTTTTTTTAGAAATGAAAGCAGGCATTCCGACTCAAAAATAGTTATTCCTTTGTGTAAAACAAAAATGTACCATAACTCATTTTACCAGAAATCCACAAGATTATATAATGATCTAAATGAAAATATATGTTTGTCAAGCCACAGTAAATTCAAAAATAGATATAGACTAAGGCTGTTGGACAATTACTAACTAAAGTATCTGTTTATAAATATAAAAACATAATATAATTTGATTTATTAGATATAATGTAATTTAATTTGAGTGATTGTACATAATTAATAAGATCCATTGATATTTAATTGTGATAGAAAATGGGTATAATTGAATTAGTGAATGAAATGGTTATTAAGAATACTGAAAAGAAAGCCAATGGTATTATTAATAATTTATATAGAATTAGTAACTATTAATAAATTATGGTATCAACTAGGTGTCTGTGTGTGCTAATAATGAATTTTACTAAATATGTGTAAATCTCGTTAAATGTAAGAGTGGTTTATGTAAACCAAATTTTGGGAGAATAAATAAATCATTAATCAATCAATCAATCTCTCTCTCTCTCTCTCTCTCTCTCTCTCTCTCTCTCTCTCTCGCTCTCCCCCTGAAAAAATGCAACCACATTGTTTACATTTAGCAAATATATTTTGCATTTGTAAACAAACTTGTAAATTCCATTAACTCTCACTTTATTCATTTACTAATTATTTAGAAATCGTGAGATGCGGTCTGGTCTCACGATTCCTAAATAATTATCGATTGACGGTCACTAATCACAACACATTATTCATTTACATTTTTTTTTTTTTTTTTTTGTAATAATTTTTTATTTGTATTTTATGTGTGGTGTGAGGATAAACAAATATTAAACGCCTAGAGACCAAACTTTTCGTGTATTTTAATAACGAAATCGTTAATCAATCGATCAATCATTTTTTTTTCTCTCTGATCAATTTACATATTCCATGCTGCTTTATCTTTCCCGCTCTTCCACCCTATCCTTCAATTCACCCCCTTTCCTTCGCACATTCTCCCCCTCTTTTCACTTCCTCTCACTCCATATATTTCATTCTCTATCCCCGTAGGGAGAGAATTTTTTTGAAAAATACCAAGGAACCTTTATACAAACGGAAAATTGAATATTGCGTTAAAAATTCAATTAAACAGTTGTAACTACCTACAATCCCAAATGGGATCAACTGTATTGTAATTTATGTCGGAACTATATTCCGTGAATGCTAATGCTCGCCCACTAATGGTCCCATTAATCACTCGATTGAAATCGAATAGCGCGAATAGCGAAAAACAATAAATTCTTACCTGCGGTGATTATCGGTATTGTTAACAAATCCGTTTATCAGTGGGAAAAATTGCATCGAATAGTCCGACACTGATTGAATGTTTATTTTTGTAAAAAATATTTTATAGGGTTTTCTTAAACGTGGTTTAAAACATTTGCACCGTTAAGTTCGTGTAAAAAAAACAACTATGAAATTGAATTTAAAACAAAAACCATTGTTAAATTATTCACCTATCGAAAGAGGCGAGCTTTAAAAATAATTTTTCTCCCCAAAAGTCCACTAAGTCCCATGGTACGGTTTTATCTAAGCCTTTATCACATTTCCTCCGAGCTATCAAATCGAAGAGGAATGTTAAATGGAGCGTTAAGTAACTTCTTGTAAACCGACTTGAAGTGCAAAAGTGGGGGGGGCGTCGGTGGCCGCAAGGTTTCGTCTTTGACACGGCGCTCAACGCCGTAAGGTCAAGGTCCCGGGTTCGAATCCAACCGGCCCTGCATTCGAACCAGACAAATGGGCTTTTTTCAAAATCGCCGGCACCGAACGGCGAACCCTCGTTAAAAAAAAACTAGATTAAATAAATCCATAAATCGGAAAAACGAGTTCGAACAATCGATAAATTTAACTTTTTTAAACAAAAATACGTATTTAAGAGTATCTAGTGGAATTTCAATAAAATCCCTTTGGAAGGAGGGAAAATTCAAAATGTGGCGTTGAGATGAAAAGTTAGTGCCCGAGTGGTCGAGGTCACGGTAGCTCAAGCGGTAGAGTATCGGCTTATCAAGCGGAAGATCGTGGGTTCGAATCACGCTCGTGTCAGTGACTTTTTATCTCAGCTAAAAACATTGATTCATTGAAAAATATTAATTGGTCAAGCGGACCGTGAAGTTTGTGAATTCATTGTGAACTATATCAAAACAGATTTTTAATAAACAGTCGAAGTATTGCTTTGTATAATGCCGGAAAATAGTGATATTTTTCCCAATAACAGTTCTAAACTTTGGTTACAAATTTATTGTAGAATAAATTATAATGGATTTATAATAAATAGTCAAGCAGAAAATCCACCAAATCCACCTGGTATAACATCCAAAAGGGGAATTTTTAAAATTAAATCAAAATTTTTAACAAATAGTTAAACATCAAATCCACGTGGTATAACATCCGAAAAGAGTAACAGTTTTAAAAAAATTTGTTTTTCTCTAAATTTCAGTTTCAACTTTATTGTAAAATGCATCAAAACACCACACCAGACACCACAGAGAGAAAAAAAAGTGCATACTTTATTCAAGTTGGGATCAAGTGATAAATTCAAATGGTCAAATTAAATCGGATAAAATAATTCTTAACGATAATTTTTATAAACTTCTATATTACTTTTAATTCTTGAAGAAGTACAGGGCCATGATGACAAAGGGCTATTTTTTATTATTATTACTGTATAGAGACATAAGTGACCGTTAATGGATAATTATTCAGATATCGTGAGACCACCAGACCGCATCTCACGATATCTGAATAATTATTTTATTTATTTTACGAGGGTTCGTCACAGCAGAGGTCATATAAACCCTCAGGGTGACTACTTATTATTATTTAATTATTTATTATTTTTTGAACGCTTAAGAAATGCTATTTTTCATTATCTTCAATATTGAACAGAATTTCGTGCCATTAGGAAATAAATTTGCTTTCTTTTTCGAGACCTTGATTTAAAGTATTCGTAAATGTAAATGTGTTCTATACTTCCAATACCAAAAACAATTGATTTAACGATTTATATAAATCTTACAAAACAACATTAATTATGTCGACAGACATTAAAAAAAATTTAAACAAGTCAACCTGTAGACATATTTAAGGTTGTTTTGTAAGTTCTGTATAGTTGATCGATAATTCAATTGCCAAGAATGTTTTTTATTGTGAAAAATTAATATAGGCACTGATGAAGATCTTAAAATCGGTCGAAACGTGCCAGTAGAGAATAAACTTGCTTTCATTTTCCTCAAGACCACACCTTGATACAGAAAAAGTGGTCAATACTTCTAACAGTGTAAAATTGATTATGCTCATAAAACAATTATTTTTGGTTTATCATTAAACTTTTGCTCGTCACATGCAGCCATAGCAGGCGAGATCGCTTTGCTAATTAATTTAAGTTTAATTGATCCACTCTGGAAATTAACCGAGAAATAGAAAGTTTCCTTGTAAGATTTTTTTTTTCGTTTGTTGCTTTGTCAGTCTGAAGAATTGTCAGTGATGAATAGAAACGGTGTTTTGTGTGTGTGTTTCAGGGACCGCCGGACGATAGAAGGAGGTCATTTTTCTCTCCGGAAAAAGGGTGGAAATCCCGAAACTGCTAGACGTTATTAGTCTGAAATCTGTTTCTCGGAAAGAGGCGGAGGCCGGGTTGTTAAAGCACTTTGTCTTTTATCGGACACGCCCCTTCGTTCCGCTCTTTATAAGATCGTGTTTCGTCGATAAGGCGGTATCGTTACTCCATCTGTGAAGAGTAACAATGGGGTTACGACATCCCTTTTGCATCCGTTCATCGATTCGACTTTTAGTATCACAAAATCTGAGACGATTTTCCAACAAAATCAATCGAACAAATGCAATTTTATAGATGTTGGAGGTGTTTATCTACAAACTTACATTGAAAGTGGTTCACCATATTAAATCCACGGAGGTGGATTTATCGAATCACGAGTTTCTCAAGTTGCGAATGGAAAAGTCCAGAACAGAAAACAATCAAGATGGGCACATTTTGTCAGGTTATCAGTGGTTTCTGGTGGATCGGGCTAATTCTGAAATGGTGAACTTGAGAAGCTCGGGACGGCCGTCTCCGCAGCTCCGAAGAGTGGTTACCGCTTGGAGGATCACGTCGTAGAGTGCAACATAAGAGGTGTATATATTCCTCTCGGAGTTAACTCGGAATAACTCGTAGGGACGGTTGGTTTCTGGGGTACAGCAGGTGTCACATGAAAAGGTGTGCTTGCAAAGCCCTGGGAAAAATGCGGGTGCACCTTTGGAGGACTAAGTTATTGCAGCAGGCCGCAGAAGAGGGGTGTGCCCATTGTCGTTCGTAGCAAATACGAGATGCCCTTAGTATGAGTCTTGTTCGAAGACTCTTAGCAAGCGGAGATGGGACCGAAAATGGGTGGTTGGTCTCCAAGCGTATCTTGAAAAAATGAGCTTGCAAAGCTTTGGGGACCACCTTGCCCACAACTTGGCGGATGGCATCCTGTTGGAGGATCTCGATGAAATACCGCAAAAGAGAGAATTGAACAAGCAGGTTGGATGCGTCTAAGAACAAGCGCATCTCGAAATTTTTCTTACCTTTTTTCTCAGTCCACTTCCTAAGACTGTGCATATACAGCATAGCCATCTGAACTGCGGGGTAACGTATATTCGTTCCAAGTACATACCCAGCTGCATGTGGCGGGTAAGAACTCGCAGTGGCCTAGCGGTGAGACCCCAAGGGGGCACCTAGAGAAGAAGTTGTGTTACCTTCCGAGCTCGGGAAAATCGGAGAGATTTGACTGCCGACCGTACATTGGGTTTCCCGCATACTCGGTGATCCTAAAAAGAACTGAGAATCTTTAACGTCCGCACAAAGCTTATTCGGCCTTCTCGAACGTTTTGATTCTCAAGATGAGAGCTAACGCACCTCCATATACGACAGAAAGGTGGTACTGCCGCAGCATCGCTTCCCGCTTGTCCATTCCAAGTGGCCGGACGTACGTTAAGCATCAGACCGTATTCCGCGCGCAAAGAACTACCTAAGTCGAATCACATGAGCCCGGTCTCGCGCACTCCTAAGATGGAGAAGGTCATTCTATCTCCCAGCGTATTGGGGCTTCTTTAGCAAAGAATGTACCGGATCCGCTCCGGCCGCGGTTTTGTTTAAAGTTGAATTTCTAACCACCCCCTAGTGGAGTAGTGGAGTACCGCCCCAACCACCCTGAAGCGTACAGCCATCGAGGAGCTAAGTCAACTCTGCCGGAGTCCCTCGAATGTGTGAGTCGTGGTGGGCGGGGCAAATGTTTTTCGATGGTGGTCTTTACCGAAGGCTCGGTCTCCTCCAAGGGGTTGTTAGAAATTCCATTTAAATCGAAACCGCGGCCGGTGCGCATACGGAGGTTCCGACGCTAGTGGAGCCCTTACATGCAGGGAGATAAAGTTTTCTACTCTATGTAGGGAGAGCGTGGGAGACTTGGCCGATGCAATTTGGGTATCCCATTACGCGCGGTACACGGTTGAGTGACCTGGTGTTAACCTACCTTTCGAAAAGAGCAAACGGGAAAAGTCGGCATGTCTATTTGATTAGCCTGTGTATTTACGGGCTTCTACACCGATCCTCTCGGAATAAGCAGATTTTCCGTTCGCGGAGGTGAGTCGCTCCTAACTTGAGAACCTAAGCATGTGACCTTCGCGCCAGGTGCGCACTCTGAAGAACCTCAACGTTAACTGGCAATGTGACCCCAGTGGGAAAGGGACAGGTTATCAATGCATTAAAGATCACTATAGAACATTCTTGCAAGTGAGCTGTTTGAATTACCCTAATTTGGCGTTATTTGAAGTAAGTCCACCACCTTTATCTCATGGAACACCCAATGGCTAAAAGCCAGTTTTTTCAACCTAAGATTGAACTAAGGTTGATTATGGCATTGTACAACCTGCAAACGGACAACAAAACTCGTTCTATTTGGCGACGTCATAAAGATGAGACCTTGAAGATATCAGCTTACAGTAGAGATAAAAATATTGCTCTCAACAATATAGTTTTGTTTGTAAGTGATTTTCAGCCAGGTAATATTTTGTGGCGAGATAGCCCTGTTTTGTAGATTTTGATGATCCTCCTTACAAGTCCAGCATTACAAGATGCATGGTTACTTTTCAACAGTTATTACTGATTGAATCTTTACGGGCAAGGAGGATGGTTCATCATATTATTATCGAGGCGTTTAAATAAGCACACGGTTAAGTTAGGGCCAGAACGGTGTAAAGGGCGAATTAGGGTTGCTAGAGAAAAAAGTTTTTACAAACTTTCAATGGATTTCATCTTACAAAAGTTTCAATGAGGGCATCAAACATGAACATTTTCATTTAAGTAAATTAATGTTGTTTTTTTTATGTCTGAATATTTTTCTTCGGTAAAAAAATTGCACGTTGAGTTCGCCTCGGTTCTCCCAAGTCTAAATTTTTAACAACTTTAACAGGCTTAAGACGGCGAGCCCCGACACATTTTTGCGCGGTTACCTTTCTGAATACTTAAACAGAAATCGTGCCTACTTTGATATTGATTGTCTAGAAATTTTGCCATTTCCCCCTCCCTTTGGATTAGACAACAAAGTACCACATGTGAACGAACAAAACCAAAAAGTCGGAGTCATATTTCCAAAAAGAGTACTGAAAACAATCCTACATCAGTTTTTCTCTTTAGAAAATAATCCTTAAATAACTCGGAAAGTGAACGGTTAATCCCATGCAAAACCCATATTGTTAAAGTTCTGACCCTTTTGGGGAAATATTTAATACATTGCATTTGACTAGTGAATGCTTAATCAAGTATTTCGATCAATAACTAATTACAACAAACTTTCACAACTTCATCGTTATGTAAATAAGTTTGAGGGGGGGAGACCTACCAATGAAATATTACAGATATTGAACAATTCAATTACACCTTATTAATATACAGTTCTAATAAAAATCATAGACGTTCTGTAATATAAAATTCAATTAATAAAGATTTCAGGTTGAGATAAAAAGTCAGTGTCACGAGCGGTATTCGAACCCATGACCTTCGGCCTGATACGCCGCTGCTCTACCACTTGAGCTATCGTGACTTCGATCCACTCGGGCACCAACATCCCATCTCAACCGCAACTATTGAAATTGAAAAAGTTAAAGATTAAATTGACTAATGTGTTAATAAATAATAAGGTTAAGCAATAACCAAACGTAGGAAAAGTACAACATAGGTGACAAAACTTCACTACTTCCTCCACAAATAGGAGCATGGACCCAGAACACTCAACTGCTGTGGTCAAGCATGAATTTCATATTTAAAAGTAAGTGGATTTGAATTGAGACTGATTGCTTGAAGGTGAAATGATCTATCTGTTGATAGCCGTCATCATAAAAATTGAAAAAAAGAGGTCAAACTAGTGTTTTGGCGTATCTGGTTCTCAAAATCGATTAAGGTTAACAAGTCGTGTTGTCTTCTACGGGAAAAGGATGGCTAGCTCTGAGTTAGTTTCAGAGTACGTCATTGATTTTTGTCAACATTAATTACAAGCTTTCTCATCGAGAAAGTGAAGTCTAGGTTCCTTCTAACGGTTGCTAGTTGACATGCGTTCCATATGGGGGTCGCATCATCATCATCAGAAGGACGATGAGATTCTTCTTGGAACATGCCAGGCGTTTAGTTTCTCAAGATAGGAGCGATGCACCTCCGCGTTCAAGTGCCACTCTCGTAAGGTTTGGTGTAGAAGCCACCTAAATATTATGGTAACTTCTCCGCTTGCCCGTACCGGGGGGGGGCGATATTCCGACAGTGTCAAGTATAGCAGAGGTGAACTATACTCCCCAGGTAGAGGTAAGGTTCTCCCTGAGTGTAGGATCTCCTCCCGTGTCAGAACTTCCGTATCCGCTTCGACTGCGGTTTTGTTTAAAGTGAATGTTCTAACCACTCCATAGATACGGATAGGGATAAAAGGGGCGGTCCTAAGAACTTTTGTACCTCTGTGTACACGTGGATAAGTGCTACTCTCGTGAGGTTTGGTGTAGAAGCCACAACGGTCACTAAGGATATGGTAACTTCTCCCGCTTGTCCCTTCCGAAGGGGTCGACACTCCGACCGTGTGAAGTATAGTAGGAAAAATCAGCCAGTTGAGACGGAAATGATCCAGCTATACTCTCCAGACAGAGGTAAGTTCTCCCTGAATGTGGAATCGCCTACAGCGTCAAAACTTCCGGATCCGCTCCGACTGAGCTATTGTTTAAAGTGGAAGTTCTAACCACCCCATAGATAAAGGGATAAAAGGTCATAAGACGTTTTGCCCCTTTACCTGAGTAGATTTATTATGCTCGTCGCCTAGAGGAACCTTAGGTGAGAAGACTATAACAGCACCACAGAATGGCTCAACTCTAAGTACCCTCCAGGAGGCTCGCTGAGCTTGGAACTTGCAGCATTGCGCTACCCCATAGTTCAGTTGATTACATAACCTCTCCCTTCTTTGTAGATAAGATCTGGTACACTAATCCATTTGTGTTACTGATGAAGCACTCGCCATTCGCTTCGTGGCACATGTCCAGTACGCGACAGCTTGGGCTTTATACAGCTAACCACGCTCTGAAGGCTACACCATTATTTCACTGTTATGACACTAAAAGTATAATGGACTTGAGAAAAATCCTTGGCAGAATCATTGTAACCTCACCGTATAGAATTCAACTAAGATACGCTTTTCCTTTCCATCCTTCCATTATATGCCAGGCCCCTTGATCAATTTGTCATAGGGTGCTCGAATAAACGTTATCGTTAAGGTTCAAAGGAAACGGTCCATTTGTGAGCTTACGCATTGAGTATCGGTTTAAGCTGAGTCACCTGTGTATCTTTCAGACCTGAACTTTTCTATTCAAAGAGTAGGTAGTCTAACCTTCACAAACCTTCGCGCCAAAATCCGCTGTTTATACTTCCCGGATCTTCACAGGCTTTTTTATGCCTCAGCAAAGCTACATGTATGTCCTTCATGCAGTGTCCTGTGAGCAGTCCATCATTGCAGTCCTTGGCGTTCCACAGTTAGTTTCCGCGCCACTTCTTTGATAGTCGATTTTTGCGCTTTATAAACCGATGCCAGAAGAAATTTTTGTTTCCACCACGGGCTCTGCAGTAAAAAAAATATAGCACAACCCTACAAATTATTTACGCAATAACTACTTAAAATTTCGCATCCTTTCAAAATTATAAATCATCTGTATTTAAAGCAAGTTTAGCACAACTCCTAATTGCTTTTATAAATCCAAGCCGTTACGTTAAAGGAAACGTTACTTTTAAGTACCTACCTGTGGATGGCTTAATGAAATCAGGGTGTTAAAATTACTAAGTGACTCATTCCTCCAAATGCTCAATTAAATATTGTGATATTAAACAAATGCACAACGTAAGGAAATTTCATGGCGATTATTAAAGGCAGACAGTTGTTTATGCCTCTGACAACTTTAGTTGAAATTATTCGGTGATCGTGAAACCACAGGCGGCTGTGACTAAATTCAAACGAACTAAGTGGATAATAAATAAGTAATATTGAGCATTTCCATGTTTCCAATCTTTTGTTTTAAATAAAGTTGAATTCAAAAAGGTAATAAATTGTCAGGTTTGACTTTTGTAAGAAATAGAGAGTGAATGTTTCGGGTAGCTTCTTATCAGAAATAGTTAATATTCCGAGGACAATATTGAAGTTTCTTCTACTTCTGATGAATTCTAGAAATTAGTGTTTGGCGACTGTTTTGCTCGGTAGATAGATCATTGTTACCTGATACAATCAACGTATTCATATTGAGCGAGTGTTTTTTTGTAATTATCAATGACGGTAACCCAAACCATCGATGAGCTGTCCTTCCCTCGTCGTTTACCAAGGCAAAATACGTATGGGTGCTTGATTCGCAACTTTTAAAAACTAAGCAATGCACATATAAAGCACGGAAGGCCTGGTTTATTCTGTGAAAAAATTTTAATTTCACCTAGTATAAGGAAACGTATTTAAAACAGAATTTTTTGGTCTGAAAAACCATCTCTACTCTTTTAAAGTTAAATGCGTAATCTGTAGATATTTTATTATTTTTGTTTCATTTGTAAATATAAAAAAATTGCTTACTGAAACTTTGATTAGAAAAATCCTAGGCAGAAAAAATCCTGCGCATGTCTCTCTCTCTCTCTCTCTCTCTCTCTCTCTCTCTCTCTCTCTCT
>CM077110.1:14591740-14606717 GCA_039619505.1 Cimex hemipterus | reverse complement strand
TCTCTCTCTCTCTCTCTCTCTCTCTCTCTCTCTCTCTCACTCTCTCGCTCTCTCGCTCTCTCTCTCCCGCTATGGCTCTTTCTTTTTTTCTCTGAATTCTTTTTTGTTTTCTCGGAATCATTCTCTTATTCTTCCTTTATGATTTTTTGCTTATTTCTCACTGTTTTTTCGTTCTCCTTTTTTTACATATCTCTCTCTGTCTCTTTGTTTCTTTCTTTTTCTCTTTTGTTATTTAATTTGATCTGTACATTCTTCTCTGTATTCTTTCTTATTTGTTTTTTTGGGTGTATTTCTATCTGTTTTATCATTCTCATTTTTAAGAAAAAAATAAATTGTTATTAATCTTTGTACACCTTTCGTCTTTTGATGAGTTTATTCCGACAAATTTGATTTTTTTATTTAAACGTTTTGTCCTTCTATTAAAGTTGAATGACTTTTTTAAATAGAAAAATGATTAGATTTTTTTGTTTTGTTTAGTCGTTTCAGTCACAGTCCCTGGGCCGTCGCCAACGCCTGACGTACCTTCGTCCCTCTGCATCGACGAGGAAAGAAGATCGAGAAGACGGGGTTCCCAGCTGTAAGTCACCCCCAATGTGAAATGTATTATTTCTATAATAAACCCGCAACAGGTCGGGACGAGTTTATTCTTCCACCCTCGCGCCAAGTTTTTTTTTTATAACTTTTCCCTTCCGCGCTCTCACCTATAAATATAAAACGCTTGGAATAGACACGGTTTATTGGGATATCGGGCGACATAAAGACCGATTTGACAGGGCATATTTCAACCAGGGCGGCCTCGACCGACGGAACCATTGTCATGCTAAAAATCCTGGGAAGATTGACGACTTAGACGCATGGCATGAATTTACCTTTCAAGGAAGAAAATAAATTAATAATTAAACATAATTAATATTTTGTTCGATATTACGTTTTAAAAATCCTATTTTCAACGCATTACCGGACGAAAAAATACTTGTTATATTTTTTTACAAGTGAGAAACGGAAGTTTATCATGATGGATCAAGGTCGTGTAGTGAATTTTTTGACTTGTTAATTTAGAAGGCAGAGGAGCCCGGAGACTATCAATGGAGGGGAGACGGGATCTGTTGATTCGGCTTAATTAATCTGACAGGTCAAACCTTTGTTTCTAGGCCGGATATCGCCGTCATCCGTGGGCAGACCCGCGTCCCGCCCCAGGTCGCCCGAATCGCTGACAGCGAGGCCATGCGGAGGCAGACGTCCGTCACGGACGGTGAAGCCATCAAGATCGTCATTCACGACGTCGACTGTGATGCTTCTTACGGTAAATGGAAAAACACTTAAAAAAAAAAAAAAAAAAAAAAAAAAACGGAAAATTGGTAATCTCCCGTGCAATCGTTACAGGGCCGAGGACGACGTCAAAGAGGCGAGTTACCCTGAGACGAGACCCTTCGGATAAAGCGCACAGAAGTAATATATCTCTATTACAAATTGTTTCTTTTTTATTAACTCTTGAAACTATTTCATTAAGCGAGAGGCTTTGGAATGAGAGTGGTCGGCGGAAAAACTGGCAACGACGGAAGGCTCTTCGCCTATATAGTTTGGACAGTCCCATCCGGACCTGCAGAAAAAGGAGGCCTGCAGCAAGGAGACAAGGTATTTCTACAGCAGTTCTAACATCCCTTTTTACGCAGTTCTGTCTTAATCCAGCCATTAAAAATTATATATAAATAACAGGTGCCAACATACCCATAAAACCTACAGACCAGGTCTGTACGATCTTGTCATATTTAGTCCTTGTCACTATTTACCTTTAGCTTACAGTTGAGGGTGAAGTCCTGTTACAAAGCACAAATTCAATAAGATTGCTTAACAACTGTTTCACACCTTTCAGAAATTAGATACACCCAAGGGTTTTGGAAGTTATGTGACAGCAGCATTACTCTGAATAAATGGTTCACTCATTTCACAAGTCCGACAGGAATGACAGGACACTATTAAATTAGGGTATTTCCCCTTAAAGAACTGGAGACAGTAATCTATGGTCTCATAAGCAAAAAAAAACCCTGGCCCTGACATAATCGCAAATGGTTTCTACAATATTTCCTCCCCCTGAGTTTCTACATACTGCTATAGATTTTTTTAAATTACATTTATAACATAGTTGTTCCATTTTTCGGAAAATCGATTGTACGATCTCGTTTTTAAGCGTGGCGATATCAATTGTGCGGGGAATTTATAGAGGATTTTTATGCCTGCATGCTTTAGCAAAAAAATATTTCTAGCCTTCCTGAATAATTAACTGGTTTCTTCCTGATGATCGATGATTTTTCTCAGCGAATACCATATGTAATTTGGAAAAGAAATAATTATGTAAGACTTGTTTTAGTAGGTGCTTAACTTGTGTCAATGCATTTACTCATTATTCCTCAGTAGTTTGGTGAACTTGGTTTTGTTATATTTCCCGTTTTTATCAGGTTCTTGACTGTTTATGATTCGATTCGAAGCATTTCTTATTTACAGGAATTTTTATTCTGTTATGTTACAAGTTCCTTACTGCAGCTGCACGTACGTTGGCGGTAGCTCGTGTTGAAGGGACAAGTGATGGTGGGTGAGGAGGTGAAAGAGCGCCACGGTATTTTTGGGGAAGGATAAATACCGAAACCAGGGGATAAAAGGAAAAGAAGAGTAGGACAATAGGACGAAGGGAAAGGGGGTGGGTAGCGATACAGCGCTTCTGGTTCTCTTCTTCCCGATAATTCCAACCAGGATGATGAGAGCCAAATAATGAAGTCTTCCTGCTTCTATCCAAGTTAATTCATTAACATAAGCAAGATGGCTTAAAGTAATACTTCACTTACTGCTTAAAACTACGATTTAAAAAAATGAATCTTAATTACAACTATTCTATTTAGAAGTACATAAACAATTCCTTCTCAAATAAAAGCTATCAAAGGCCAGAACTTATACCTAATGTCACTAGTCCGGGATTATCAGGCCTCGTAAGAAATCGGAGATGTGCCCAGTCACGAGATTACTCCTCACTTGCCGGGATCAGCCAGTTCCTCTTCGAACCCACGACGAGGTTCACAAACCACACACACGCATACATTTTAAAAAACACAACAACAATTCTTTTCGACGCGGAGGCACCTCTTCCTCGGAACGTCTATCCCCAATTGAGTCCCCTTGTTTTTTCTCTCTTTTCTTTTCCTTTGTTTTTTTTTTTTTTCTTTTTCCAATGCAGGACCCAGTGCTACCCCGATCAGGATCTTACCGGCCGCGGATTGGTTCCTGCTTCTCGCGCGTCTCTTCCCGGCTCATCCCGCCACTATTCAAACTTTATTACTTTTTCACGAGAAGAAGTAAAAATGTAATAGGTGATCCCGAGCATATATTTACTGTATTATAAAGGTTGGTTTTCAAATAGAATTTTTAATTGTCAATCCGGAAATTACTAAAAGGATCCAGATGAAGGCATTTTGGTCAAAATTGGTATGGTTTGGGAGTTTGCAAGTAGACATTTCATGTTAAATATTAAATTAATCGGACCGCAAGGGCCCTGTGGGGAATTGTTTTCGTAGAACTTAATTCAGGACTTTGTGCGAGCCCGTTCTTTCTTTTTTTTTTCAGAATTGAGTTGGTTTTGTTTTCAGGTTCTGGAATGGGGAGGAGTCTCTCTGGTCGATAAGACTTTCGAAGAGGTGTGCTCGATAATGGACAGGACGGGAGACACGGTCGAACTTCTGGTCGAACACGGAAACGACTTGTACGTTGGCTCACTTATTCAAATTGAAAAAGGGGAGAAAAAATACGATTTTTTTTTTACAGGAGGATGGGCGATTTGCTCGACGAGCCGATACCGAACCAAGTCAGGAAGAATTCTGGAGACGGGCTAACTCTCGGACTTGGTAAAAAAAATGAAAAAACCGTAGCGAAAAATTACTCAAATAAAAAATAAAGTACAATATAAACAATATATCCTTGTTCATTTCAGAAAATACTGACGATAAATCTCCATCATCACCGACACGAAGAAAACTTCCCAAGACACCGGTATAAGTTAAATCTTGATAAAGGAAAAAAAAAACTTTAGTTTTAAACAAAATGGAAAATTCAACCCGTAAAAATTGAGAGCGAACCGAAAAACAATAAAGTTTTTATTTGGTTTTATAGTTTCACTGCATGAACTTGACATAGGAAACCAAAATTTTGTTCACCTCATACAGTGCAATTTTTTTTTTTCTTTTTCTTTTTGTTTATTAGTTTTTATCCTGTAATTTTAGTTACAATTTAGCTTAAACTTCGATTTCTGAACCCATTAAGACAGTCAAACGTATGTTATCTTGATGTGTGTATCCAGTAAATGTTTCCTCTTTTTGTATTTATATTTTCTATGAAATTTGTTGAGTCAGTTTATCAAATTTGGCCATGGACCAGTAAGTAATTCTAAGTGTTTAACATTGCGTAACTTTTTTTTATATATATAAACTGATTAAATCAACAAATTTTTAGAGGTTTTCTGTATCCTTGTATCCTTGAAATAGTTCCACGTATAAAATCAATGTGTAAACGAACATTTTTTGTATATTTAAAATTTTACAACAGAAAAAAAAAATGACATATCAGCTGGAAGTCAAATTTCACGTTGATCGTTGAAAATAGGCTTGGGTTACATTTCCCATAACTTAAGCTGCTTTAATCATAAATCCCTGCACTTATCTGAAGACAAAAGAAAAATTTTCCCCTAGCACGTGATAAAACCAAAAAGCACTCTCAAAACTTTATTAAATATTTTTAACCGACAAAATTCTATTTTTCTCTGCAGATAAGTGCAATTTAAAAATGGCTAACGGTCCACCCAAATTTTTCAATTGAATTTACCTACCACTTCAGGGTCGATTTGTACAATCAAAAAAATTACTATAAAGCTATCCTGTGCATATCAAAATCTCAGAAAGAAAAAATCGAACAATGTTGAAAATATCATTTACAAAAAAAAAAAATCACCTTTTAGAGCGTTCATGTCGTACAGGATTTGTACATATAAATATATGATGAAGGAAATGTAAATTAAAATTTAGACAGCTTTGGAAACCCTTAGAAAACAGGAAAATTTAACAGGCCTAAATGGAATTTGTGCTCTTCTGATAAGTGGTGACAATCAACGGGGTGTTTCTTATGATTTTTTTCTTTTATTTATTTTTTTTTTTTTTTAAACCCAATATCGAAAAAATCACACGAAACTAGTTGTTTATTTTTACCACGAGCTATATTAATATATCATTGTGCTATTTATTTTCGTTTGTTTGATCAACTGTGTATAAATCTCAGTGAAAAATTTTTTTAAAAAATTATTGATCAGAGCATTTTATAACAGTTTTTTTAGCTGTTCAGATATACAAAATTTTAAAATTGGTGTACCTAATTAAATATTGAAACCACTTTAAAATTATTATATAACATATTTAAAAATAAATGCGTCAGTATCCTAGTTTGCGATGACCTAGGTTTTGAAGAAAAATTTTAAATTGTAAATTTTTTATACACATATTGATTTCACGAGTGAAAAGTTCGTTGTTATAATTTTAAAAACGAACCATCTTTGAACGGATAACATCCGAGGACTTTTTCCGAATTGTTTTTTTTTTTTTTCTTTTTGGTCAAAATTTGTAACACGTTTTGATTTCTCCAAAATCTAGGATTGTAACGACAAACCCTAGCCTGTACATAAATATATCCAATGGAAAATATATGTTGTCAATTAGATGTAAGCATTTAACAAGTTTGAGAACAGTTTTCGCACGAGGCGAACAAGATGGGAAAAAAAACTTATTTTTTAACATTAACACCCTTTGTAGAGTCTGTAAACCATGTATTTTCTTACCTTCATATCGAGAAAAAAAAATTATATATATACATATATCAATATATATTGATAACAATTTAGATTTGTTTAGAATGAAACCTATTTTTTAAAAGAGACACTACTGATGAGTTTAAAACGAAAAAAAAACGTCTTTCTTTATGTGTTCCATTTGTCAAGTGGGGAAGGGAAAAAGTTGAAATTGTTTTTTGAATTTGGCCGAGGAAAAATGAAGTAAAATGTGCTTTTTAATTATTCCAACTTGAAATTAAAAAAAAAAAAAAAAAAAAAAAAAAAAAAAAAAAAAAAACGGAACAATTTTTACAAGTGTATAATTTTTTTCCCCTCTTTGTACCCTGTTAAAAGGGTCTTGAAATTGGTTCAATCCGTTAATTCCCAAAGCAATTTCTTCAATTCCCCACACTTCTTAAATGTATAAATGTGCTAGTAGTCAAAAGAAAAAAAAATGGAAAGAGATAAAATATTTTAAAAAGAAATGTGTTGTATATACTAACGTATACATTAACCTTAAAAAAAAAAAAGCTTTAAGTTTAACCAAAAAAAATCCAATAACATTTTCAAGCAGTTGTCATATTGTGGGCAAATTAAAGGATAAAGTTAAAAAAGAAAAAGAAAAATTATTTGTTTTAAAAGCATCACCTTTCCACCCAGTTTATTGTTTCTTTTATACAGTTTAATTGTCAAAGCTTTATTTTTTATGCTAAAAAAAAATCCTCGCTGTGGCACATGGAAGACTAAATATACATTTTTTTGCCTGGGGAGACAATTGTTTTTAAAAAAATATATAAAGACAAAACGGAAAAAAGCATATTGGGGAAATGCATGGAGCTTGCTCAAATCTTTATTTTTTTGAAACCTTTTGAAATATACTCCTTCAAAATCTTTTTTTTTAACATATTGGAACTTTATTTTTTATATTTATTCTTCTACTTTCCTAACTATTGTAAATTTTTAAAGTGAATTATGTACATACATTATTTATTTTTTTATTTTTTTTTAATGTAGCATAGATAGTTGTTTTTAAGAAATGATTAGTCCCAGAAACTAATTGGTTAATAATATAATTTTATTGCTTATAAATAAAAGTATATCATTTTACATTTCAAACAAAACCTGGCAAATAAACTAGAAAAAATTGAGCCAATACAAATGTATGATTTAACAGTCATAACTGACTGTATTTTACATTAGTAATAAGCAAGTTTATTTTAATTAATCATACCTTTTATCCAAGATCTTGGTTGAGATTTAAAAAAAAAATCTAGTGTCACGAGCGATAAATATAGAAAATATGGCAAAAATAGGTCAAAATCGATACGTTGAAGGTCGAGAGGAGATGGCGTCCGGGTCGAAGTCACGATAGCCCGAGCGGTTAGAAAAGTTGCCGAGGCGGAAGTCCTGGGTTCGAATCCCGCTCGTGACACTAGATTTTTCACCTCGGCCAAGGCCACAAATAAAAAGCGTAATCAATCAAAATACGTTTTAAAATTTAAAAAAAAAAACTTTAAAAATGTTAAATATTTTTTCTCGTTATTTGAAGCTTTTCTTTTAAATGAAACCAGTATAGATTTTTTTTCGTGCTGTTCCAGGATGACTTCAAATGTAAATTTTATATGAAATATCAGGGACAAGGTGAATTTCAAGGAATCTTTGTTAGGAATTTCAAACTATTTCGTATGATTTTTTTTTTAATTTAAAAAAATTTCGACCGTCATAAGAATTTTAATGAAAAATTCTCGTCAACTCTACTACGCTTAACTTCATAAATTCATCAATGAAGCCAAAAATTTAATATTATTAATTAACCAATATATTTCATTAAACGTATAATTATTGGAAATAGTTCTAAATTTCTGGTGAAGGAGTTTCCCGAAAGATTATAGAAAGTGTCTTTCTTCATTTCAAATTTTCTTTATCCTTGATATTTTATACACCACTTAAAGCAGATAGCAATATAAATAAATTAGTTTGTAAACTCGATATTTTTTTTTGGGTGTAATTTTATTTTTGAAATATTGTAGGAGGTGTTGAACCTGCAGTCTGACTATCTCAGATCATCGGCCTTTCCTGGTTCAGAGAGCTTGATTGTGTCTATTTTCCTATAAATGTTCGATTGAAATTTGTTGTCAAAGAACAAATTTGACCAATGTCCTTTCTGGGGCAATCATAAATGAATAGGTAAAAACAGTATGCATAGTGTTTAGTGGATAGTTGTAAAAATAAGTGTTTAAACGTTTTTTTTTTTTTTTTTTTTTTTTTTTTTTTTTTTTTTTTTTTTTTTATGGATATTAGAAATATTTAAAAACAGAGGGGAAAAAGTGCATTCGTGCAAATTTGTCTCAGGCGTCCTCTCCTTTTTTATAAATTTTGTTTTCTTTTTTTTTTTTTTTTTTTTATTACATATAAATTTATCGAGATTTTTGTTTAAAAAAAACACAATTTTTTTTTAATAAAGCCGACACGATGCATATTGGGAAATGTGATGGTCACTGCATGAATCTAAAACCGAAAATTTCAGAATGTCCGCTTACACCAGCTTTGAGGAAGAGAGGCGGCGCTTTGCTTGTTACAGGACCCGGTGAAAAAATTGCATGTGGCGACCGGCTGATTCGATGTCCTCAACAAAAATGTTCGCAAAAGTGTAAGTATCTGGTCTAAAATAAGAAAATAAAATAAAAATTCAAAAAGAAGGGAGAAAAAAAAGATGTCAATTGCACAAAAACAGAAAAGAATAAAAAACAAAAACTGTAATTTGTTCTGACAAAACGCTTTTGTAATTACTCTCCTTTTTATTTAATTAATAAAAAATGTAAATAATTTATAGCCTTATTATTAATTTCTGTTCGATAAAATTATGTTGTTTTCTTTTGTATTCATGAAAGCGAAATGTTGATCACTGGATAATAACACATTTTTTTTAAATGGTTTTCCATTTAACCAAGCGAGAGGAAAAATACGGGGCGATCAATTTCAAAATCCTTCCACCTATAAAATGTAAAATCCTGTAAAGGTGGTACAATTTGAACTGATAGCGTACGTTTGATTGTTCTTTAACCATCTGCATGGCATGTTGCATGTCTTACATGTATTTATTACCTTATATATTTTTTCTTACATGTGCCATAAAGACAGGGTGAAAATTTAAACCCTATTTTGTATATCCGATAATTTTCTTGGTCCGATTGACCGAGCAATATCTTTAAATTAATTCGGGTTTTTAGTTTGGATAAAAAAAAAAATCGGCGTCACGAGCGGGATTCGAACCAACGACCTTCGGCTTCATAAACCGCTGCTCTACCGCTCGATCTATCCTGACTTCGATACACCCGGACGCCGACTTCCCATCTCAACCACACATTTTGAATTTTCCCACCTTTTCGCCATTTTTCAAATGTCGTATAATCGGAGACAAATGAAATGGCCACGGAGAGCTTTACAGAAGGTACACTTCATTTGACAGCCCAAAAATGGCGAAAAGGAGGGAAAATTCAAAAGGTGGAGTTGGGAGTGGAAGTTAGTGTCCGAGTGGATCGAGTTCACGATAAATCAAGCGGTCAGAGCAGCGGATTAAGAAGCCGAAGGTCGTGGGTTCGAATCCCGCTCGTGACACCGATTTTTTTACTCAACTAAAAACCTTAATTAATTTTCAAACCTATTGTATATTTTAAGTTGTTTCTTTGTGTTTCTTTTTTTTTTTTTATATTGTGTTTGGACTAATTAATACCGAGCGGTGTTACAAAGGTCAACAAGCATGTACAAAGCGTTAATTATTGGCGAAAGTGCAATTTTTTTTTTTTTGTAATTTCAAATTCAACATTTTAGTGCAGAACGGCACACTGAGTAAGTAGTTTTTGTTTTTACAATTTATTATTTACTTTAAAAAGTGCTCAGATTTTTAATCGACAGTGCTCGTGCACAATAAAATTGTCTTTCTGTTTGTACTTTTCACAAGAAATGATTCAATTCAAGATTTCCCAGCAGTCTCGAAAACTTAAAAACTGTCAAGTCCATATGTTGAACTGTCGGATGACAGAGTTCAGTTCTAACTTATTATGTTGTATATTAAAAAAAGTTTAACAATAGGTTGTGTATCAAGCGAAGAAAGGTTAAGACTTTCGAATTTTCATGGTTGGCTGATCTTTTTTTTTTCACGGATGGTTTTTTGTAGGAACAACTAGCAAAAGAGAAAGCAGCTGCTGAGAAGCCGCCTTTGCCGCCCCCGACGGTCGAAAAGTCTCAAGTCAGTGGCCGAGTACAGCTGCAAGTCTGGTTCAATGATGATAAAAACGAACTAGTCGTTTCTGTATTCGCTGCTGATGACCTTGCACCAAGAGAGGATTTGCAGTATGGGACACAACCTGAAGCCTATTTGCAACTAAGGCTGTTGCCGTTTACGTCAGTACCGGTTTTTTTTAATTATTTATTAAATATGTGTGAAATATTTGTTTTATGTTTTGTCTATAAAGTGGCGAGATGAATGCCGTTAAGACCGAAGTGGCGGAACCGACCCAAAACCCGATCTGGAATACAACCCTCGAATTGAAAAATGTCCAGGGTGAACATCTCATGGAGAAAACTATCGAAGTCACCCTCTGGGATTACAAGCCCGACAAAGAGCAAGTCTTCCTTGGTAATTGAACAATTTCAATTGTCAATTGTTTTAAAATATATAAACAAATACTGAAACGTTAGGAGAATGCTGTGTCGACTTGCAAAAAGCCCTACTGGACGAAAATCCCGTATGGTACAGACTGGAAGACCCGAGACAGTTGAGAAACGGAGGCAGGTCACCAAGATCTTCCATAGCTTCGGACACGTCGATACGCACTTTGAGAAGAGGTGACAGATCGATGTCCGGTAAATGACACTTTTAATTAAACAACCAAGCAATTACGTTTTAACAAAAGCTCGAAAGATTCAGCCGTTTGTTCGATCAGGGAAGGATTACTTCTGCATACCGTGGCCAAGCAGAGGTTATTATCCGGAAGGATGTAAATATTGCTGGAGGGTCAGAAAGACAGAAGAAACGATTTATAGTTGTGATTTAATTTTTTTCCCCATATAGATCCAACGTCACATTTTGCAAATAGATTTTTTTTCCAGATAACTCCTCACTTTTGCACATTTGAACAATTTAGAGCTCACAGATTTTCAACAACTTTGCATATATTTCCATGTATTCGTCTGACCCGTAGAAATTTAAACAAACACATATATATAATAAAAATTATCAATAGCACTTACACATTAGCAAATCGCACGATTATAAACTATTATTTTTAAATAATCAATTATTTTGAGGTTGGACCGTTGAGATGCGGTCTGGTGCGTACGTAGGTTTTAAAAAAATATTTTCTTTATCGTGCCAACGTTTCGACCTTTATTGAGATCATCTTCAGAGTTCAAAGTGTTTTTCTTCCCTGTAATTGTGCCAGTCTTGTTGTCGTGTTGAGGCACTCCAAATAATTATCAAGTAGTCACTGAACACCACACATTTAAACATATTAAAATTTCTAGACCTTGTCTCAGGCTATCGCCGATATTAGTTGAGACAATGACAACGATGGTTTGAGGTAGATAAAATTAGACTGCTTTTCAAAATGATTATTTTCGAAGTCTCTATAAATTTACACTTTTCTTGGTGTAAGAGGTGGCTTGTATAAGAATTAAAGTGGCACTGTACGGTCTAGTGATGATGATGAGGACACTAGTAAGCTGGATTTGTGCTCAACAGGCACTGCAGCCTTCTGGTTCCTTAGTGCACTGAACTGCTCAGTCCTTCAGAGGTTTTACGCCATTGGCTGTTATGGATGTTATCTGCAGGCTAGGTTATGTCTCCGATGGGCCATAGCTTCCCACTCAAATATGTTACGGGTGGCTGTTTCTTTCTCCTCATTACGTAATTTACAGATGGGATCGTCATTATATCTGCCCATATGTACACGACCGTCGTCCTATCCTCTGAGTCAGACCCTCTGCAACTGCACCAGTGAGTTTGCCAGTCTTGGTGAGGGTTGTTTTAGCTTAGGTTAACTGTGTCTAAAAATTTTCCACTTCACTTGGTAGGGGTTCTTCCGTAGCATGAAAACGGAGTGGTTACCTAAGAGAGGTTACCAAAGGTTCGGTGCTCCTTGATCAGCCATAATTTGCTACATCATCCATTACTACAGTAATATAAGATCTACCGGCATAACTGTCTTTTAACTCCAAACAAATCCGAGTTATTTTTTTATGAACAGTAAGGTTATTTGGATCCATTCGTGATGGAGGATTCTGTATATGTTTTTATCATCCCAAGTATATGTTCTGGGCCTATGTATAATCTTGCAGATCCTCTGGCCAGTGTGTCTGCCCAAAATACAAGGCTGTTGTGATTTCCCAGGTTTTGGAAATTTTGAATGCATTCACTAATTTCTTTTTGTATTTTTTTTACCCCGTTATAGCTTCAATAGGTGTTTGGCTATCAGATATTTTTTAAGAATTTCTTGGGCCAGTTTATCCACTTTCAAGATTTTCTAGTATACAAGCGTTGACGGCATTTCACATTAGTATTTCTCATTCGTAAAGGATAAATGCCGATGTTTATACCTTGAGAGATTTTCCCCCATCTTTTTTACGCAGTAGGTAATAAAGCGCCTTTATATAAAGGCCTGTAATTTTCCTCAAATCTTGCCTGCTGAGAAACAGGAGTTCTTTCCCCTTTCTTTTCGAGAGATTTACGAATCTCTTGGCTTGCTTTTCTCCCTGGTTTGAGTATTTCTTTCTCAGCCCATTTCTTTCTCAGCTTCATCCTGTGTGCTTTGTTCGATCCTATGGTGAAAAGGCCTCTTTTTTTTACTTGTTCCTCAGTCTGTTCGTTTCCTTCATGTCCAAGAGCACACCTTAAGTTATTTATGCATTCCTAAATTTGTTTGAAACATAAAGCATGCAATTTAGGGCCTTTATTCTTGCCTGATTATCCGAAAATACGTAGATCTTGGACAAAATCCAGCCAGTCATTCCCATCCTCGAAATTCCAGGGAAAATTAACTTTCGCTTTCTCTGTAATGGCTGATTCTTATTTAATTTAACAATTTATTAACGACGGAAAAAATTAAGATAAGCTATTAAAAATTATATATCATTAATTAATTTTTTACATTGTACCATTACAAAAATACACTTTTAAAAAATTCAATTCAACTCTTCTTCAAATCAAAAATATTTTTTAATTAAACAAAAAGTTCTGGAACATCATTTGGTCCTTTTTTTATTTTTTTATTTCTTTATTTTTTAGTTCTTCATGTTCAGTGTTGTTGGCTACAAATCTAGCCCTCAACCAGTCATTGCCGTTTTTGGAATTTCAAGAAAAATTGACTTTCACTTTCTTTGTATGGCCGATTCTTATTTAATTTAACAATTTATTGACGACGGAAAAAAATTAAGATAAGATATTAAAAATTATATATTCTTATTTAATTTTTTACATTGTAACTTTACAAAAATAGACTTTTAAAAAATTCAGTTCAACTCTTCTTCAAACCAAAAATATTTTTTAATTAAACAAAAGGTTCTGGAATATCATTTAGTCTTTTTTTTTAGTTCTTTATTTTCGGTGTTGTTGGCTACAATTCTAGCCCTCAACCAGTCATTGCCGTTTTCGGAATTCCAAGAAAAATTGACTTTCGCTTTCTCTGTAATGGCCGATTCTTATTTAATTTAACAATTTATTGACGGCGGAAAAAAATAAGATAAGCTATTACAGATTATATATCATTAATTAATTTCTCTTAATAATAATTAATCTTTTTTATGTTTTTTAGGTTTTGTATTTATCACATCACACCTTTGTCACTAATAATTTACAAATTAAGCTTCGCATATGAATGTTTTTTTTTTGTTTTGTTTTTTTAATTGCATAGAAGTTTCGTGGAATTATTTTTTAAAAATCGTAAGCTTTTACCAAATAAGAGGATTTATTAATAACAATTCTTGGGTAATTTCAAAACTTAGTTGCACTGGCCCTTTCATGAATGAAAATAAGCTTTTAAGTGATGTTTCAGTTATGATTAAATTTCACTATAAATACTGCAGCTGGCCGTCAACTCCTTTTAGAACGTTCACGGTGCACAGTATCGACATTGATATTCGCCTAATTTTAATTAATTGCGTTAAAATTTTAGAAACAAGCGATATGGAGCTAGAAGGGTGTATGTTCCTCCATCCGGACCATGCATACCAGAGCGGTTCGAGGAGGGGCTCCAGCCAGTCGGAACAGATAGAATTTGAGCCTTATCAACTTTCAAGGGATTTTTCGAGATCCCTGCCTGGATCGAGACGAAGCAGCTTCCAGTCAGGCCAAGACAAGGGTAAATTTATTGTATTATCATATTCCAAATATATAAAAAAATGTCATTTTAATTGATTATTTTGCATAATATATACATGGAATTACTGCCGTTAGAAGGGTGTCTCTGTTTTGGAAATGTTTGGGAGAGGCACAGTAGCAACTCGATTCATCTTTCGGGAAGTTCAGGGTCGTCGGCCCATCTCTCATATAAGATAACATCCGCTCTGTCAGCGCTCTTCCTATCAGGTTAAGACACACCCGAGGAGCCCGAAAAATGAGTCGATGCATCGGCCCTTCCCTAAGTGCACGTCCTAATCCTGTCACTTTTCGTTCACCCTGTCTCGTCCCCTTTTCAAGATGCCGAACCTCCTCCTCCGAGTTACACGAAAGAGAGAAGGCGCAGCTCGATTTGCAGGGTCATGCGCGACCCGGACGAAATCCTCCGGAGTTTAAAACTGGTCAAGGGTGAACTTTTAGGCAGATCGTCGTCAATCTCGGATAAACGACGATCGTCCCGTAAGTGTCTCCTACCTGTCTTTAAACATAATTATATCATAGGTTATGCTGGTTTTAACACTAATAAATCAAAGAAAAAAAATATATATATTACTAATTATTTGAACCAAATTACCCACACTTAAAAAAAAATCTCTACAGCCAGTATAGCCTAACTTAATTAAAGTTAAAAATAAAACTTAATAATTTAAGAAACATTCTATCCAAACACTTCTCTCATCAGTCTGTGTTTATCCTTGGCCTAGTGAACACCGTCAACAGATAAC
>CM077110.1:14565549-14577036 GCA_039619505.1 Cimex hemipterus | reverse complement strand
GCCCTTGAAACGCTAAGGCATAGCTCCCATGACAACAGCCAACATCCCAAATAAGGCTTCTGGCACATAGCCATGATGTCTCTTGTACTTTTTCACTTTCCTGTCCGCCACCTAATCTAGGGTGCATCAGGTAAATAGTGTATCTGTTTCATCCTCCTTTTCTTGATGAAATAGGACTCACCGATGTGCTTTAGGCAGAGAACGGGGGATACAATAGCTCTTAAAGGGCGCAGTATACAACCCCTGACATATCATCATCATCATCATTCATCCTCCTTCTAATAGTCCAATTCTAGGCCCTAGGGGCGGATGTGTTTAGTCAGATGGCTTATGGGATCCCAATCCATGTGGGAGAGCTATCCCAAGCGAATGGAGGGATATTAAAGGACATCAAACATCACATCTTGGGGGGGCTGTTGTAACCCAATGACCTGAGCATCTTGAAATGCTAAGGCATATCTCCCATGACAACAGCTAACACCCTTAATAAGGCTTCTGGTATGCAGCCATGAAGGTCTCTTGTTATACACATTGCCTCGCCATTTTCCCGTCCACCACCTGGTCTAGGGTGCCTCAGGCCAATATTGGATCCATTTCCTTCTCCTTCTTATGGTCCATTTCTAGGCCCTAGGGGCGGATGTTGTTAGATAGATGGCTTAAAGGATCCTAATTCAAGTGGAGGGATATTAAGGCCAGGATATACATCACATCTTGAGGAGCTGTTATAACCCAATGACCTGACTATCTTGATGCACTAAGGCATATCTTCCATGACAACAGCTAACACCCTAAATTCCGGTATGCAGCCATGAAGGTCTCTTAAAATACCCTGTACTTCGCCACTTCCCCGTCCGCCAACCTGTCTAGGATCCTTCAATGGCCACAATGGTTATAGTTGTGATATTGGTGAAGACGAAGACTTGCACACCCTTGGATTGGCGATTATGAAACGGCCTGAATTTATTCACCTCGAGGATTCCAAGTTTCCCTGCACCATTTAATAGTTCTTGAAACTGAAGAATAATGATTGAATAATTGAGTAATGTCTCTTCCTAATGGAGACCGATGATTCTAACCGATTCATCATAGCTTAAACACTCTCACAAGAAAATAAACATAAAGTAGGAGCAAAACCTGAGTTAAGATCAAAAAAAAAATTTTTTTTAATTCTAAATTGAAAAGTGTTGCAATGTTTTTGACAGGAAGTTGGTATTTATAATGAAAGAAAAATTCTAAATATAATAGGTGTTCGTAGTGTGTCTAAACCTATATTCACAGTGCATTTGAAATTATAATACGACCAATTTCTCTTTTTTTTTTTTTTTTAAATAACATATTGTGCTTCCTTGTATACCTGACACCAACAAAATGCTGAAAATAATACGAAGGTTTGTGTAAATTTGAATTCAAATTGAAATCTAAACCGAACTAGGACAGTCCGGCCCAATTCACCTTTGAGGGGGGGGGGTTATATTTAAATATTTTCGATTATTTTAAATTGAATTATAATGATAAGAGAGATAGTTTATACAATTATTTTTATCAGAATGTTTATTGTCGTTTGGTATGCGGGTCGAGAAATGTGACTTAACGATACAGCAATCTTCCAAAAATACACGCTTGTTTTTCTTGATAAAAGGACAATGCAATAAAGATAAATTAACAGCAACATTTGACACCAACTGTTAAGTCGATAGAAGGAAAAACCTATTTAAAAATTTAAAAAAAAAAAGTTTTATGATTATATTATATAATAACATATGTAAATAAAACTATATGTTGTGATAATCTCTTGTCTTGTATGTCTTCAAAAAACAAAAAAAATGCCAACTGTGTATATAATTTGTTAAAATTTAATAAATAAAGAAATTATGGTAAAAACAAAAGATAAAAAGTATATTGTGAATGTTATCGAACTATTGAAATTTTATTAATAGTAGAATCTTACCATATCTATAATAAATATACTGAAAAAATATATATATATTCATTATCAATGGAAACAAGACAAATCAGTGTTGTGATAACAAGAAAATTTGTTCTCTTAATTTTCTATACTTCAGTTTTTTTGTTAAGTAGAGTTTAAAAAAAAAAAATATTATAGATTATTTATGAAAAGAAATCTATATATAAACAAACATATAAATAATGTAGTTTTAAAGATCAATGTAAAAATAAAGTTAAGGTGCTAATAATAATGCGCGCTACTCTTTACAACTATAGTGCCATGATGGCACTAAATAAATAGATCTAGGTTTTTTAATTTGTTTCGTCGAGAAGAGAGGAAAAAAAAGATCCCGAACTGATTGGAAGTGTATGAAACAGACAATTTTAATTAAGAAAAAAAACACGTTTATATGAGCTTTGATCTGATCATAAAAAAAAAAATAAAAATAAAATAACACCACTTGCACATGAAACACCAAAGAAAATACACGATGTTGAGGTGTTAGAGGGAAACGTCTCGTTCGGGGTTTTATATTTTAGTCGGTAAGACATGAAATGACAATCTTTAAAAAGAAAAAAAAAAAAAAAAAAACTTTTTAAACTAATTCTAATTTGACGATATTATTAATGTTAAGTATCATAAGCGCAATCGGTTTTGTATTAACAGAGCGAAGAGGCTAGTCAAGCAAAAACGCTTATACGGTTGAATGAAATCTCCTTTTGTGTGATACCTAGTGTTATGTAACAAGGATTGTCCTTTGATAAAAAAATAAAAGAATAAAATCCCCTATCCTATTGTTAAGTACTATAATGTAATTTAATGAATCAATAAAGAGGGTTACAATTATCCAAACGGCCTATCTTCAACTAAAAAAAAAAAAATTATATTGTATATTATATTAACTTTATATCTATCTAAATGTATTAAGTTTGTTTAAAAAAAAAAAATGTTGGAAAATGGATTTTTTTTTTTTTTCACTTAGGATTACTGCATGTCTGAAAAATCCTGTGATTTATGTTTAATTGTACTACAATATAAAATAAATTGTCTTATTTGTTGTTTCATAAAGTTGTCGAGATATTTTTGTTTTAAAGCATACCCGCCCCGTATGATTTTTATTTGCAGCAGACGTACAGGTTGTAGGTACATGGGAGGGAAAAGCTCTGGGATGGTGGGCTGGAAAATTATACAGCGTGACTGGTGATAAGTGTTGAAAAATTCAGGAGATTGTTCTACTCATCACATAAAACAAAAAATTTCCTATAAACCCCTGTCCTAATCTCAACAATAAAAAAAATTTTTTTTTTTTATTGCTTATAAACTTCAGAATTACTGACTCAAAAAATCTGGTTTGGGCCAAAAACTCAGATGATATACTGGCCTAGGCATTGATTACAATAGGTATACTATTATTTTTCTACTTGATTTTTTCAATGTATTCGACTAATCGTTTTGTTTTTTCTTCTACTCCTAATAATCTCATTTCCTCCTATCTGACAGACCTCTGAGAGTCGAAGCTTCAAATTCTATCTCCTCTCTTCTCTCACTTTCACCTGGTGTACCCCAAGGCTCTATACTTTCATCTTCACTCTTTTCCATATTTCTAAATGTTTTTCCATTAGCACTTAATCTCTACCGATTTTATCTTTATGCCGATGACGATCATCTTTACATCCAATGTCGTACAAGCATCACAAAGAGTGATCTTTATTCTCTGAACCAATGGTCAAGAAATAACAGCATTCTTTTAACGCTAACAAATCCTGGTCCTTATTAATTTCCAAAAAACCTGTTAGTATAGATTTCCTATTTCTGATTCATATCAATGGCTCCACTATTCTTGTCCAAAAGTTAAAAATCTTGGTGTTATTTTTAACTCCAAGCTTATATGGCATGATCTTTGAAGTCTCCAATCTCTTCAACGCCTTAGCTTTTTCTCTCTAAATAAAACAAGAATTCTCCTTATTAAATCCCTAATAATTGCTTATTTCTAACTGTAGCACTATTTTTTCACTTTCCTTAGACTCTCAATCTGCTCATTGCCTTCAAATTGATTATCAGTCCTGCATTAGAAGCTGGTAAGATCTTAAACCAAAGGACCATATTTTTTCCTGTATCAATGTCTTCAGCAACTTTAACATTCTAAGCACTTGTAAACTTAGAGTTTTAATTTATCTATCAGCTTTTTAGCTTCATTCCTTATCCAAACTGACCAATCTTATCCCAAGACTTCAAAACTCCTCTATACCTCTTTAGCCACATCCTTCAGAAAAGCAAGGTGAAGACTGCGGAATTTACTTTCCTCACTGCCCACTGGCTTGTTTCAGGTTCATGGCATCTGAATGTTTAAAAATGACATAAATTGTCCCCTTTTCTTCTCTATTCCTTTTCTTTTTACCGTTTCATTTTCTTCTCTCTTTGTGCTTTTTTTTTGTCATTTGGTTTCATCGTCCGATTATAAGTAATTAATGTTTTAAAGAATATACCATCGTCATTATTGTTTTGTATATTTCATTATATGTTTTAATTGTTATAATTCTTTTACTATATTTATAAAATGAAATAAACTTATTTCTCATGTATGTACATGTAAGGGGGCTTAAAGACCTAATTGTATCTTTAAAATAAATAAATAAAAATAAATAATGCAGTATTATGTAGTATTTTCTTTTTGTCTTTTTATAAAATTTCTTAATTAATTTAGTGGTTTTAGTGAGTAATTAAAAAATGGGTGAAACTAGTTTGTGACGACTAGGAATGCCAAATAAATCGAATTTCATGGGTTGGCCAGCCTGCTTCGAGTGAAACATGAAAGGAAGGTTTTGTTTCATTTTATTATTATTGTTCCGACCAAGATTGTAAAAGTGACTTATTTCTTTCCTTTTTTTTAAACTTAAAAGTGCACGATGTTCTTTTCGTAACAGGCCGTTTTGAATTTGAGAAAAACCTTCACGAAGAAATATAGAAAAAAAAAAGCCTAGGACAAAATGGGCCGAAGATCCATAAACACCACCAAGAGTGGCAAATACATGAATCCGACAGATCAAGCCAGTAAGTTTTAATTTTTAGCCAGTTTCGAAATAAAAACACTTAACGTGTCAATAATTTTTCAGGGAAGGAAGCGCGTAAAAAAGAGCTGAAAAAGAACAAGAAACAGAGGCAGCTCGTAAGGGCTGCTGTACTCAAGGGCAAAGATCCATTCTTGCTCATAGGAGAAATGGAGAAAATAGACAATATGGGTTTGTACTATTTTCTAGTTTGTATTAGCTTGTATAAAATTATACGTTTTTTCTTTCTCTTCAGAGTACAACGTTCTCCAGCCATCGCCATTGAACGAAAAAGTGCTCAAGGATAAAAGACGGAAGCTTAGAGAGACGCTAGACAGGGTGTTAAAGATGTATGTAAGTAAAAGTTAATTTCTTGACATCTATTCAGTGAAGTATATATAAAAGCAATATCTGCTTATGCCAAACTCGCATAGGGTCACGTAGTGAATTTACTCGCGGATTTGTTGAAATAGTAAAACACCTTTCAACATTGTGCCATCTTCAGTGAGGAAAATGTCTCATCTTAAATTCACAGTGAAATTTCTTTATTGTATTCATGCTGGTTATGCTTGGTTGTAGTCAAACATGTCAGACTACAAAATCAGTGATAATGTTTGGTGTTATTTCAATTTGTTTTCCCTCCTTTCCATGGGTTTGGGGGCATTCGGTGCATAGAGGAAACGAAAAAGATGACATGTTGCCAAAAAGTGAGCCAGCGCGGACTTTCTAGGTCCTGAACCCTAATGTGGCCCAGCATCTTGCCACAAAAGAGGATACAATTCACATTAACGATCTTAAAATTTATCCTTAAAGAGTCCAAAACCTTGTGGGACAATATGACAGGCATAAGGCATGCAAAGCGAAAACTTAAAAGGAATTACGGGAAGGCAACCGCAACCGAACCTGGACTCCGGTTGAACTCCTCATAGGGCAATACCACCTAAGAAAGCACATGCACTGGATAAGAGTACAAACCGAAGAAACACTGCCAAGAAGAGAAGGAGACCGCAGAACACATTTTATGTTTCTGTAAAGGTCTACATAGGTGCAGGTTTTTGCAAGTAGGACAGAAAAGCCGCAAGCAAGACCCTATTCTAAGGAGCCACTGGCAAGGCTGTAAAGGTTGATTAACAGCCTTGAGTTATAAAAACAGTGGAGCACAATAGATTTACTCAGGTGGTGTAGGTCTTGTGGCCACCTCTTTTATCCATATCCATACCGTCCGTTATAAGCTGTAATAATACCAAACCATCTCTAAACCTCCCTTATCATTTACAACTTATCCTGGCCACATCTACAATACCACTAAACCATCACCAAACTGTCTCAGTCCATCTAATTTTATCCCCATTACATCCATGTAACTGTACCAAATCATTTCAACCAGTTTAGCCATGTCCGACCATTCCTGACTACCTCTAACAATACCAAATCTCCTTAGATATCTCTGACTATATCAAATCATCTCTAACAGTACTGAACAATCTCTGAGCACTCTATCTCTACCAAAAATAGTACCAAACCATCTCTAGTTGTCCTTAACTATCTCTGACATTACTAAAATATTTCTAACTAACCCTGACCACTTGTAACCATTCTTGACCTTACCTTACCTAATCATCTACCATACACCAAAAAATATCTTGTTCCCAATTCGACCATTCCTGACTATAACATACCAAACCATCTCCAAATAAACCTAACCACCTCATACCATTCATTAACATCTATAATAAACAATACCAAACAATAATTGAACCTCCTTAGCCATCTCATTCCTGGCAGTACCAAACGATCACTAACATTTCTGACCATCTGTAACATTCTTCGACCATCTCTAACATTAACAACCAGAAGCCGGTTGAGGTGGTGAAGGCCTTGTGGCCCCCTCTTTTATCACTTTCCTATCCTCCTTTCCATATGGAGTCATAAGGATTTGTCCATTTAGCAATTTCGTCTATTGTGCCAATCTCTGCCAACCAAAGTTTATCTGCTGCCTTATTGCCTGTAATTCCGTCATAATCTGGGATCCATTTTAGCATTAAGTTATTCGAAAATCCCAGTTTTTTTCAAGGAATTTAGGCCTTGACTTGGAGAACCTTTAGAGTTTTAAAGAACTATTATGTTGCACCTTATGCCACCATTATGTTTAACACTCCCTCTGTCCCTCTTTGCATTTGGGAGAGAAGCACTGTATTTTCGAGCGGTCTCCCTTAAAGATTTAATTAATATAAACGATTTTCTTTTAGATAAAGGAGGATCCTGAAAAATGGGAGGAGCTCAAAAGAGCAGAGGCAGAATATGAGAAGCGGAGGATGACAATGGCCACATACTCTGAAGCAGTCAGACATGCCCAACAAGTAAGCGTTTTATTATTATTTATTTTACAGGTAAAGCATATTAAAATTATACAATAGTTACAATATATTAGGGGGACCAGAAATTAATAAAGCTAAAAGTTTTTTTTACCTTATATTTAAACAGATAAATTTTTAACAAGCTTTTATTTTTAATCATTTATGTAATCACCCTCGTTGTCAACAACCTTTTGCCATCTAGTGCCCAAATTTTCAAATCAGGATCGATCAAAATCAATAGGTTTTGAGCAAAATATCTTGAACATAATCCAAATATTCAAATTTTTGCCAGTTAGAAATTGATGTAGCAATCAGTATAAACAAAAATCAATTGGCCCAATGCTGTGTGAGTATGGAGGTTGAGGCAATATCTCCTACGCCAATTTATTAATTTTTTTCCAGGGTTCATCTTGTGCAATGCGGTCTTGCATTATATTGTTGCAGAATAACGTCTTTTCTGTTGGCAATTGCTGGGCACTTTTCAATTAATGATTGATCTACTCAGTCTACTTGTTCGCAGTAATGGCCTGCTTTCACAGTCTGTCCATGTTTCAGCACTTCAAATTTACTCCACCGAACACACAAAAGCGTCTTTTCGGGGTGTAAAACCGGGGTTTTGGAGAGTTGTATCTGAGGGGGATTAAAGTCAAGTTTCTTCGTTCATGGGTTCGAATCCCACCGGTTTCATTTCAATCAAAAACCTAAAACAAAAAGAATAATTAATTGGAATAATCATTAAAAATATCCATGTCAACAAGCATAACAGTAATTTATAATTTATTTATTATTATTTACCTAAGTATATTAACATTTGTTAAAAGGTCCAAGTTGATGATATTCCGTTACCGTTGGCGCAACTCCATCCTGAAAACATGATGGCTCTCGGGCTCACATCACAAATTCCATTGCCAGACATGCCCATGAGCCTGCTTTTACCTCCGACGAGCATCCTTAGAAAAAGATCCGCATATAGGTCTGTACTTTGAGGGGGGAATGATATGTTTTTTTATTTTTGTAATAAACGATTTTTTTTCAGCCCTCCGAGAACGAAAGCCCCGCCAGGAGTCCCTCCAGGACCCCCACCTGAGCTTAGCAGCGATGAAGATGAAGATGGTAATTATCACCGTGACATTGATTTTATATTGTAAATGATTAATTTGGCTTTGTTTTATAACAGTTGCACCAGGGACTGAGGAGAAAGTTAGACCAAGGATGATCAGGTTTGCCGATAAGGATGATTCAGACGGAGAAGACATTTCTAAGAGGCATGATGTAAGTCAGAAGTCAGAAAAATTTGAAACTAAAATTCTATTATAATTTTTTTTTCTTTTCTTCCCCCCCCCTCCAGGAAGGGAAGAAAAATGAGAGTACCATACCTGTACCAGCACCCTCAGGCCAGTTACCAATCGGGCTACCTCCAGGTAATTAGTTATTAAATATAATAAATTTTATTGATATTTTATTTTAATTGAAGTCCTAAACTGGATTTTTTTTTAAATTATTAAATTTTTGTGCTCAAGCTTTTATATTTTTTATCCTATTTTATTTTAGCTCCGCCACCACTTGGAAATCTCATTGTTGGAATACGACCTCCTGGTCCTCCACCTGGCTTGCCGCCTCGTCTCATGGGAATAAGATTACCACCAGGACCACCACCAGGTAGATTTTTTCCATGTTTTTATGACTACATTGAAAAATTTAAAGAGATCCGTAGAAACTATAATGTAATATTTTCAGGGCTGCCGCCGAGGATGATGCCACCAAGACTGCCCAGTTCTGTACCGACGCCGAACGTCCTGAGCGCTGCGCCACAGCTCATTAGAAAAGACGGTCAAATGAAAGGCCCGACCATAGAGGCCAAGGCTCAGATAAGGTATTTAAAAAAAACAAAAAAACTTCAAAGTTATGATTGTAACGCCTTCCTTTCTTCTAGGAATCTTACAGCAGATGTGACAAGGTTCGTACCCACTGCGCTTCGCGTGAAGCGTAACGACGATAAACCTCTCAGGAAACCGGAGCAGTCTCTCAAAGTGGACATTCCAAAACCGCAGGCTACAAAGGACGATGCATACTCTCAATTCATGCGCGAAATGGAGGGACTTCTATAAAAACAAATGGTTGTTTGTTTTATTTTTTTTCCTTTTTGTGTCCATCAGTTTAAGAGATGAATTTAAACAGTGAACATTGCAACTTTGTAAATATAAAATGTTTATTTGACTTTTTTCTTTATGATTTTTTTTTTTTTTTTTTTTTTTTTTTCACCCGTGAGATGTATGATTCTATGTCAATAGGATATTAATAAATAATTTTAGTGAAAAATTAATAAGATTTTGAATGTGAATTTTTGCAAGTGACCTGTAGTTTGGTCATTACATTATTTTTGGCTGCATATCCTCCCCCTCCTTTAACTTCTCAGAAATTCACCAGTTGAAGTGTTTTTATTAATTCAACTGCAAAACTATTCCTCTAGTGCTCAGTGTAGCTCGAACCATTGTTTAAATTATTTGTATTAAAAATGACAAACATAACTGAGCTTCCAAGAATTGTTGGATGTCGTATTAAGCAGACAGCCTGACTTCATGTCCTTTCCAAAAGGAGTGGCTTTGACTGTCCAGTCTCGGGAATTCGCTTTTCCTTCCTTCACTTGTTTTGAAGGCTAATATAATAGGATAACAATGGAAAAACAAATCACAGACCAGGGAGAATCGAATCTAGTGCAGTCACAAACAGATCGGACAGACGAGTAAAATCTCGAGGCTAGGAAAGGACAGTGACAAGTAGAGACAAGGGAGTTGAATGAAGTGCAGAGTCACAAGTAGTCCCGAGACCTGGAGAATTACTTGAGGGGGAACCTTATGCCGAGCCCCAAGGGCAGGGCAGTTGAATCGAGTGTAGAGCCTTTAGTAGTGTGGACTGACAAAGACAGTTGAGAATAGGAAGTCACAATGATTGCAGTGTCCTGAGATGTTGGGAGTTAACAGGTGAGTAGACAAGACCAAGCAGTCGACTGATGAAGAGAGTTGTGACCTGGGAGTGCCAAATCAAATAGAAATCCTTGAGTAAAGTGGACTGATCAGTAGTTGAAATTAAGAAGTCACAATGAGCTCAGTGGTATAGGTTGTGTCCAGAGACCTGCAGAGTTAGAAGGTGAGTAGACGTGAGACCAAGCAGGTGACTGACCAGCAGAGTTGTGACCAGGAAGTGTCATTGAAATGGAGAGCTTTGGACTGATGAACACACTGTTGAGAATAAGAAGTCACAATGAGTGCAGAAGCACAATTCGAGTCCTGAGATGTGAAGAGTTGTCAGTGGACTTGAGACTAAGCAGTTGACCAACAAGTAGAGTTGTGACCAGGTAGTGTCAAATGAAATGGACTCAAGTTACATCCCTGTCTAAACCACTGGGCACACCTCCCCCCCCCCCTGCAACAACCGTACAGCAAGATTGTGTAAATAAGTATTTTAGTATTGAAAGAATTTTTATTGAAAAAAATGAGTGTAAGTGCGCTCCTATCCATACAAAGGCAGCAGATCGAAGAAAAAGCTCAAAAGCCATGAGTACATCCCAAGGCCTGGAAAGGCAGTCAAATGCTGAAGAATGTCAATACTGGCATCGGCGAGTAAATTTATATTGTGAATAGATCATCACGTTTAGCTTGTAAATGTCTCACTCTAGCAAAAGGCATCGTCAACACCACTCACAGTACAAAAAAAAAAAAAAAAAATCAATGTATGTAAAAAAAATTTATTTACAAAAATGTCATTTTTTTAAAAAACATAATAAAATAAACAAGTAATCTTTCAATGTCCTGTTGGATTTTTGTTATCTGCACTTTGGTACGAGAACCCTCGTTGATCGTCACAGCGCAGGTGACGACAGGCCTCGACACACCGCAAGCACGCCCTAAGGCTGTAAATAAAAACAAAGCCAAAAGTACATCCTGAGGCCTGCAAAGGCAGTCAGACGCTGGAAAAAAAAATGTCGGTACTGGCATCGGTGAGTATCAAAGCGCGTAAATACATGTTGTTAATACACCGTCAAGTTTGACTTATAGTACATGTCTCGCTTTAGAAAAAGGCATCGTGTCAACACCGCTCACAGTACAAAAAAAAAACCATCGTATGTAAAAGAAAA
>CM077110.1:14520434-14545764 GCA_039619505.1 Cimex hemipterus | reverse complement strand
GACAGAGATTGAGGAGTGAAAGAGAAATAAAAGTACAGATAAGAAGGAAATAGAAAAAGTGAAAAAAAAGATGGGTAGCAATTGATTGGGGGGAGGGGAGATAAAGGAAGAAATGGTCAGATAGATTGAGATTGAGATATACAGAGAGAAAGGTAGAGGCGGAGTGTGGGGAGGGAAAGATAAAGAGCAAGAGAAATGTTCGATAAACAAAGAGAAAGGGAGGAAAGAGATAGATTAAGGTGAGAAAGAGAGAGGGAGAGAGAGAAACAAAGTAAAATATTTTAAACAAGTGAGAAAGAACAAATAAAAGAGTAGATTTTGAACACATGAGTGTGAGAGAAAAAACAACAAAAGAGAAGAATTTGAGCAAATAAGAGGGATTGCTGGACAGCGCTTTATTCAGCCACGGAGAATTATATCTTAAGTTACTGTGCTTAGTCATACGAATAATTAAAATTGAGTGAGGGGTTAAACGGAAAAAATAGACTTTGAACATTAATAGAGAGTGCAGATATAAAAGTATTTTTAAAAAAGTACAACTTTTTTAATTAAATAGTGTAGGACGTTCAATTGATACCTTTCCTTCTTTCCAGACCAAAATATTACTATGAAGATCGGCAGCAACTAGAAAATCTCCATCTGGCGAGAAGAGGATGAATCCAACAGTACTTGTAAACGCTGAAATATATGTTACAAATTATGTTTATATTTATTTATTTTTTTAATATTTTTTTTTTAATGGAAGGTTACATTTTTCTTTAAGAGGATAATATGATTCTGATATATTTGTTGACGATAAATCGACGATGTGAATGTGTGCCTCGACGGTTCCGACCGCCAATTTCGTTGAATCGTCTGAAAAGGCCAGGCAGTTTGACATCAAGCTCTTTTTCGTCTGTATTTTAATCCTGTTCAGCCTCGCTACATTCGATTCCTGAGACAAAAGAAATATTTTTTTTTTTTTTTTTTTTAACATTTTAATACATCTAAAGGCAGATCCCTTACGTATTTAATATTGAAAAGGCGAAACCTGCCGAGGGATGAGCAAGCGAGCCAAGCACCATCGCACGACAAAGAGGCGCACTTGATTTTCGCCTCGTTCGACGTTTTCCACTCGAGCATTTTGACAGGGTTGGGACTTTCGAACTTCCAGATCAACAGTCTTGTTGGATAACGCAAAAGCATGCTACGAGATTTCGGAGCGATGCAGACAGCAGGTGGCTTTAAATAAATTATAAAGCGTATATATTTGTAAATGCATTTAATAATTAAAATTCTAAAAAATACCTGCAATAAAGGAGGATATTTGACAAGAAATTTAGGAGGATAGCTGCTCATCGCTAAATAACCGTCAACCCCTGAAAATGAGATTTCACAAAAAATACTTAGCCTGGACTTCAAATAAAATATGATTATTTAGTCGTACCTGCAGAAAACAGTTTATCATCGCATATAACCAAGCACTTGACATCATGATCGTGGATGACCCTCTGGATCGATTTGACCCACTTTCCTCTTTCGTCCGAATCCCTCACTTTGACCCTTTCATACGAGGCAATTAGCGGATCCACACCTGAAAATATTTATCAACTTTTTTTTTTTTTGGTGTAATTAATTGTAAAAAACTCACCGGCGCAGTAGACGGTGTTTTCATCCTTGGAAAGGCAAAGGGACAAAACGTCAGCTTTATGGCTTTGATAACTCGTAATGCTTATACCCGTGTTACCATCCCAAAAACACAATTTACCCCTGAAACCATTTATTTTTTCAATATTTTTCCCCCTTCTACAAAATGCTATTTAAAATACCTCGAGTCGCCAGAGATGACTGTGAAATCTTCTGTGATGGCGACAGACCAGACTATCGTTTCTTTGTTATTCATCGCCCGGCCCGTAACCATCCTTTGTATCGCGTGACCCGTCGATACGTTCCATATACGCACTGTATCTACGGATCCGGTGATTATATGTTCGCCCTTTTTATCCCAAGCTAGGCATATGATCCTTCCTAAAAGTATGAATGTTAAATTAATTCGATTAATTTTTCTTTTTTATCTTAGTTGAGGCGAAAAAGTTAGTGCCATGGGAAGAATTTAAAACCACGACCTTTGGATGTTTTTAACCGCGTTAGGGTGAAGGTCGTGGGTTCAAATCCCGCTTGTGATACTAAATTTTTCATCTCAACCAAGACCTTAGATAAAAAGAATAATTGAAATAATTGACACGATCAATTATGACCGGTAAACACATATAAATTGATTTTGATAAAGTGTAATTACTTAAAAATTTACCTTCTTGTTTATCTAGCAGTTTATTGTATATCAGTTCATCGCCTAAATCGAATATATTTATAAACCCGTCTTCCGTACCAGCCTTAAAAAATAAATAAAATATTCAATTTGTACTTCTAACAAAACCAAAATGGAAAAAAAAAACTCACTGCTAATTTTTTATTTTCCTTGCAAATCCCGATGCACCAACTTGATCCAGAAGTCAATGGATGCATAGACTGAAAATGGGAAATAAAATGGAAATTATGCTTTTATTTATTTTTTTTTTTTTTCCCCCAATTACCTTCAGCTGTTGTGTGAAGAGATCGTACTCGATCACCGAGCCCTGGAGTCCGACGCTGAACAGCCTCCCTTCGTACCAGGCGAGCCCTTCGATCGTCCCGAAAGTCTCGAGGATTGTCTGCTGTATGTGCGGCGAGTGTGACAAGTTCCACAATTCGACCGTATCATCCGACCTGAGTGGTAAACGCAAATTTTATTTGTGCGTTCTGTTTCGTGCTGGGATTTTGCCACAGTTCGTGAAAATATTATAAGACAATTTACAGTACCAGAGGGCAATGTAAATTATTTACTTATAGCGACCCGCACATGATCGGTATTATTGGCAATATCAGGATCCCTTTGAGGGTTCCACTGTCAGTACGGCCGTACCCTACGTAATCAATATTATTGTATAAATAAATGCTCAATACGTACGGTACCACCGTTCAGACAATTGAAAATATGTATTTCATCGAGTCTTTTGAAAACGTACAATCGAAAAAAAGGCTGTTTAGCCAAAATTATAGCTATCGGAATTATTTGTCTTGTTAGGTGAAATCGACAGATGAAAGAGTGGTCGAAGAAACGTGAAGAATATTCTCGCATGAGGCGGCTGAGGGAAATCTGATTGACAGATAAGGAAGATTTTCACAATTATTTCTGAATGGAAAAATGTACGTTCATAAATTATTAAGGAACCAATCTTGTGGAGGCAGCACACAAACATGAGAGATTAATGTTAATAAAAAAAGTAGTCTTAACTCTTACTTAGGTAGGTACTTAACTACAGGAAGAAATTTTGACAATTTTAAATTCTCTGTCATCATCGCCTGCAACTATCAACGAAGATATAATTGAAACAAGAGAAACTCTTGTTCGTGTATTACGAGACCACATTAATGTAAATGTTTTAAAATTTATTTTCCAGATACCTTCCTTTTACCGAAGTATATCAGTCTGCCATTGCACACAGCCTCGTCACTATGAAAGTAGTTAGCATTGCAGTAGGGAAATGTGATAGAATAATTTAAAGTTGATAGTAATTATCTAATGACTGAACAGCAAAAAAAATTATTTAAAGCAATTAATTAAAGTTTTTAGTTGAGATAAAAAAAGTCAAAGGCATGAGCGGGATTCGAGCCCACAACCTTCGGCTAGATACCACGAGCTATGATGACCTTGATTCGCTCAAGACACCAACTTCCCATCTCAACTCCGCTTTTTGAATTTTCCTTCCTTTTTGCCACCAGGACTCAAATAGATTACATTTGAGAAATGGCGAAAAGGTGGGGTTGAAATGGGAAGTCAGTGCCAGAGTTGATCGAGATCATGATTGCCCGAGTGGTTGAGCAGCAGCGTATTTAGCCGACACAGGCACAATTGCCCAGTTCAAATTTCTCCGTAAATGTTCATCTTCCAGGCATTCAGTCCCCATTCATAGCATATGTGATTTCTTCCAACTGACTCACTTGATGCTTCAAATTTTTTCCAAACATCTCAAGGTAACTCGTACAATCCATAATACTCCGCACGAACATGATTCTGGGCGGCCACGACTCATTGTCGTGAAGGATCTCGTGTTTTGCGGTCTAGCATTTTCAAACTGTTTTGAATCCCATTCGATGTTGCGCAACATTTGCCAGTGAGGATGTGAATCGCTCTTTCTTCATTTTAGCTGACGTTCTAGTGAGTGTTTTCTTGACGATTTCGATACTGTCTTGTATTAAATTATGTTGTGGAGTACCAAGTTGACTTTACAGTTTATTGAAGACAAACATTCCCATCGGTTTATGTGGGATGTATCAGTCACGGAATAAAGAAATCGGGAATTGAAAAGACAAACATTGAACAGTTTAGCACAAAAATCCAGTTACAAAAGTTGCTGAAACGCTCAATTTAAAATGACAGCTTTTTAATGCACTTCCGATCGGATGCAATACGTACAATGTAAAAAAGAGCAAGGGAATTCTTGAGAGCTAGTTTCCCCGTCATTTTCGCAGGCACTGATGAATGTGAACTGAACCTTGGTCTGGACACGATTCTTTGCCATGGAGCAGAGTCGGGGCTGCATCGCAACAATGAATCTACTCAGCCCCACAACATGAATCGATTCAAAGAATCTCGGCGCATACTAGGCTTAAGAACGCGCTGCACAACTGAATATTGACCATATTACTGAATATGCTCCTGGCGATCAATAATATTCACCGTATCCCTTTCATTTTTAAATATTGACGCCTCGAGTTTGGAAAATCTGTATTTGATCAATATCGACCGTCAATACACTTTTCACATTACGTAATCAATATCGTACTGTATAGTCAAAATTATTGACTGTGTAAGGGCGGCGTATGAAGTAACGTTGCATTTTTTTCTATTGTCTCAAACCTCTTTGAAGTTTAAACACTTATTTTACCGCAAATATGACATCCTGAATAAATATTCCCAAAACAACCAAGTTATAAGTACATGTCATAAATAGTATTTCCCCTGAAGAATTTTTTTTTTTTTTTTATTGCTTACCTAGCTACAGCCAACAGATCGGAGAAATCATCGAAGGCCATACACTTGATTCCATTCGTCTCCAAATTATAAAATCGTGCCGTGTGCACGTTGGTTGTCATTTTTATGCTGGAATCATACGAACTACGATCTGATGGTTCAGGCGGCGATGAGGACGAGGATAACAAACCCTCAGAAACACGTGTTGACAACTATAACCACAAAATAAACTCATCCACTCGATCACAGAGTAGCTGGTACAAATTCAAAATTTCTCCTTACAAATCAAAAATTTTAATTAGTAAGAATTATAGTTCTGAACAATTTACAGTTAATAATATAATTTGTAGATTTAAAAAAAAAAGCCTATCACATTATATGTTAACACGTAAATGTGGTAATCTCTAATCCGCTCAGTTATTTAATTAACTTAAATTTCCCCATAAACTGTGTAATAGTATCTCAAGTTAAAAAGGGTCGGAGAAATTTAATGTTCTTTCACTCGCAATACAGAACAGGCCTGGAAACTATTTCTTCGATAAATGATGCGATAAAAATCATATTTAATGTTATCGGAAGAAAAAAAAAAACACATAATAATGACACTGTGATCCAACTTCGTCGCAGTTAATCACACATTTCTGCGCTGGAAAAGTCACACCGCTTCGGCATGGGTGGCGAATCGTAGAAATTTTTTGCACATTGGTAGTAATTTAAAAAAAAAAAAATATTGTATCCAATAAAGAAAATCATAGAATTAAAACCTTTTAAGATCTCTTTTCTTTCAGGAACTAACAACCATTTCAAAATAACCTTATTTTATATCCATACCGACTTTGGGTGCACCAGCCTCCCCTCATCAGTCTACATATTTTGAATTTTTTTTTTTTTTAACATAGTTACATGGTTAATATGCCTAAACAGACGACGGTTTACATTTCAAAACCCAAAGGTTCTTATTCCGTTTGGCCGGTGGGATACTTGATATTCCTCGACCAACCTATACTCCAGATTTTTACCCACCTAGATTGGGGTCGATGGAATACTTTTATAAATATTCCACCGTCGACCTCGAAAACCACACTCTGGGGCGATAATGATGCTATATTTCACAGATACGTTATATATGTACAACTGTATAACTTAAAATTATAATTTAACTAGCTACAACTACGTACAAGGATTCAAAAAAAAAATTAAACACACATCGGACGGTTATAATAAGACACATTTATGATATTACACTTTTATATAAATTGTTAAAATTTTCTTATAGAAAGCCCTTGGCTTTATGCGATGAGTTTGTTTAAATCTCCCTTTTAAATTAACTAGACTTAAAAATACATTTTCTATCTAATTTATTAATTAATTTGTAATTCTATTTATTCTCAGCACGTATTAGGTAAAATTCTGTAACAACTTACAAAACTTTAAATATAAATCCACCACAGTTGACCAATTAACTTTTTTTTTCAATTAATTAATCTTTATCTCAACCAATACCTTTCATAAGGATTAATTAATTGAAAAAAAAAAAAAAATACTTTTGAGTTTTGTTCCAATATAAACGATGTATTGCATGTCATGTAATTGTATGCGATGTACAATGGTTAAAGCCGTGAATAATTTTTTTAATTTCCCGTCAGTAAAAAAAATTAATTCCTAATCAATTTCTAATAAAAGTAACAGGGAAAGTAAATTCGTAAGCATTTCAGGGAAGCGATAAGTGGTTTTTGATAAGAATTAAGAAGTCTCGCGACAGGGAAATTGTTCAAATCCCCTCCCCTTTTTTTAAAAAAATCACAGCCCTCGTGATCAGAAAGGATTTTGAAATTTGAAAATTTTTCATTTAAATTCCGTCATGAGGAATTTTCCAGGAAGTGATCTATTTGAATATTAACGTTCTCGTTTACACCGGTACGGGGCCGCTCTTCAGAAACGGCCCAAAGTCAATTTTCCATGTTTTCCAGTTTACCCTTCCGCCTTTCGCTCCCCCCCCCCTTCTATTGAAAACCTGCTCGAGAAGGCGATTTATGTTCGACGTGTGCCGTATTGATGGGAATTCTTCGGATATGTGATTTAATTTGACCCGACATAGTCGAATTGAATCTAAAAACCGATTTTTTTTTTTTTAAACTCCACGGGGCCGATTCACCCTTTACCGGGGCCCTGCCGGGGCGTATCAAGTGGTGATCTGGTTTTTCGAAATTTTTCAAATTTCCAACGTAAAAAACAAAAAAACAACAACGAACCTGTTGAAAAACTTCAAATTCAAATTTTTGAGTTTGAGGTTAAACGACGAGTTTTGTATCGCAGGATACTTGTTCCAACGGGAATATGCTTCGATTCTCGGATAAGAAGTAAGTTTCACGAAAAAAAAAATTCTATACTCGATTAACTCATTTATACTAATTAACAAAACAAAGCATTAAAGACTCGCACTGGTCGATTCTTAATCAAATTATCCCCGCTTAATCAAACGTGTTGAAACTTGCAGGGCTTAGGTTTCAACTGCATATGAAATCTTGAAATTTGCGAAGCGAATAATCGTTGACAATGGCTTATAACTATTTTAACCGCAATTCTGACATATCCTGGTAAGAAAAATGTTCTAACAAAGAGATGACAATGTTTGGTTATGTTGTAACATGCATGCGTTTTGGTGTATTCGATTAACACTTATGTTGTGAGAATGCTACCTGGTCCCATTGAACTTTCAATCTCTGCTACCTGTTTTAAAAACCTAAAACTGTTTTATCCTTAACAACTTAATAACATGTCCTTTGTTGTATTCGGTTGAATTGTAAATTTTTTGAATGTTAATCCATTCAATGTTATTAGATCTTTGGTTGAACTGTTTTTAATTTTTACCATAAATTTCTCTCATTTAAGGATGATGTTTGATGTAATGTTGGATGTTTGCATGATATTTTAATTGGATTATAATATTGTAAGGCTAATAAACAGTCTAGGACATTTCCCTTGCCCGTAACGGATCATATTTCGAGTAATTTCCCGTCGTCCGCATGGTCAGTGGAAAACTACCTGGTGATTCTCATTTAACGATGACATTTGATGATTTATTTTCAGCCTGCACGATGTAATTTAATTATAATATTATATGGCTAATAAAACTGGTACATTCTAGGTCATTTTTGAGCAATTTTCCTCCATTTACATCCACAGTGGAAAACTATCAGGCGTATCTTCTTTAAGGATGACATTTGATGATATATTAAAAGTTTGCATGGTGTTTTAATAGAATTAGAACTTTATAAGGATAATAAAACAGTTAGGAACATTCTGCTCGATCCATAACGATCCTCTTTCTAGTAATTTTTCTTCGTTCGCATCCACAGTGGAAAATATCAGGCTTATCTTCTTTAAGGATGACATTTGATGATATAGTAAAAGATTCCATGGTGTTTTAATTGAATTAGAACTTTATAAGGCTATTAAAACAGTTTGTGACATTCTCCTTGGTCTGTTAATATACTCTTTCTAGTAATTTCCCTTCGTTCGCAACTGCAGCGGAAAACTAGCTGGCATATTTCATTTAATGATGATACTTGATGATATATTGGAAGTTTATATGGTATTTTTAACTGAATTAGTTTTATAATGCTAACAAACAGATTGTGACATTCTCGTTGGTCTGTTACGATCCTCTTTCTAGCAATTTTCCTTCGTTCGTATCCACGGTAGAAAAATAGCTGGCATATTTTATTTAATGGTGATGTTTGATGATATATTGAAAGTTTGCACGGAGCTTTAATAGAATTAGAATTTTATAAGGTTAATAAAACAGTTTGTGACATTCTCCTTGGTTTGTTACGATCCTCTTTCTAGTAATTTTCCTTCATTCGCATCCACAGTGGAGAACTAGCTGGCTTATTTCATTTAATGATGATGCTTGATGATATATTGGAAGTTTGCATAGTGTTTTAATTTAATTATTATATTATAAAGCTGATAAAACAGTTTTGGAAAATTCTCCTTGGTCTTGTATCATCCTCTTTTTAGTAATTTTCCTTCATTCGCATCCACAGAGGAAAACTATTAAGCGGATCTCCTTTAAGGATGATGTTGGATGATATTTAGGAAGTTTGATCGGTGTTTTTAATCGAATTATAGTCCAGTGAGTCGGTTTGAATATTCGGCAAGGATTGGTCCGTGTTGGTCAATTTCTGCAAGGAGGCTTATTCTCAACCAGAATCAGAGGGGCACTTGATGAGGATGGAAACGGCTTCTCTTGGCTGATCTCTCTGAATAGCTCATCTTCAACTTAAATATTTTGTGTTATGAAGAACCATTGGCGTGGCCGGCTGAGTCGTATCTAAATGTAGCAATGTATCTGTTCTTCCTGGCCACCTTTGTTCTAATATTATCGCTGCCCTTTTTTCTTTGGCCCAACTCCCAATAATTACCGTAAATATTTATTATTTGTTTTGTTTTTTTACTACCATCTCTTGTAGTATATTTTGTACTTCATTATTATTTACTTTTACTATTAAAGTTCAGTTTATTTTATTGATTATGTGCTTTGTAGGTAATCGTAAATAAGTGATGTATATGTTTGCAATAATATTTATGATGTTATTCTTCAATTATGTTCTATTATTACATTACTGAAATTTTTGAAGAAAGTAAATATTCTTTTTGTTTCACTAATTATAATTATTTGTAAATACTCAGAAGAGATTTTAATTATTTAAGTTTACATGGTAGACTCGATCAGACGTTTTTAAACCATGAGGAACCTCTTTCTTCTTTTGTAATATATATTGCCGAATTGTAACCTTTGTATAAACATTAAAGAAAAAAAGGACAGAAGAAATTGAATTATAATACTATAAGGCTGATAAAACAGTTTGGGCCATTCTCCTCGGACCATAATGATCCTCTTTAGAGTAATTTTCCTTCGTTCGCATCCACAGCGAAAAATTAGTGTATATAGAGTCTGCAAGCCAATAGGCATTTTGTTTAATTAATTAATTAATTTTGTTCTCCTTAAACATTCCAGCATCTAAATCACTTCTTTCATTGTTTTTCTCACTAGCCTTCTCCTTTGGCTCTGGCGGGTAGGGTATGACAATTTCCTTCAATCTCTTTCCACCAAACATACGGCCTAAGTTTCCAATTTTCCCTCCGAATTCACTTGTTAGACCTTTAGAGTATTTTTTATGAAAAAATAAACAAAATTTTTTTAACAATGACAACATTTTGTATATAATTTGTTTTTACTGTTTTTATTATCTTTAATAAAGGGGAAAATTACAAATAATAGACGCTGTAAGGGATACAAAATTTATTGGATCCAATTATTTCTTTCTTTCTTTTTTTAAATATATTTACACTCTTTTTTCTTTTAAATTGCAATTTTCAAACTTAAATTTTTACAAAAAAAAAAAAAATAAATTCTTTTTGAAACAATATTAAAAAAAATATATATATATGATTAAGAAGTGTTTAAACTATTATTTAAAATAAATTAATTAATATTTATGGATGCAGTCTGGTGTATACACCACGATATCCGAATAATTATCTATTAACGGTCACTAATCTCTACATATTAAGGAGATATGGGAATAGGGAAAAAAAAACTCGCATTATGAATAATGCTGCTTTCCTGATTTCTTCTCATAAGATGATTTTTTACAAGCGAAGTTGGAGTGGCCAAGTTCGTGGTGGTTCGGTCGCAGTCTACCAACGGAAATCCTCTCTTCCGCCTTTTAGCCTTTCTGCGCTTTCGCCTCCCACGAGTTCCAAAGTACATCGCCTCCTTCTCGTTCAATTCGTTTGTTACAACTTAGCCCTTTCTAAATCCAAAACTTTGTTAGCACACCTTGCAGAATAAGGTTCGAGATAATTACGACATTGAAAGATCATGTCATTTTTTGAATTTGGTTTAATTTTAAATCGATTCGAATCTTTGCTACATTCCAAATTTAATGCTGTTATTATTGGAATCATCATCACCTCTTCCATTGTTTGTATTACTTGCCTGGACCACACTTCGGGCGAGCATTCAAATTCCCTCCCATTTTATTTGCAAGTGCTTGCCAAGACCCACCCCAAGTCTCTAACCACTCTAAATTCATCCCTTTAAATTCAAAACTCTTTTTTTTATCATTGTAGAATAATAATTAATAATTGACTTACATGTAGGTCGCTGTCATGCATTTACAGATTCATGAAAAATTACAACTAAAAATAACAAATGCGCCGAACTGCTTCATCATTAAATTTTGTCAACTGTCAAGTGTCAGAGCTTTCCAAAAAGAGTTGTCTGCAAGATGGGTATTTGCTAGGTACGCTTGGTAGGACTGGTGGCATTGTCAGTCTAAGATTTTTTAAAATTTTAGTTGTCTTTTTTAGGCTTTAGATCAGGCAGAGTTCTGTATCTTGCTCCGGGTTAGTACTTTCCTCTTTTTGTTCAATTCCTTCATCATTATCATTATTAGACACCAATTGGCGTTTTGTAGGCAGGCCATTTAACCCACCGGATGCCACTATGGTATCAATAGTGTATTGTTGAACTGATAGTGTTAAATGTTGAGTAAAAAATACAACTAAAATTAATAAATCCTTGATAGATAAGGTATTTTCATTTATTTATCTATATGTATTTTTTTTTGCAACTTTTATTAAAATTCTTTATTTATAAATAAGAAAAAACATAGCCTTACAATATTGTGTGCATGATTTTTATAGTAACATCAGTGGGGATAATTCCTTTCGTTTCTGTTTTTACATTTTGAATGTTGAAATGTAAATGCGTTCCAGGGGTGAGGAGCACCCTCAGCAGCAGCAGCAGGTCGGGAGGCAAACAATGCCGCAGAGCAGCGTGTCGCAAAGGCTTATGAAGTACCAACAGCAGGGTCACAGCGGCCAGAGCCCAAGGGCGCAGTCACAGCCGGGCGTCTATTCGCCGCAACATTACCCGATGAACCAGGGTCAAAACGCCCAGATGCAGAACATGCTCAATTACCAGCACATCCAGGGGCAGATGTGCACCCCGCCGCCCGTTTATGAAAAAAACAACCAGTTCATGGATCGTGTGTTTACAACATCGCCGACCCTTTCGGTCGGATCATCCCATCTCGCAATCATCAGCCATATCGAAGACGGTCCTTACTCATTCTCAATTCAACTCAAGGTTATCTATTTAAATAATTAATAATTTATTTTTCTGGGCAATTTAACTTAAAACAAAAAAAAAATATATATATATATTTTTAGTCCGCTATTGAAGAGGTTCTCCCTCATATCAAAAACGTTTTAAACCAGTATACACCGTCTCTTATATCATCTCCAATACTACCAGGTTAATTGTTTATAATGAAAATTTATATAGCATGTTGTTTTATATTTTTTGTTGTACTCAGGAACTACCGTTATGGGAAGAAGCAAAACCGATTTGGAATATAGACGTTGTTTTGTGATGAACGTTTACACTAATTCTTGTGTTGTGTATTACATCGATTACGGTAGTTTGGAGGAGCTCCCTTATTCAGAAATTTACCAACTGCCTACAGCGTAATTTTTTATTTTTTTTAATGACATTTTTATCGGATTATATTGTATTGTTTATTTGCTAAACAGGGCTATAGACATCGCGCCTCCACAAGCTTTGCGTTTTTGCCTCGCCGAGCTTGAAGACGTGAACATCACGACGCTTTCGAAGGAATTCTTTTCAAAACTTCTCAACCGGCAGGTTCACATCAGGGTGACGGAAAGAGAGGGTCCGTTGTACCACTATTGTGACATGCATTTCGAAGGACAAAACATCAAAGAATTGCTGGTGAACTTGAATTCACCTTTGGAATACACGAATCAATTCCCTCCAAGGTATTTTTTTTTTTTTTTTTTTCCGGTTTTTTAAATCCGATTCGTTCGATTAATAGTCATTTCTTAAAGAGGGCGAGAGATGTCAGTCATTGTGAGTTATGTCGACAGCCCGACTCAATTTTTTGTACAATACTCCAGCGAGATATCCGTGCTCGGGCAGATACTAGAATCTATGAGATTATACGGCCCTACGCAACCACGACTACAGGTCCTAACCTGAATCAAATTTCTACAAATCAAATTATAAATGGTTAAATTGTATCGTTTCAGAACTTGGATTCGATAAATATTGGTTCCCCGGTCGCATGTCTTTTCTCCCAGGACAACCTCTGGTACCGGGGACTCGTCATTGGTGTCGACAGCGATAAAATCAACGTCTTTTTTGTTGACTACGGCAATCGGGACAACGTCAGCGTCAACCAGCTGTGCAACATAAGTCGAAGCCTTGTGAAGAAGTGGAGGAGCCAGGCGGTCGAGTGTTGCCTAAACGGTTTCGAAAATGCCACCCCTGATCCTATACTCGCAAGTCTAATGGAGGAACTGACTTTGGGCATGAGATTCACCCTTAAGCTGCGTTCCATGCTTAACGGGAACAGGCTCAGCGTAGAGCTTATAAATGATAAAGGGCAGAATATAAACAAGATGATCGAGGAAAAAGCAGAAGCAAGAGGTGTCATACTTTAATTTAAAATTATTTTAATTCACTACATTATTTTTGATTGTTTTTTTAGCACTAGAGCTCTCAAAATTAAGCATCTCAATACCAAAAACAAACCTGAACAAAAAGGAATACCAATCTCCACAGGCTGTCAATCTTGGGTAATTATTTATTTGTTTTTATTGTTATTTTCAACATTTCTGATTTTATTAAATAATATTTTATAAATAAAAAAGTTATTTTATCCAATGCCTTCCATTTAAAAAATAAAAAAGGACTCTTCCATGGAGGAAGAAAATTACTTGATCTGAAAGGCAGGCCATGCCTCTATTCTGGTAAATTAAAACAAACAAGAAAGAAAAAAAAATTAATCCCATTAAAATCTTAATATTATAGTAGATTATTTTTTTAAAAAAATCATTTCAGCGATTCTGGTAGATGGAGCGCAGGAAGGAAGTCAAGTGGCGACAGAGACTCTGAAAACAACAGATTCATCAGGCCTCCTCACAACCAACATGACGATAGGTGCGATGAGTACAAGCAAAATCGGGGCAGGGCCGATGGCGGTGATCCTAAGTCAAAATCATCAGTTCTCACAAAGATAAATGATGGTATGATTATTTTTATATACAACTGGCAAAATTATAATAAATAACCGATAATAAATATTTTATTGTAGAGAATGACTTGAGAGAGACAGAATCTTCAGAGAATAGCTGGAAGGCTGATAAGAAAACGGATAACTTTTATGAGAGGAAGTACACCTACCGGACTGATAAAGAGTCGAACAAGTTTGACAGGAAAAACAGGTACGAGGATCACGAGAACAACAGATTCGGAGAACGTGGGAATGTCAAAGAAGGCCGAGGAGATAAATTCGGCGAAAGAAGGGAAAAATTTGTAGACAGGGACAGTAATAAGTACAAGGGCGATAAAGACAGGCAAAACAGGTTCGGCGATCGAAGCTTCCAAGAAGACAGGCCGAACAGGCACAGCGACCGAAGTTCGCAGGAGGACCGGCCGAACCGATTCCACGACAGAAGCTTTCAAGAAGACAGGCCGAACAGGTTCAACGACCGCAACTTTCAAGAAGACAGGCCGAACAGGCACAGCGACCGAAGTTCGCAGGAAGACCGGCTGAATCGATACAGCGGCGATCGCAGCTTTCAAGACGACCGGCCTGACAGGAGGGACCGTTATAACAACAAAGCCAGAAGCGATTACTCCGAAAACGACAAATTCAGCGATAAAACTGACAGGAGTAACAGATATGATAAAAATGACAGAGCAAGCAAAGATGGCGACAACAGGTTCAACAAGGACGGGAGCAACAGATTCAACAGGGATGGAAACAATAGGTTCAACAGGGAACAGGGTGGAGAACGGAAGAGGTTTGATAAAAACGACAGGCCTCCAAGATTCAACAGAGACTTCGGAAATAATAAAAGGTAAGTTTTTTAAACATTTATGTGCCTATTACATCGATAGACAAAAAAAAATTTAACTAACAACTATCTTTAATTACCTCTTTGACTCTCCTCCATTCATTACAGTCCATTTTAAATGATCAGAGGTAAATAAAACAATTAAAATTCTCCATTTTGTAAAGAAATGTTGTAATAGTCAATCTATTCTTTGATTTTTCTGTAAAACTTTTTTTTAATATCATTTTTAAGTTTCTAATTTATTTGAGCTCAGAGGAGTATGAAAATAATCCATATCATTTATATTTTTCTTTCATTTTCTTTAATTAGGTAAACAATAAAAATTAAAAAAAATATAAAGGTTGCAAGTTTTTTTTTAAATTTAATTTAATTTGAACTTATAAAAGGTAATGATTTTACTAATGTTCTATGTGAAATATACAGTTTACTCTTGTTAATTTGCAACTTGATAATTTGAATTTTTTGGTAATACGAACTCCTCAGTAGATCCCTTCAGTAAATCAAAAAATGTGCATTTTTTTATACACGCAAAAATACAAAATATTTTTCTTAACTGCAGGAGAAAAAGAATGCTTTAAACCTGAAATGAAGCCATTTTCCATTTTTATATTTATATACTTTTATACCATCAGTTTTTCTTTTTCTTTGCTACATTTCTCTAAATTGTTTATTTTCTTACAGCGTAAAGTTTTTAGAATATTCTCTAGTTTACTATGGAAATCATTTTAAAAAAAGAACGCTAGGCTCTCTCTCTCTCTCTCTCTCTCTCTCTCTCTCTCTCTCTCCCTCTCCCTCTCCCTCTCTCTCCTTCTCTCCCTCCCCCTCTCGTCTCTCCTAGCTAACTGTTCAATTTATTTCCATCTATTTCCATTTTTCATTATTTTTAATGTTTTATTCAATTACAATTTAATTAATAACTTACAATTAATTAAGGTTTTTTTGTTGAAATGAAAAAAAGGTTAATGGCACAAGCAGGATTCAAACCCACATTCTTTACCTAGTTACGCCGCTGCTCTATCACTTGAAAAACATTAATTAATTGTAATGGATTAATTGGTCGAGCGGACCACGAAATTAGTTAATTTAATTAATAACTTGGAAAATGCATATCAACTCTTACCTTTTTTTCTCTCTCTCTTACCTCTTGATGATTTGAATTATTTCTGCATTCTTTAGAGTTAAGAGAATTATCAAGAGTCAACTGTATTTACCCAAACGACATTTTTATTGATTGTATTTTTTTTTTCTTCCAGTTTTGGAGAAGAAACCAATAAAAATTTTGAACCGGCTGTAAATGTAAAAGGTAATTATACTTATTTTGAAATACAGAGCTCCCACCTTAAACACTTTCAGCTCGGGACTGTTTTTTCTGAAAACCCTCGTTATGAGATATATTTTTTTTTTAGTAAATGATAATTATTTAGGCATTTAAATATCGTATTTGTCATTGACATTTTAAAAAATCCGACAAAGTTGGTTGGAGGTAAATTGTAAAATCCAAGTTATGCAATCCGCACAACATCCATCACGAAAGTGCCGGTCTCTACAAAGTTGAATAATACTTTTCATATATATTTTTTTAATGCCTTCTGTAATCCAAACCCCCCCCCCCATACAAAAATTAGTTGAGATTATTGAGAGAGAGCACTGTGTACAGAAGTGATTCACAAAGTTTGCAAAACTCAAGGAGACGATTCTTCAGCTTATCTGGCGCAAAAAATATTCTATAAAGTTTTTAAACATTCTCAATAGTTTCAGAGATATTTATAAATTAATTTCTTCCCTTGGATTAAAACTGTCATAACTTTTTTGCTCTTTAAAGTGTGCTAGCAGATCCGATAGCTCCAGTAGAAAGAGGGATAAATTCCCCATTTGATAGTGATAAATAAGCTTTAAAAATTATTCCTTTAAGTGTTTCATTTTGTGTTTAATCATGAAACAATACAGTTTTTATCATTTCGACTAGTTTTAATATGCATTTAAGCCTGAGCAATTGTCAACAATGGCTATCGAACGGAGAAAAAATTTCTTCGTATAATACGAATTTCATGTTCAAAAGATAAAATAATGTCCCATTTTTAAGAAAAATACAAAATTAGCGGAAAAAATTGACAAAAATGAGAAAATCCGCTTTAAACCTCTGATTCGATGTGGCTGTTGTGTCTACAAGAAAACTTCTTTACTTAATTATTACAATCATTACCCTTAGTTGTTACTATCTATTAATTTACTTCTAAGCAGAGTTCTTTTTAGTTCTACTTCGGTAATCGTTCACCATAGCACCTTAGTATGTCGTTAGTATAAATCATGGTGAATGATCATTATTTTTGTTTTATAAGTATTTTTTTTTTTTTTTATTAACACTATGAATAAAGAAAAAGGAAAGCATTCACCAACTTTTGAACACGATTTTCGTATTCAAACCCTACTTTTACATTAATGATCAATTTATCCTAGGAATGTTTTTGGTTTTCAAACTTATATGAAATTTTTATTACTTGGATCTAGCACTATCCTATGGGAAATTTATATCCCTCTTTTTAATGTTGGTATCAAATTTGATATATCTTCAAGAGCAAAAAAGTTATGACAGTTTTAACCTAAATAAACTGCTTTTGGAGAAAGGATAATATTTTATAAATATATTCGAAATTATCGAGAATTTTTAAAAAATGTATAGAATATTTCTTGTTGCAAATAAGCTTAAGAATCATTTCATTTAGTTTGGTGCATAGTTTGTGAATCACCCTGAATATGTATCCAACCGTATATCTTTTTTTTTTTTTTTTAAATATTTATTTATTTTTAGAATTGCAAAATGAATCCTGGGATGAAGAAGCCAGTGTTGTTCCAGCTGTAAGCGATTTGGAAAACCTTTTCGCGGAAATAATCGCAGTATTACAAAATATCGGCTTGTTTCAGAGTCAAATAGTGAGCAGTTTCAGTCAGCTGGACATCTCCGAAGGCCAGGAGATAACGGCGCACTTCTGTTTCATGAACGCCCCCAATGACATATACGTGCAGTTGACCGAGAGCGAAACGACTTTAGTGAAAATAAGAGAAGCTATTAGCGCCCATAGCAATTCGTCATCGGGATCTATCGCCTGTTCTGACATGGTTAGAGCAATGCCAGTCTTGGCGAGATATCCCGACGACGGTCTGCTATATAGGGCCATTGTTAGGGAAATATTCAAACCAAGCGATAAAGGTTTTTTGATTAATTTTCTGCACTTAAACAGAAAGATAATTAATTTTTTTTTTTTTTTATTCCAGTAAGTGTCATGTATGTTGATTACGGGAATCTGGCAACAGTTTCCTCTTTTGATATTTTCACCATCACAAAAGAGTTAGCCTCTACTCCTATCCAGGCCCTGAGGGTTGTTCTGAACAACCTGAAACCGCCGGAAAACGGCTGGCCTTCTGAACTGACCCGATACCAGACGATGTACGAAAACTTCGGCCCTATCACGGTTAATATAACCAAGGTGAAAATAGTCGACGGCGAGATGGTTGCAAACGCCATGGCATCCGAGAGTCTGGTTTCTCAGTTTGAAAAAGGCTCGGAAGAAGGTATGTTTTATCATTTGCAACAAACGCAAGACGATAGTTAGAAATACAACTAATTTTCAGCATCTCCAGCGAAACAGACCAGTGTACCAATTGAGAATATGCAGAGTGTTGAAAAACCAGAAAATGAACAAGTACCAGGCATGTATTTTATATTTTTCACTATGAATTATAATTGAAACTGTTAAGCCTTAATGTTCTAAAAATTGTAAAATGTTTTCTTCAGTTCGTACGCCATTGTTATTGGCAATTTTCTATGTTTGTGGTGATTAGTGATCGTTAGTCGATAATTATTCAGAAATCATGAGATGCGGCCCGGTGTGACAATAGATTTTAGAAAAACATTTTCTTTATCATACCATCTTTCAAGCTTTATTGAGATCATCTTCAGAGCTCCAAGTGTTTGTTTTCTGTGTATTCTGTCGTGTTGAGAGGCCTGAAGATGATCTCAATAAAGCTTGAAAGGTTGGCACAACAAAGAAAATGTTTTTCTGATACCTACATCACACCAGACCGCATCTCATGATTTCTGAATAATTTATTATGCAGTGTTAAGCCTAGAGGGTTGTTTTATCAAAACAGGATACAAGCATGCGGCCAGAGCAGTTATGTTATGAAACTTGCTTCCCTCCCCTAGGTCAAAAAGTATTTAATACATTATTGCTTTCTTAGCATAAATATATAAAAAGTTACAAACCCCAAAAGACACTTAATATGGAGGAGGCCAGAAAACCTTTTTATTAGAGCACCTTTTAAAACTCCTAAATAATAATATGCAGTGTAAAAAAGTATATTTAAAAAAAAAAAATGCTACCCTTTTTCTTTTTACAGTTGAAAAAAAGCATAATAATTTTATTATTATTATTATTATTTGTTTTATTTTTAGGAGGGTATATCAACTATGATATTATATGAACCCTTGAGGTGCCAGGGTTTTTGAATTAACTCCATTAAAATCCACTTTCAACAAACAACAAAGCCTTAAAAAAAAATCATTGGGAAAAAAATAATATATACACATATCACATTATGTTATAAAATATACATTTTTGAAATTGCACAGATTTCCGAATTCTCTACTGTGTGCATTCAACTTCCATGTATGCACCACTTTTTTTTTTTTTTTTTTTTTTCCCTCCCCCGTTAGTCGATAATTATTCAGAAATCGTGAGATGCGGTCTGGTGTGACGTAGGTTTCAGAAAAACATTTTCTTCGCCGCGACAATGTTTCAAGCTTTATTGAGATCATCTTCAGGGCTCTCAACATAACAGGCAAGAATGACATCTCTACACAGAAACACTTCGAGCCCTGGAGATGATCTCAATGAAAATTGAAACATTAGCACGATAAAGAGAATGATTTTTTTTTCCTTCTGAAACCTACATCACACCCCAGACCGCATCTCATTTCTGAAGAATTAATTCCAAGTTGATTTTACCTTCGAAGGCTTGACTTTTTTGGCACGTCGCTAACACCATAAGAAAGCTTATTAAATGAATGAGTGGCTTCTTAATACACAAAAACAATTAATTACTATTAATTAATAATCACTATGAAGGCTTAACAAATGAAAAAACATGTCCTGAACTTATGTGTAATATAAACCTGTTTTTTTCCAAATTATTGTCAAGCTTAATCCCGGAAGACCCTTTTGCTGGGTAACAAGTTGAACTTTGCACCAATTAACAAAAGAAAAGTAAAATAATTTTAAATTATATGGCAGTTTCAGCGTGTGTAAAATTGAATAATTGAGCCTCGGCTGAAGTAATTTTTGTTTATAACACGAATGCAGTAAGTCTTTAGTTGAACTTAAGATATATTTGTGTTTTTTTTTCTTTTTGTAACATTTTAATAACAGTAAATTTTTAATTGTCGACTATTTGTAAATGGAATTTGTCCGCAGTTCGACCGTCACAGATTATCCCCGACTTGGCTATTGCCGTATAATTTTCTACCGCCGGATGGTCGAGTTTATATTTAACTTAGGTTTGATTTTCTTAGATGTTTGGGCCGAGAAATTGGATTTACTCTTGGACCAGTTCTTATATTCGAAAAAGATAGCGAAGCTCGGAGAAAACCTTTATTTGGTGAACGTCGAAGCTGCCAACATCGAGGTGATGGCTGAGGTTCTCCCCGGGAAAAAATTAACTCAAGAAATTCCCGAAAGGCATATAATTAATGTCATGAAAATTGGAGACGACAGGTGAACTGTTTTAACTCGAAAGTTATTTTATTTATTTTTTAAACGTTTTAATTTGTTTTTAGGTTGTTTGTCGACTTTTATAATCTGGATGGCGACGATTGCGGGGAAGGAAGTGATATTTCTTTGACCATTTGTCCAGTCTGTCCTTTTCCTGTTGTAAACAGAGTCGATTACTTTTACTTGTGTCATTATGAAGGTGCTATTTTATATCTGCAGAAAAGTAAAGATTCTGGTAAAAACGGCGAGATGCTCGAGGAACTGTTCGAATTTTACGAAAATACCCCTGCCCAAAAAGTAGACTGGGAGCCAGGAATGCTATGTTGTGCCAAGTCCGCCGACGGTAATTGGTACAGGGCTAAAGTCATCAACGGTCCCGATATGATGATCAAGTACATCGATTATGGCAACACGGAAAAAGTCGGCCTCAACCAGCTAAGGAAATTAGACAAGAAATTTGCCAAAGATCCTGAATTCTGTTTTCCCGTCCTTCTTCCAGTCGAGTTGAAACAGAATGAAGTCCCTTTTGAAGATTTGGTCGGGATGTTCGAATTTAAAGTCTCACTTTTGAAAAACAACTTGGGAAAATGGGTGGGCGATTTGGTTTTTATGCCCACAGGGGAGAGGCTCTCCGATAGACTTGTTAATAACGGACAAGCGACATTGAAGCCGAATTCGCTGTTCGCTCCTGAAAACCTTTCCGTCGACTGGGATTTCAGAGTCGGGATGAGGTTCAGCGTTGTCGTATCGCATGTGGATTCCCCTACGATGTTTTGGGTCCAGCTCACGAGGGACATCGACAGGATTGAAGCCGTACAAGAGGCGCTCACTGACACTTTAAAACCAGGCAAGGAAGGGCAAGTATTTGCCGCACTCTACCAACAAGACAACATCTGGTATCGAGCTGTAAAAACCAAAGACGACGAAGTCAGATTCATCGATTACGGAAACACAGACGTCGCTCTAGAGAGACGTCTGATCCCTGAAGAACTCGTGAAGCCTGAAAGCGGTTACGCTCTGCAATTTTTCCTCTGTGTCAAGCCCATCGGTAACGACTGGTCTGAAGATGCCAATAAAATATTTGAAGATTTCATCGAAAGAGAGTTAGAAGCGAAAATCATATCTCTCAATTATAAAATCGTCGTCGATCTTATCAGCGAGGGTACTTCTCTTTCGGATCTACTTATAAAAGGAAATCACGGCACATTTACAGACCATTCTCCGCAGATTGTTTCGGAAGCAATGCCAGAAACTACGAACAAAAGCAATGTAACGCAAAATAAGCAGTTGAGCAGACCGCTTCCTCAAAACAAAAATACAGATTTGCCTGGTGTTCAGAAAGTTTACATCTGTTACCTCAATTCTGTGAATAATTTTTCGATCCAGTACGAATCCCAGTCGAAAGAATTGGAAAATCTTTTAGGCAGCCTTTTAGAAGCGAATACATTCGAAAAACTCACCGATTTCGAAGTTGGCGATTTGGTCGCCGCCCAATTCCCCGAAGACGATTTATGGTATAGAGCAAGGGTTCTTTCGAAAGACCCTTTGAAAGCCGTCTTCGTAGACTACGGCAATACGTCTTTCATATCGGAAGTGAGGAAATTACCCGAAGAGATGTTCAATATGCCCCAGTACGCCATACCGTGCAGTCTGAACATCGACGAGACCGAAGACCTCAACGAGAAATTCTACCAACTCCATAAATCTGGAGATGCGCCTTTTGAAGTCGTATACACTACAAGAGGGGATCCGAATATAGTCACTTTAAAACACTTCGAAGGAGATGACATTTTAAATGATATCTTACCATCAAATGACAGTATTATAAAGAAATCGCAAGAAAATCTAAGTTCGCCCAAAGAAACCGTTAAATTAGATGACGAGAAAGAACAAAGCACAAAAATACAATCCAAACTATCACCAGAAAAGCCGGAACACCTCGAGTGTTTCAAATCCTGCTTGATCGCTTATTTCAAATCACCGTCTCTTTTTTACACCCAAACTCCCGAGCACTCAACTCAAGTCGAAGAGCTAAACGAGAAACTTGCCGATGCTGATAATTTCCCAGATTTAACTTCGCCCTTGAAACTCGGCGATAAAGTGTTAGCGCGATTTCCAGAAGACAACGCTTGGTACAGGGCCGTCGTTATAGAACTGCCGAACACTGTGTTATTCATCGATTACGGGAATGAAAGCAAAGTCGAAGAATTCAAGAAACTACCCGAAACTATGGATTCGCCTCAGTTGGTCTACAAATGTTCTCTTTTGAAGCCAGAAGGAGTCGAAACGTGGAGCGAGAGCGCTGTGGATAAATTCAAATCGATGATCAACCTAGAGATTTATTTCGACGTGTACGTCTTTCAAGACGGGGATGAGAAAGTGGTCGATCTTTACGTAAGCGGGAAAAGCCTGTCTGACGAACTCGGGAAACTTTGCGGACCGAACCAACAAGAGTTGAGACAGTGCATACTGACGCATTTTAACACATTAAACGACTTTTACATACAGAACATCGACAGTCCTGAGATGACGATAATCGAGTCCTCTATGCAAAACCAGCTGACGCCGATTGATTTAAAGGACGTTAAAATAGGCGACTTCATAGTTTGCCATTTTGAAGAACCCGAAAGTTTTTACAGGGCGAAGGTTTTAGACGTGAATCCGTTAAAAGTGTACAGCATAGATTGTGGGAATATAGATACAGTAGAAAAGGCTTTTAAAATGCCTGACGAAATAAAGAATCTTCCTCCGCTCGCTCTCCACTGCTCTCTAAATTTCAATGATAAAACTTTAGAAGGTGAGTTAGGAGAAAGACTAGTCCAACTAGCCGGTGACCTAGAAAAAATAGAATACACGATCGTCAGCGAGTCTAACGATAAAAAAATAGTCCAACTATACACAGGAGGGGAAAAGTTCATAAATGAAGATAAAATTAATGATCAAAATAAACAAACAGACGTAAAGAATGTGAGAATTGTCAAAGGGTTTGTCTCATATTTTGAAACTTTAAACAGGTTTTTCGTACAAGAAAATACCGACGAAATCGACAGGATGTCTGATATTCTTAATTCGAGGGAATTGGAAGAGCAGAACGTTATAAAAATAGGGGATTTAATAGCTGCGAATTTCCCTGAAGATGGCGTATGGTACAGGAGCCGCGTTATCGAAGTGGAACCGATTCAGAAAGTCCTGTTCGTCGATTACGGCAACACCTTGGACGTCACGGATGTCCGCCGGCTCCCCAAGGAATTGGCCGACGTACCGCCCCAATGTGTAGAGGTGAGTCTCAACAGGAAAAACGGCGATACGGTCTGGCCGGAAGACGTCAACCAAACGGCCCGGGACATGTTCGACAAGTACAAGGTTAAAATCGCCCAGTGGACGCGCGACGGGCGTAAAGAGCACAATATCAAATTTGAAGGAAACGATCCGACAAACTGTTTCGAAAATTCCATCCTGCCTGAAGGAAGTTTCGTAACTTCGACGGACGATGTGTTTCGACCTTCCAAAGAATGAATGGCTGTGTAATTGGAAACTTGAAGTGATTACTTTTCATAAATTTGTGTATTAATGTTACAAATGCTTTATTTTTTTATTGACAGTTGCTTAAATAATTATTTTAATCGTCACAATTATTGTGCTTTTTTTAATTAAACATAAAATTGTTATTTTATTTCTTACATATTTTTTTTTTCTTTTCATACATTTATACGTGTATAGAAGGAGGATTTTTAAGTCCTGTTGTTTAGTTATTTATTATTCAGTTACTGTTCCTATAAATAAGTCATTTAATGTTTAATTCCATATAATTATTGAAAATTAAATTTTGCATTTTAATTTATTCTCTTTATTAATTACCTCCGAATATTCTTCAGCCCTCTTTTTTTCAACCATAATCAACGTTTTAAGGTAAAACATACTGAGTTCAATATGTATATATATTTTTTTAACCATTAAATTTTAGTCTTGAAAACATTTGGACACGAGGAACGAGACCTTGAAGCCGTCAGACCAGAGCAAAGTATTCCAAATACAGAATGCCAAGCTACCTATGTCGCAAACTATCCAGTGAATTTCACACGTACGGAGTGACAGAAAAGCCTGAAAAGAAGAAAGGAAATTTTCAACCCCTTTCAAAGATATTCAGTTTTTTTTTATTTTTTTTTTTACTTTTTAATTATACAGTTTTCATCGTAAATTACAGCTCCTGAATCCCTGAATTACCCATTTTTTGGGAGACCCAAGAAAAAAGTGCCATGAATTTCCTTTATTTATTTAATTAAGACACCCTTGTACAAATTACAATTTAATTTTTGGTAAAAAAAAAAATTCAAAGACCACTAAATTTAAAATTTGGAAAAAAAACTAAATGTGCTGTCTCGGAAAAATTCACTTTAGAGCTCGACAAATTCGTTTAGTAAACTATCTTGGGGTATGCCCTTTTCTTTAATTACATCCGGGATAGAATGTAATGCCACGAATAATTTCTTTTATTTTCTTTGCAATATATTATTATTACTGGTATGATATATATATATACATATATATATAT
>CM077110.1:14491174-14515434 GCA_039619505.1 Cimex hemipterus | reverse complement strand
GCCTAAATTTCATTGTAAATTCCAATAAATTTGAGAAAACTGAAAAGTGCTCTTCGAAAGGAACACTGGGGACCAAGTAACTCTGGTAAATCGCTCGAAAGGTTGAGCCTTTGCCTAAAGGGTTGTAAAGTGGGGCACTATTATACTATTATTTATTATTATTATTATTAATCTTTATTATTATTATTGGTATGTTATGTTATATGTAATCCAGGCTAACCCACATACACATCTATATTGTCCATGACTGTAAGAGATTAAAAATTTTAAAAAAATTTAAAAATAAAAAAATTGAATTTTTTTTATTAAAAAAATTCAAATAAATAAATGATAAGTGTATATTTTTCTATAATGATAGTGAATATGACTTAACTGTTTTTTTTTTCTTTTTTTTTTTTAGTTTTAGTTAACGTTTTATTTATTTTTTCCATTATAAAAAGTGTATATTCATTATAAAACTAGAACAGTTGGTCTGGTTATACAAATTAAAATAATAATTTTAAAAAATGACATGAAACAAAAATGAAGAAATTTTATGCATATTATTTATTATTGGTACGTTCTATTACAGCATAGACCAAGATATTCATTATAAAACCAGAAATGTCGGTCTTGTGTCAAAAAATCAATTAATTTTAAAATATTTACATGGAACAATGGAAAAGTTTTATACTAAATAGGAAAAAGTGACAGTAATGTTATGTAGCATCAAAATAAATTTTCCTCTATTTGCATGCTCCAATAAATTAATACATGGTTAATTATAATATTTGTGTATTGTTATTATTATTTATTATTGTTATACTATTTGTAATGAATGTAGGCCGACCTCCATACACATCTGTATTGTATGTGGCTGCAAGAGATTAAAAAAAAACTTAAAAATTTTAAATAAATAATATAATTTGTATATTTTTCTATAAATAATGAGTACAACTTAAATGTGTATTTAACGACAGTGAAAAAAAAAAAAAAAAACATTTTTTTAAAAAGAAATTTTATGTTAAATAGGAAAAAGTGGCAGTAATGTGATGTAATGTTACATTGTACATAATGTAGCCCAACCTCCATGCACATCTGTACTGTCTGAGGCTGTAAAAGATTAAAAAATTTAAAAAAACCCAAATAAATAATAATACTTGGATATTTTTCCATAAAGATAAAGAATACAACTTAAACTGTGTATCTGACACCATTGAATGTATTTTCTGTTATTTTATATTTTAGTAAATATATTTTATTTATTTTTTCCATTATAAAAGCATTAATCCATTATAATACCCATTATAAAACCAGAAAGGTCAGTTTTGTTATATAAATAAATTTTAAAAAAATTAAATAGAACAAAAATGAAGAAATTTTATGTTAAATAGGAAAAAAGTGACAGTAATGTGATGTAATGTTACATTGTATAATGTAGCCCAACCTCAATGCACATCTGTATTGTCTGAGGCTGTAAAAGATTTTTAAAAAAATAAAAATTAAAAATCCAAATAAATAATAATACTTGTATATTTTTCAATAATTAGATTAATACAACTCAAACTGTGTGCCTAACGACATTGAATGTATTTTCTGTTAGTTTTTGTAGTAAATAATTTTTTTTTCATTTATTTTTTTTTCCGATTTTGTTAACAATATGATTATTATTTTGTATTGCAGAGTCTATTTGTTAATATTTGGAGATAATTGTAAAATTGTAAATAGGCGCCAGTCCAAAATAGGCCTTCGTTTACGAACTACGAAGAACGATGCCGTGGGACGTAGAGCAACACTGTTCGTCGTAGAGGCGAGGCTGACTGCTGACAGCCGAGAGAGGTGAAAACTGAAAAATCCCCCTACAAATGATTTCAGGTTATTGACAAGGCCGTTTTTCACTCCAGGTCTACGATTTTCCCGTTCCTCCGTTTCGATTTTCATTTATTCCGAGAGGATTTTCTTCGGCCGCAGCCGTCCCAGCTGCCTCAGAGGCCAGATAAGAAAAAACACCCGAGCCCCAAACCCTAGAGGTGTCAGTTTGTGCGACTATCTCGTCCTGAGGGCCGCCGAAGGGAGCCGGGGTTGAGATGATCTCAAGCTAAGCGGACCCCGTTTTCCTCCCCTCATGGAAAAAGACGTCTGAATTAATAACGTCTCATCGGTAAGTCCGTACTTCTAAGTATATTCGCCCTTCTTCAACGACGAATGTTTCATATTGACAGAACATGTGTTTTCCCATGACAGTTTTTTCCTTTTATTTTACATTTTGTGTGTAGTTGTTTTTTACTTTTTTTTTTTTTTTAGTTTTGAAAACAATGAGTTCAAAAAGTTTCAAGGTAACCAACAGTTTGAAAGTTTTACGCGGTCGAGACAGTCGCAGCGAATGGTAAGCGATGGCCGGTGTCTGCTCACTGCGAGCATTTTCCGACTGGAGGGCCTATTCGATAAACCATCAGCCGAATCCAACCCAGCCGTTTCAAATATCCTCACTCTTTATACGAACTACCACATTTAAACAAAAAATTTATTAAAATCTACAAATTTTTGCCATCTGAAAGGATAAACTCATTTTCCACAAATGTGCAGGTTCTAACATGCCCTTTCACGGTTTGAATCCTCCGTTACATAAACTTCCAATTGACTTAATAAGAAAAAGTATTCTCCGCTGCATACTGATTTACGACAGTAATCACTTGTGTCAAAAACCAATAAAATGTAGGTAAAACTACATCGTCAAGTGGCCAGGGTGTCAGATCCTTATTTGCCATGCTTGCAGTTCTGGGTTCGTATCCCAGCAGATCATATGATTTTTTAATTGATAATGATGCGATTAATGTATTGCAAAGTGGTTTCACTTCTAGTCCATGATACCCAACAGATAGTTGGACGTTCAATCCTCCTTTATGACATACTACAATTTACTGATTAGACTGTTGATCCAGTGGTTACGGTGTCAAATTCGTATTTGCCATGTCAATACGAACATGAATAATGTAAATTGGTTTCACCTCTAGTCCACAACACCCAACAGGTAGTTGGATGTTTGACCCTTCTTTATGAGAATTATTACATAGCTGTACTTTTTATTTTTGTTTCCTTCCCTGTTAATTTTAATCATCCTTTAAAAAAAAATTAAATTGGGAAAATCTTTGAAGTGAAAGAAGAAAGGATCTATAATTTGGTTTTTATGTTTTTTTGCTACAAGCATTGGTGAAAGTCTCTATTGTTATTTTTTTTACTGGGGGGGGGGTTACCAGCCATGGGGTCAAAGGGCTGCCGCCGGCTCAGTCCATGATTGTTCACGTTTAAAGACGGTCATCTCTGGAATTTGTCCTTGTCATCGTCCACATCAATGAGGTCATGGTGGTAGATTTTTTCTGCCGAAAACGGCTAGCAGACTCTTCCATAGACTTGAGTTTAGTCATCAGCCTTCGTTCATCGTGCATCAGTTCTCGTAGAAGACGTTGGTTGAGTATAGTTCCGTCAGGAAATTGCAGTGAGTCGTTCCAGTCTGAGTTGTGAAAAATCCGGCCCAGAGGACCATTTTACGTTGGAGAGTGGGTGTTTGTCTTTCTCACACTGCCCTGCTCTCCGTTTCAACAATGCCGTTAAAACTTCCCACTTGAAATTGGGTGGCCTCCAAACCCGGTAAAAGGACTATCCCGAGGAGAACGCTCATTGATTCTAACATCAAACGTTCAGGGACCAGCAATAATCAATTTATTTTAAGACTGCTTTGGTCAAAGAGTTAGTTGCCGCCTGAGCAGCTTTGGGTTCAAACCCCATTAGAGCTGATGTTTTTTAAATTGATAATGGTATGAATAATTTAAAGTGGTTTCATGTTTCGTCCACGACACCCAACAGGTAATTGGACGCTCAACCCTCCTTTTTGACAATAATTAATTTACTTATAACTGCTTAGGTTAGGGTGATTCTGAGTTCGAATCCCAGCAGATCATGATTTTTTAAATTGTTAATGATTTGCATAATTCAGTGTGGTTTATTCCCTCGCCTATGGCACCGAGCAGGTAGTTCAACATTCAGCCGTCCTTTACGGCTGTAATTTATTTACTGTTAATTGTCCATTGTTTAGTGGTTAGGGTGTAAGGCTCAAATGAGCCATACTAGCGATTCTGGGTTCGAATGTCGCCAGAACCCATGACTTTTCAATTGATAACGATATGAATAATGGGCTGTCAAGTGGATTTGATACCTCATCAACAATGGCGATTAATCCCTATTAATTAATGCCCTCCTATAGATAGAATTTTTTAAAGCAATTTTGTATCTCTCTTTTAGAAGGTTTCCGGGCATCATTTATCACCAAGGTCTATCTGTTGATTTCTACCGATTTTTTTTTTCCTATAAAATCTTTGTAGTACTCCTTTAAAAAAGCGTTTCTGTTTCTGTTTGTTCTCTGTCTAAAACACAATAGTCCTGAAATGAATCAGTTTCGCGATAACAAAAAAAATAAACTATTTAAGTGTCCCCCTCCCCAACAAAATAATTTTGCCTACTGTTCATGAACTGTCATTAATATTATCAAATTATTTTGTAGATTTTTGTTTGGAACTATTGATCTGAGAAGGTTGCCCATTCGTACCGTCGACCTTTGCAAGTTGTCACTTGTAATTTCAATACATAAATTTAATCATTTTAAACGATATTTCAACATTTACGCTGAACAATTACAACAATTTCAATTGGAGTAAATTATCGAATGACAAATAGGTGCCCAGTCAGAATATTAATCGATTTATTTATATGAATTAAACACTGATAACACAGAATATTCCATGTTGTATTTTATCTGTAAACAATCTGTCCTGCATTAGTATGCGATTAAAATTCTCTTTATGCTAAGAGTTCTACTTGTCCCGTTCAACATTTGCAGTTATTTTGTAAACTGAAATTTATGAATATGTAACAGTAAACGATGGTTGACGTTTCGCATATCTCTTTCCTTAAACATATTTTCTACTTTGTCAATCTGTTTTAATTTAGTTTTTTTTTTTCCTTCATTTATTTATTTTATAACAAACTTTGGTGATTGCTGGTCATCTGTCAACGCTTTACCATTCGGTTTTGTCAAAATGTACATTCAATTTGATTAAGTCTTGAGGAAAAAAAAATTACATTTCAATATTTTTCTATGAATTCAATACACTTTATAACCTTGGGAATTTTTTTTTATGTTTGAATTTTTTTGGTTTTTAGAGAGCTGAGATTAAAACCATGATGGACGATGGTGTAAACGAAAACATATGTAGAGTTTGTAGGTCAGAAGGTAACTCGGACAGGCCTTTGTTCCATCCGTGCATATGCGCCGGGAGTATTAAATGGATCCATCAGGAGTGTCTTGTACAATGGATGAGGTACGTTGTGTGGTAAATGAGCACGATGGGATTAAAAAAAAAAAAAATCTTCGAAATAGGTACAGTCAGAAGGAATTTTGCGAACTATGCGGATACCGGTTTTCCTTCACTCCGATATACTCTCCGGATATGCCGAGGAGGCTGCCGTTGCGCGACGTCGTCGGGGGCCTGTTGAGCAGCATGGCGACGGTGGTGAAGTGTTGGCTCCACTACACATTCGTCGCCATCGCATGGCTTGGAATAGTACCGTTAACCGCTTGCAGAATATACAGATGCCTTTTCAACGGATCAGTAGATTCTGTAAATAAAAGCAATTGTTGAAAAACAGAAAAATAATAATTGACACTTTTGTTTTACAGGTTTTAACGCTTCCTCTAGATATGTTGTCAACTGAAAATATAGGATCGGATATTTTCCATGGGTGTTTTGTCGTGACGTGCACCCTTTTTGCGTTTATCGGCCTTGTCTGGCTCAAGGAGCAGATCGTGCTCGGCGGTGGACCAGACTGGCTGGAAAGGGGTGCTGACGAGCAGCCCATCGGGCAGAACTTGCCACCTCAGCAGATCCAACCTCCTTTACCGCCGCCGCCACCTCCACCACTACTCGTTCAAGAAAGACAAGGCAACAACAATCCTCAAGAGCCTCCAATAAATGAAGTAATTTTTTTAGAAAAAAAATAATTTTATTGTTAAAATCTATTATTTATTATTATTCTTACAGGAAGTTGGTGAAGGGGGTTTCGGCGAAGGTGGTGTCGAAGAAGGGGTGATGGCAGGCGGTGACTGGAATCCGCTCGACTTGGACAGGGCCGCGGAAGAGCTTACCTGGGAGAGGCTCCTGGGCCTCGACGGTTCTCTTGTTTTCTTAGAGCATGTATTCTGGGTCGTATCGCTCAACACGTTGTTCATCCTCGTATTCGCATTCTGCCCTTACCACATGGGCCATTTTGTCATTGTCGCTCTCGGTATGAAAAATCATGTCAACGCTTCACACTTTCAAGGTGAATAGAGTGAATGATTTTTAAATTGAATTTTTTAATTGGAAAATTTTTATTTTTAAAGGACTCGTAACCACACTGTGCGGCTATTGTGTTATTGGGATTTGTCTAGTCGGGTTGCATTCATTGGCGGCTCTTTGCAGTTTAGTGAAGTCAAGACGGGTCCTCGGCCATTGTTATGTCGTCGTAAAAGTAAATTTTAAAAATTGTAAAAGTTTACGAATGGATTTAATATTAGAAAATTTTCAGGTGTCATTGCTTTCTGTAGTAGAGATCGGCGTTTTGCCTTTAATATGCGGTTGGTGGCTTGATATCTGCTCGCTCTCCCTCCTGGACGCCACTTTGAAAGACAGAGAAGCGAGTTTTAGAATGGCGCCGGGTACATCCATGTTCATCCATTGGCTCGTCGGCATGGTCTATGTTTATTACTTTGCCTCGTTTATACTTCTCTTGAGAGAAGTGATTCGCCCAGGTGTTTTATGGTTCCTTAGAAATCTAAACGACCCGGATTTTAGCCCGATTCAAGTAATTTAATTTTAAAACTTTCTTTTTTGAATTGTTATAAAAAAATTTGTCTCTTATTTCAGGAAATGATCCACCTTCCAATTATAAAACATGTTAGAAGGTTGGTGACATCCGCTGTGATATTCGGTTCCGCCGTCATCCTCATGCTCTGGCTGCCGATAAGGATACTTCGTTTTATTATGCCACAGTTTCTTCCATATGTCGTAACCATGCAGGCAGAAGCTCAAGTCACCGAACTTTCACTAGAACTTGTTCTACTTCAGGTGTGTTTTATTGTAAGCCACTAATTTTGTATGTGTATAATTATGAGTAATGAATGAATTGGCCCATAGAACAAAGATGATTATCATGAAGGATCTGACCCTCAAATGATTTTTCATTATTCTCTAATTAAGTCACTTGTTTGAATTGACAGTTTTTGATTTGGCAGGTCATACTTCCAGCGTTGCTTGAGCAATCTCATACACGTGCTTGGCTGAAGGCTCTGATCAGATTGTGGTGTGTGGTAGTTTCTCATATTTTGGACATCAAATCATATCTCCTTGGAGAGATGCAGACTCAGTTGCCGCAGGTGAACGCTCTGGACCAACAGGCGGCGGACGACAGACAGCCGGTCGATCTAGGCGCCGTGCACCACGCCCTGTTCCAGAGGGGAGGACCGACTGGTTTCCAGCCGTACGAGCGACCTAGATTCTTTTTCCTGAGGCTTTTTGTCCTCGTGATTTTGGTGTGCTGCAGCCTCGTAGGTGTCAGCCTTATTACGCTCACCGTTCCCGTCGCTTTGGGAAGGCAGGTCATGGTCCACTATCCTCAACTGACTAACTCCGGACCCGGGGGCCAAATCCACGAATTGTACACAGCGGCCTGTGGGACGTACATGTGCTGCGTTATGGCTAGAGCCGTCACTTTCATACTTTCTTGGCTGCCCCAAGGGAGAAGAGCGATCGTGGAAATGCTCTACAATTGGTTGGTTTTGACTGGAAAATCTCTGATCGCAGGGATTTTGCTTATAGGAATAATACCGTTACTATCTGGCCTTCTCCTCGAACTCATACTCGTTATGCCTTTGAGGGTGCCGTTGGAACAGACGCCCGTTTTGTGGTTCTGGCAAGATTGGGCGCTCGGCGTACTTTATACGAAAATCGTTTGCGCCATTACGATGATGGGCCCTGAATGGGCTATGAGACAAGCCATCGAAAGGGCTTACAGAGACGGCCTCCGCAATATGCAGTTGAAGTTCATCATTGTCGAACTTGCCATGCCCGTCATCGGCCTTCTGGCCATCGCCCTAGCTCTGCCGTACGTCATCGCCCAATCCATCATACCGCTGTTCGTCTCGAACACTTTCATACGAGTCGTCGTCGCACGAAGGATATATCCTTGTACATTACTACTCTTAGTCGTTTGCGTGCTTATCGTTTTTCACATTAAACAATTTGCAAAACTCTACGAGCACATCAAAAACGATAAATACCTGGTTGGCCGTCGTCTTGTCAACTATCATCATAAATCTTTAACTTCTTAAATAAAAGAAAAAAAGGAAAAAAAGATATATATATACAAAAATGGAATTAAAAAAATCCTGAAAAAAATGGAAGAAGTGGAGATTTTGTAAATAATTATAGACAACAAAATAATTTTTTTATTATAAATTAAGCTAAATTTGTTTTCGATGTATGAATCTGTAAATAAAGGGTAGCAAACTGAAATATTAATCATTATAACACGATTCATTTAAACTTTTTTTTTTCTTCATTTTAGATATTATTAAGAATAAAATGAATTGGTGGTATCTCACAAGGCTGACTAGATATTTAGTTGTCTTTCGAAGTCTGTCAACTACTGCTTTTAATATCCCCATTCTTTGCCCCAATATCTTAGTATTTTTCTTTTTCATTTCATCCTTCTAGGTTGGGAAGAATCTGAGTAGGATCCGACTGACTCTTCCAAACACTGCCCAGTGTCGGAGTTGTCATATGTTTTTATTATAGAGCTTTTAGGTCCATAATATTAATGTACTGGAAGGCATTTGGAATAATATTGAAATTGGCCAAAAAGACCATGAGTTTTTAGTGTTTTTAGACAACTATAAGGATAATTAATTTAAAATAAGGATGGATTAAAATCAGCTGTGTATATTGTGAACATGCATGGACATAAGGGTGTAGCTCTGAGGGATCCCTGCTTAGGAACATAAGAAAACAAAAGTAACACCCTGAAAGATTCAGCAGGTTTGTAGAATAAGATTTAAGTATTAAAAGTTCGCTAGCTAGCTTTAGCTTTTTATTTATTTGTATTTTTTATTATCAAGCATATACAATCCTTATAATTTGTAAATAAGATTCACCGGTATAAATTAATTTGTAAATAATAAATTTTTTTTTTTATATTCTAATATTTCTGAAGAGAGGTTGGGAAGAAAGCCGCTTGCTAAAGGAAGTAAGGAGCAGAAATTTTTTAAAAATTTCAAATACAATAAAAGAAAAATGAGTAAATTGCTGGGTTTGTAAAAATTTAATTGCCAAACTGTGGCAGATTAGGAGAGAGTTGAATCCTAGTCCAAGTTGAACGGGGAAAAAGATCTCTTACTAACTGGACTACGCGTAAATCATACAATAATAACGCATGGGCATCTTCTGGCCAGAAAGTGTCCCATTATACAAGAATAAAACGACTGTCAAACTTATTTTTCTGTAATCTGTGAATAATCTTGAGCCGAAACACTTTTGGTACATCTGGGCTGTAGGGATCTTTAAATTTATACAATGTCTGTATTTATTCAATTTATTAAAATTAATTATCTTGAAAGGTTGTTTCATCCCGCACTGAGGAATATCGACTGGTGTATGTGACATCTGGAAAGTAAAAGTAAGTTATTAGCGAGAATGAATTTGGTTTAATCCTGCCAAGAGGAATATATATTACTCTGGGGGAGAGAATACGACCAGACTTGCTTGTGTAAGGTAGTTGATGTATATATTGTATGTTTTATGTATATTCTCTAATTGACAGCTTGAGCTATAAATGAGAGGTTAGAATTTTAGGTTATCAACTTAGTTTTCATATTCAAGTCATTAACCGCGGAAAGCCGGTAATGAACTCAACTGCTTCTCAACCCCTAAACTTATCGCATTATTATTGTTGTTATTATTAACGGAGAAAGCGATGAAACCGACTGGTGTTGCTGTAGGATTTTTAGGAGGATCTCTTCGAGGATTTTGCCTAGGGTAGGAAGAGACATGAGAAACTATACTGCATAAATCTAGGATTATGTATATGGGTTTATTTATGTGTACATGGCTGTAGGAGATGACACTTCTCATCTGGCTGTCGTCTAACCTCAACAAAAAGTACCTTAACAAAGAGAGATCCGACTTCAGAGGCTGTACTGAATAAATTTATGATTTTAAATGTATTTATGTGCACATTGAACTATTTATAGTATAGAATGAAACATGTAAATTGTTTAATGTACACATAAATACATTTAAATATATATAATGAATTGCAAGAATTATATATTTTTAAACCGAATGTTATATATATTTTGCTATATATATTTTTTTTGCAAATTTTTATAAATAAACATAATAAGAATAACATAATAAGAACAATTTTAGTTAACAAAAAAAATTTTTTTTAGAGAATTAACAAATTAACAGTACAAACAGAACAAAAATCTTATTTTCTCTCTATTAATAATCTGCAAACGCTTGATTTTGTTGTAGGGAAACTTTCCATTGAGGTTTCTGAGCTTAAATCTTTGTCGCTCGTAAAGCTCAAAGAGGGAGAGATGATGGTGGGAATTTTCTTCCGTACAAATTCATTCGCCGAGTCTGTTTCGATGTAACTCAGTTTTCTTTTTTCCCTCCATTCGTTCTCCAAGATGCTGTTTGAAGAGCTGGAGGTTGAAGCATTTGGCAATGTTTTAAATACTGGCCTTTCCTCAGAGTCTTTCGTTACGTTCATCATATCACATGAAACGTCGATTTCCTGGTCAATTTTACACGGTTCGTAAAAAATTGACTGCTTACGTATAAAGTTACGCTTTGAGTCGATGAAGATCTCGCCCTTGCACAAAACATTCATGTCTTTGTTCACACCTAAAAAATAAAAATAATACAAGGTATGACAAATGGGATTTCTTTTTATGTCAAATTTTACCTGTAAATAATTTATTAATCATATCTGCCATTTGAACGTCAGTGTGGTTCGAGTTGATTTCAATTTTTTCTGTTCTTGCGGATTTATTAGTCAATGTGCTTATTTGGCTCGTAGCGAGATCCTGCAAGGATGTACGCTGGGTATCAGAGACTACGTTGTGCTCATTTTCACCGATCGTCGAACCAGGCGATGAAAAATAACAATCAAAATTATTTGGTGATTCTACTGAAGAGATACTGTCGGTGCTTAATTGAGTTATGTCTTGTACGGAGTGTTCATAAGACTTGGGCGATAAGTAGAATTCAGAAGGTATGACTGAGGAAATGTCACTGTTGTAAGGGGACCGGAATGAATTGACATTCCCAAGTTTCTGAAATATTATTTTCTTTCTGTCTACCTTTTCCTTGTTTAATACCTTCAGGAACTTTTTTCTAGAAATTCGACAGTTTTAAACCGAAAAGTGAGAAAATGATTATATATGACTCACTTGTTAAGAAGCTTCCCGCATACATTGGGTATGTGAAGGTAACGATATACCTTCCCAAGTATCTGAGACTTTTCCAAAAACGAATAATGCCATTGGAAATACAGCACGACTTGGTTGAAATAAATATGCAAATCTTTGTCTCTTTTACAATTGCCGTAAAAAAAATTGTACCATTGATGAATCGAGTACAACAAAGGTGGCCTTTGACCATTCAAACCTAGAAAAACTCATTCTAAATCTCTAATTTGATCCTTACCAACCATTTTTGAATATTTATCCTAGCTTGGTCTGCCAGTAAAAGACGGTAATTTTCAAATGACTTAGAGGAATCAGTCGGGATAATATTGTCACCAGGCCCACCATTGAATTTGGCGAAATGCTGACAGACCAAAGAATTGGAAAGAATCAAATTACACAACAGATCACAGTAGGAAATCTTACAATCCTAGGCTTAAAAAACAATCTTCGATTCAGTCTCACATAAAAAAGTATGGAATTATTTAAACTCAACAACATATTAAATTTATGACTTTCAACCCTATCACACCTACAAGTTAGCCTCCAGATGGTGCACCCAGGAATTTCAGCCCTCAATGCATGCTGTTTTTAAATTTAGATAAATACTTATAACTGCCTTTTTTACTCGAGTAATACGGTGGAGTTATCGACATTCCTCTATTCAGTCTATTGTATAGACAATGTCCATAGTCTCAATATTTTACTATTGGCTTTCTTGCATTCACACTAATAAATACATTCACTCTCAATATATGCCAAGCAAGATATCAAACCCGACCTCACAAAAGCTAGTTTGTGAGTAGAACTGTAATTTTTCACCTGATTAATTGATTCAACTCGATCTTACATATTTCTGTCATTGTAAATAGTCTAAAATGCAAAAATAATATCTGAGGTGAAAGGTTTTTTTCTTTTTCACTGTGTATCGCATGCATTCATAAAAAAAACTTTGACAGACTCTAAATTGACAAAATTTACTTACCAAAATGAATTTTAGACATTTTAAAACAAAATATGTAATTAAAAAATGCCCAATAATTCAAATCTTGGACTTAAATTAAATATGTCCTTCCTTCTCCTTAACCTACCAATATGGCTGTCAGTTTAACCTTACCTTCAATTCAACCAACTTTCTTTCTCTAAAATTAAAAATTAATTTTGTCCATTAGATAAATATACCAGTAAAATAAAATCAACTATTAATACACGTTACTGTGTAAATAAAAATATTTTAAATTATTTTACAAGCTTTTAGATGAATTTTGTTGATAAAGGAGGGAGGGACACGGCCATCTTGATCATTGTCCTATCATTTTAAAACCTTACAAAATCATCCTTTCGTCCATTATGAATCACAAAATAAAACTACGTGCATAATTTTTAATAGGTAATTGCATGTGTAATATAATAATAGTAATAATAATGAGGTGCTTTACTTAAAAATAATTACAAATTTACATAGTGTAAAATAAGCAATACAAATGACTGGATTGGATGTTCATCATCTGGATATATTAAGGTAAGGACTAAGCAGTCTATAAAAAAAACAATTATACTTGTAATATTAAAAATGTTTAATCAAAATTATATCAATGTTGATAAAATACATTATAGTTTGTGGCCAGATTGACCAAATAACTTCTTTCAATTAATCTTTTTATTGAAAGGTATTGGTTAAATGAAAGTCACAATAGTTTAAGTGGTTAGAGCAGCGGCGTTATTGAGCTGAAAGTCGTGTGTTCGAATGTTGGATGTCACTAACTTTTTCATTTCAACCAATACCTTACAATAAAACGGATTACTTAATTGAAAGTCGATAAAATAGTTAAACTAAAAACATACAGGGTAACAAAATCCCCTGCGATCTAGTTTTCCGATGATAAGAATGATTCCTTAAATATGTTTTAATTATTGTAGATCATTATGAAATAATACCTATGAGAGACTCGGTGGGAACTTTTTTCAATTTTGTTTTATTGGCTTTAGAAACATATACAGCCATATAACATCAGAAAATACATTTTTTTATGGTATTATAGACACTAGAAGTTCAGTCCAGTCTCTGTCAGAAAATCAACTGTAGCAGGGTAAACAGACACTTTTGTCAGTCGTTAAGCGATCTTTTATTTCCTGTTGAATTGCCTGAAGTAAACAAGAACTTGGACTTTGGGACCTCAAAGATATGTTTGGCATCTTCCAGTACTTTGCATAGTAAACTAAAATCATTCTTAAGTCCAAATCGATGAAGATGTGCTCCACAAATGGCTAACCTGTTCTTAAGCAGCAGATTGATGTTATTCGAGCACTCAGGAAATCATACTTGTAAAACGCACACGTCAGAATGTACACATTTGCCAGTCTATTTTATTCTAATGGAAATATGAAGATGCAGATCCAAATAGGGAACTTCAACATTGAGGTAGTCGCTATGAATGGCATCTTTAGCCGATTCATCGACATGTCCATTGTGCGTGAAGCCCGAGCGACCTTTAACCCAGAAAATTGTAACCATTTTTCCTTCCAACTTTAACTTTTCAGGCAGTATTTCTACATTGTATAGAGCACAGCCAGTTTCTCCCTTAACCAAAGATCCCTCAGTATATTTCATTAGTTCTTATGTTCTAATTATAGTTATGAAATCTTAAGCTTATTTCTTGGAGAATCTTCTAATAAAAGAAAGAAGCGGGAAGACTATCTTAAAATATTTTTCTCTCGGTGGGCAGATGTCAACTTTTAAATGTAGCCCTGCAATACCATAATTTGATCTAATTCTGTTTATTGAACCTTGTTCAACTGAAAATGATAGAACCAAAGTCTTTTGTTAATATTCAGCTTGTGATGTCCAAATAAAAAGTGCCTGGATTTGAAAACTTGTCCTATTTTTTCGTACTCTTCATATTTTTACTTCCTTGTATTGGGATTGGATAATTCAAAACTTTGCCTTCCCTCATGGCTTGTTTAGCTGTACAATCTACAATTTTCTTTCCTCCAGTAGAAATTTTCGACTTGCCTTTGAACTTCTGATTAATTTCCAAAGCTCTGTACTGAGCTCCTTGAAACTGTTAACTTTCTTAACCCAATAGTTTGTTGTCAAAAACCTTTCTACCCAAATAGTATTGTAGTAAGTATAGTTCATAGTTTTTGTTTCCAGCTAAAAAAGATTTCACCACAAAATTCTTCACAAATTCAATCTCTAGAGGTGTCAGACAAGATTCCATATCAATGATACCTATTGGTGTGTTTGAAAGATACTACGAATTCAAACACTTAAGTTTTTTTTAATGCATCTTGGTTGATGAGGCATAAAATATTGCCCAATGAAACTATCCTATTCCCATTTAATTTTAGCAATGACATCAATGCAGGAAATCCCGCAATAATTGTATACACCAACTCTCTTATATAAAGGAAACAGGTTTTTTGTTGTATGAATTTTTCCTTTTTTTTTAGACTCAAGTAAGGTTTTTCCAAGCTTGGATTAAGTCATAATCTAAAGAGGCAATAAGGTGAATAAGGTGGCCACAATCAAACCGAGCTCCAATTATTTCTGGTTGGTCTACAGTCTTTTTCTTGGTTGAAAAATGATCCCATTGTGATTAGCCAATACCAGTCATTTTTGGTCAATTGTTAACTTTAATAGCTGCAACTGAGTGCAATTTCACCGAAAGATCATAAAATTAAAGCACCCCTTCCAACCATGAAATTAATGTTACTTTCTCGGGATGTAATCTGGCTTTTGGAGTTATTATTAACGGAGTCGTTTTCCCCAGGATTTTTCTGTTTGAACAACTTTTCATCCCCAGCTTACAATCTTGTTAAACACGAAGATGAATTTGGCCTTCAACAAACTGAGATGTCATCTCATGTCGAGTTTGGATTGTTGGTGACGAAGAATTTGGTCACCGTCAATGGTCAAAGAACTTCCAAACCAAAATTTTTCATTTCTGAACTGAGCAACTTATAGATGGTGCATCACTAATATGCAGTAAAATACTCAAATATGTCATATAAGAGGAGTAAAACAATTAAAATGCGTAGCACAGCACAAATGCCAGAAACATAACCCCACTAATATTTTTAAAAAATCCTAGATATGTTTTTTTCTCTTTGGCCTAGTACATAATCATTTTGGCAGTACATATTACAGAAAAATCATACAATTTAAAATATACAAAATAAATAATTAAGCTTAATTATATTAAGCACAACTGTATGTCTCAGGGCCTTTTATTTTTCGTAATTCGTCAACCATCTTGTGATTTGTGTGGTTAACAGCAGTTCATTAATCATTACACTATATTATTAATTCAAATATATATATTTGTTGGCCATCTTAAAGTATATTTTTATTAGTGCACAGATGAAAAATTAGGATTCGAGTCCAAGATCAGTTCCCCGGGTTACTCTACCACTTGAGCTGTCATAACTTGGCGTTTAAGACACCCGACACTTTTCACAAAAATAATAAATCAATTACAAATACATTGGTTTTAAGAACCAACTAAAGCATATAATATTAATTTATTAATATTCAAGAAGGTCAATAAAAAAATACACACCTTTAATAATTTTATTTTCAAACGTCTACAAGTTAGGTTTTTAAAAAGTTTAATACTTAAAACAAAGTTATACTCAAAAACAATGATAATAAACAATAATAATAATAAAAAGAATCTGGTTGTAGCTAATATATCCGATTGATAAATTTTTACAACAACAATGTACGTTTATAACAAAATAAAAATACTTTTATTTACTTTTTTTTTTACTTTTTAACAACAAAATTTTAAATTATGTACACAGTAAACCTTGGATTAAAGACGTGCTATTGTTAATTTAAAAAAGTTTTTTTTTAAGCAATGTTAGAAACAAAAGTAAAATGTGAATTACAAATTGTGAATGCTTAATTTTGTTCTCTTCTGTCTGTGGCAATAGTAGAAAAGACAACGTTGTAGTTTCATCGTTTTCAATTTTTAACTCATTAAAAAAAAAAAAAGTCCTGATGCCATTTTAGCTATTTACTTTTAAATATATCACATGAACATTTCCTTAAAGGTAACGCTTTCACCAAAGTTAATCCGAGAGGCTTGCATATCTTTATAGAAAATTAAGGAGAAAAAAAAAAGGGTAAATTTCATCCTCGCTTTCTTCCTACTTTTCACTAACTCAAATCATCCAGTCACAAGTCCGAAAACGTAGGAAAAAAAAAAACAACTAAAAATTGTCTATCTTTTAAAAAACATCGATTACCATAAAAATCCTTTCCTTGTTTGAATAGTCTTAATTTTAAAATTTAATATTTTTTTAATTACAATTTTTATCTCATTTCGTTCACTTTTCACACCTTTTCCACGGCTATGCGTCATACTTCAAAAACTTCACCCAATCGCCTCAGGTCTTGTAATTAACAAAATATAAAATCGATGTACACTAATTAGGCTCCTTACTTCGGGAGTGTTAGTTTTATCAGACGCCCGTTATTTATTTATTTTGTTGTCAATTTTTTTTTTTTTTTATTTGTAATAAAGTTGAAGATATGAATGTACATTTTGGGTGGATTTCCTGGTTGCTCGGCAGGATTTTTGGGTTTCCCAATAATTGTCAAAACTTCCTTTTTTTTAAAATCTAAACAATAAAACTTAACTATACAACTGAAAGATTTGCAGTCCATATCACAAATAAAAGTTATCTTTCACATAAAAACAATTTCTACTTCTTTTTTTCTTTTTCTTTTCTTTTTTTTTTAAAAAGCTTGCATTTTTTTTTTTTGGTTTTGTTTTGCGATGTACAAGAAAGCTATGTACAAACTTTATTAAACAAGGTTTTTTTGTATATTTTTTTGTTATCTATTATGATTTTTTTTTTTGATTTGTAGTACTTCACCAACCTAATTTGCTACCATTTGGGGTGCATTTCTTTTCTTTTTCGTTTTTAAATAGTTTCTCAGTCTCCTGGATGCTCAGGGCAACTCCTATTCACATCAAACCATCGGTCGATACAACTAAAACAATATGAAGAGCAAATTAAATTATAATGTATATGTATATATAAATTTGATGTGTTCACCTTACCTTTTATGGTATATGCAAAGACAGGGTAGTCTCGCGATGGTATTGCCTTGGGTTAACTCCTCTAGACAAATAACACATTCACCTTTGTCTTCTGTCAACACATCCTCTGAAAAAATGAAATAAAAATAATCGACAAAGAAGGGAGGGGGAAACAATAAATGCTACAGGATTTGATTCATGGAGGAGGAATGTACTACAAAAGATTTATGGTGGGTTTGCAATAATCGGTGATAGCTTTGTGTTATTGGTTTTTGGACGTTGGTGGTGGTTTTGTAATCGTCAAGTTGTAGGTTTGTGGCATCAGTGTTTTGTTTCTGGCCATCATTGGTGAGTTTGGTCATGTATTTTATGGTGACTGGCTTGGATACAATACTCAGACTTTGATAACATCCATTTTCCCATTATTTAGGTAGCTTTGTGTTAATCACTGATGAGGAAGGTACAATAAGCCAGAAGGCTGCAGAACCTGGAGAGCACAAAACGAGCGTCCTTGTATCCTCCATTCATTGGTGAGTTTGTGATCATCAGTGGTAGGCTTTGGATTCAGTGTTTTGTTTTCAGCCATCACAGGGGTGAGTTTGTAGTCAGTAGCTTTGTGTTCATCGTTGGTGAGGAAGGTACAAAAAGCCAGAAGGCTGCAGAACCTGGAGAGCACAAAACGAGCGTCCTTGTATCCTCCCTCCATTCATTGATGAGTTTGTGATCATCAGTGATTGGTTTGTAGTGTGGTAAGCTTTGGCTTGAGTGTTTTGAGGATTACCTTGTTCATCTTGATCATAAATAATGTGAAAATGGATATTAACAAAGTCAGAGTACTGCACCTACCCCCAGCCACCGTAAAATACATGACGGGATAAATGGCTGAGGGTTAGCAAGGAAACTGATAATCAGGCCAAACTTTCCATTAGGGCACATTATCAACCATGAAAGTTTCCAAGCCATAACGACTTGCCAAAAGTATAGATCCAGACTATTGGATTAAGGTTAAGTAATTAGTTTGCCCAACATGTAAAACTGAATGGTAGAACTAAGTAAATCTAGGATGTGTTGAAACTAGAACGATAAGACTGGACAGTGCACACTCTAGAGGTGTATTCCAGGAAGAAGAAACAGCGGAACAATTCCTCTGATGGATACATGAACCCTTAAAGCTTTGGGATCTGCTAAAAAACTGCCAAGCCCACTTTTTACACCTTGCTATATATGAGTGCATATATAGCAAACACAATTCTCATGTCGAGTGTTAACTATGCACGACCTATACTTATTTGGGTGAGAATCCTTTTTTATGTGGGTCATCCTGCTCTTGATTATGACAGCCCTGCTCCATTACAAGATTTAGTTCGAAAGGCTTTCAGCTTGGCTCCTGTTTTGATAATTTACAGAATACGAGAAATAAGGGGCGTTTTTGTACAATATTCAACTGGAAAATCTAATATGCCTTTCGAATAGGTTTAAAAAAATGATGCCTGTGTATCCGCAGATGTAGTTGTTCGTCACGGTCGAATGTGAATTTTAAACCAACTTACCATTGTATATCAGTCTTGGTTTAGTGAGGCACATAACCAGATGACACTCGATGTCATCGGGAAGGACAAATTTTGAACAGACGGGACATTTAATTCCTGAAACATAAAAAAAAGAACAGTTACTACAGTTAGCGTTTAGGTGTAATTAACGGATAAGGCCCGAACGAGGATCGAACCTTGAACTTAGTCAAAATTGTTATATTGATTTTGACATTAAGCTGAGCTATTAATTTTGCATGTTTATTACCGGGGCCGTCACAATCCGGTAGTAGATAATCCCTAAGTTCTGGTATGATGCTCCTGATTGTCTCGACGAGCTCGGGGTCCGGGTCGATCTCTTCCGCATTCTGCATTGTTTCCATTTTAATAATTGAAAAAAACAAATATTCGATTGTTTCCGGACTGCGATAAAACAAAACACATCGACAGACTAAAAAAGGGTAAAGGAAACCGACATCAGGTAGTCCAGAAAATATTATGAGACCCGTGCTGAACTCTCTTGAAAAAAAAAACCTTTTCCGAGCGAAAAGGGGGAAAATGCAACGACATATTTTATGCCGTGACGATACTACGATGAATCTCGTGTAAATAAACAAAAGTTTTGAAGAATTGCTGAAAAAGGCCTGTTGAGTAGAGAGATGCAGGGGAAGAAAACACATTCCTTTCAAACAGTCCAAGTGACACTTGGATTTGGAAAAATAAATTGGAAATGAAATAGATAGGAAAAATAACTATCACGGGTGGGATTCGAACTCACGGACCTTCGGCTGGTTCGAATCCTGCTCGTGACATTACTTTTTCATATCAACCAAAAACCATCTGTTTAATGGTTCACTGGAATAATTAATACGGTCAATTATGGCCTCTAAACAAATATGGATTATATTTTTATTCATTTTTCTACAGAAAAAAAATGTAAGTTGTAAATAAAAGTGATGTTTAGTGAAATATAATAATGGACAAAGTTGGTCATTGGCTAACATTTTTCGACCTTACACGCTTAAAAGAACTTCCTTATACATTAATTTTCATCTCCAAAAGAAAAGAACATCGCATGTGAGGATGAAAATAGTGAAAAATGGCACCCGAGGCCTCAAGTCTTTTTATGGCCTTTCTTGCTACGATTAATATTTTTATATTTTTAAGCGTTTATATACGTCAAATGTTTTAAAGAAATCAACCGTGAGAGTTAAAGGTAAAATAATGGCGGAACACTACAGGGTTCTTCCTTTGTTAATATTTTTTATTGTGACCGGTATGCTCAGCCATCTTCTAAAGACAATCGCATGGGCGGGTAAAGCGGGGGCAGGGTCTATGGCTGGGCATGTATACGAAAGTCAAAACGAAAAATATTAACCAAGGAAGCGTCCTCGAGCAACATACACAAACCACATTAAATTACAATTAGTCACAAAGATAAAAAACGTTCTGATCGAGAGCCCACATTCTTCATGCTGGGCATGTGCTGTCTTTTCTTCTGAAGATGACGAAATTGACGAAGGCGTAAGAATGAAAACATGTTAACCAAGTTAAAAAGATAAAAAGCCATCTAATCAAGAGTTCGCAAGTGCCTTTTTTCACAATTTCCACTTACATACGGACCATTCTTCTTCTGAAGATGGCAGAGCTTGTGCAGTATTTTCTTTTGAAGATGAGACTTCAAAAAACATATTTGCTACAATACTCCTCTGCATAAAATACATAGGTCAAAGTGAAAAAAAAAAGCAAACTCTTTTGACTAGAAAACTTTACCCTTTTTCCTTTCAGGACAAAGCGAAGCTCAGACAGATACAATCAATACGTCCGAGGGGAAAAATACAACATATAACTAGGGGCTGAAGAGGAGGGGCGGATAAAAATTTCCAGAAATTTTTCAACTACTTAATACTGTTGATAGATATTTAGAAAAAATATTGATTATGTCGAGTTTAGCATTCAGAGGGATGTTGTAATTTAATATTAAGCCAGCTAAAATTCTATTAAAACCCCACCATAGCTGTAGGCTACGCAAGCTTCAAATTCGTGCCAACGTTTCGATCTTTATTGAGTTCATCTTCAGGGCTCGAAGTGTTTGTTTTCTGCGAAGTCGTGCCATTCTGGTTTGTCGTGGGAACTCCCAAAACGACACACAAGAATGGCACAATTACGCAGAAAACAAACACTTTGAACTCTGAAGATGATGTCAATAAACATCGAAACGTAGGCACGATAAAGAAAATGTTTTTCTGAAACCTACGTCACACCAGACGATCTCACGATTTCTGAATAATCAATGTACATAGGTGTGAATGTATGTACTTGTGTGACTGAATTATAGAAGTTAGTTTTTTAGTAGATTTTTGCATTCGTTGGGGCTGAAATGACCTAGAGGTCGCCTGGAGAGCCTGGCTCCTGTTGGCAAGGAAGCGATGAGGAGTGATGAACCTTTGGATGAAAGTCCACTATACTTATATGTTTTTTTAATATTTGGGAGTGATATTCCGCACACTTTTAGAGCTGCTCGTTTTGAACCTAGCAAGAAGTGAGTTTTTTAAGAAATTTGATCTGTTAATGGTTGAATTTCTCCTACGGTTACGCTGAGAATCCCAAAACACTTCCTCCTGCAAGGTACTGCTACGTTTAGTAAGTGTATTGGTGTCTCCCCTGCTTCCGTGCAGAATCTGCCCAGTTATACCAATCTTCTTTAGACGGCCAGTCTGCCCTGTTAAGAATCCTGTTACGATTCGAAGTTTTTTCCAGGTCCCTTCGATGCACTTCAAAAATGTGCTGTAAGTTAGTTGGATTGTTTATTCCCAATGAGTGGATTCCACGGTTTACGCATTTTCATTTGGTCCTTTTGGTCTAAGGTACTCATCGATAGTGTAAATCCACATAACAGAGAATGGCTCAGGGCCTATGTTTGAACTTAGTTTTTTGATGGCTGTTTGGCCATCAGGCAAATTTACTTTAGTGAATAAGTCTTTTATACAAAGGCCTCTTTTCCTTGGTAAATATTTTTAATTTTGACCCCCCCCCCCCGTTTGTGTTTTTTCCATCGTCAAAAGAGTAAGCACATCTAAGGGCGATTTGTGGAAAAAAAGGCACTACTCGTGGACCCTTTTTATTAAAGCCTTTTATTCCTTTCTTGATTAATATTTTTCATATCCAGCCATTTTGAAAAGAAAACAATTGCATATGTGGGTAAACGGTAAAGTAGCGTACTCGAGGACTTTTTTTTTAAATCTTTTTCCCTTGGTTAATAGTTTAAATTCTTACGCGTTCGTACAGTTTTTGTCATTTCCAAAAGAAAAAAAAGGAAAAATTTCAACCAGGATCTCTTTCGATTAAAATTTTTTCTTCTTTTTTCTGGCGAACATGAACGGTGCGCGCTTTTTACATTAATAAACACCCATTAAAAAACGGCAATTCAAATTCAATTCGAAAATCGTCATAAATTAAGGATCATATCAGAACGACGCCTAGGGAAAAAAAGAAAAGAGAAAATATGGATTCAGGACGATCAACATAACAAGTACTAGAAAAAAGAACTTATTAACATAGTATATTAGCGTTTGTTTAAAACAAGAGGTGATTCAGGTCAGCAAGCTTTCACTATTAGACATACTGCATACTATCTATGGTACTGTAGTTTTGGAAAAAGTAGTTTGGTCTGCGTGTGCCTGATAAAGGATAGGAAGCATAACGTGCAGATCACATCGCAGACCAAGATTGGAAAAAGTGAGTTGGTTAGAGAATGAAGATTTGGATTGCAATATGACACTTGAAGATGTCTCATGGATTGTGCGTAATGTTATGGCACGGTTGTTAGGTGTAGTAAAGAAAAATGTTATGTCGAGGAGGAAGCCGGTTTTACCGTAGAGGATGCGTCGTATGTGTAGAACTTCGTCTTGAGGAGGCCGTTCGTCTGGTATGCACGTTCCGATGATGATCCCCATGTCTTAATCGGTTCATTTCCAGTCGTCACGTCGCCGTCGGGCCCATTTTCCACCTCGGTCCTTTTCGACAAACGCAAAACGTAAACCAAACACTGACGGCTGTTGAAAATGGACGCCCTGGACGGACACTCCGGCATTACGATGTGACAAGAACTGCTCGCGATACCGCATCAACACTTCGGTCTTTTTTTTTTTAATTCACGAAAGGCTTTTATCGAAGAATTTTACTCGGGAATCTCGGATAATTTTTTTTATTTATTTTAATTTAGACAAATCAGGTGAAAAAGCGCAGATGAAAACGTTTTCCCACAAGTCTCGTTTTTAAAGTTTTTATTTTTTCATTTTCAAAAATTATATTTTCTCTTAAATATAACTTACTCTGAAAAACTGCCGCCGGTTTAGAGGTTTTGTGTCGCCGAACCCTCGTGCAACTCCAACGCTTCATCTTCTAAAAGCTAACTAAATTTCAAACTATCTCCAGACCCATTTCGTAAATAGCACAAACAATTTTAAATCACCGCTGTTTAACTAAATATTTGAGAGAATTTTTATTTTTTATTTAAACAATCAAAATTTCACAGTCGTTCCAATAGGAGGGGGGGGGGTAAATAAAAAAGCTGCATAATTTTTTTGATTTTTGTGAAAGTCTGTTCAATTCAAGAAAACACTCCTACGTCGAATTTAAATAAATAACTTTAGCTTTTCAACACCAATCTAAGAACAATACCAATATTTTTCGCCGGTAGCTGCCGAATTATGTATTTATTTATTTTCAATAGGAAAAAACCAACTTAGGGCTATCATTGCCTTTATGAACCCGATTCGACACAGACTAGGGACGACACCAAGTTAATGGTTTTGTCATACTTTCTAATAAATTCGTGATTTTGCATTTTTATTTATTGAGTTTGTGTTATTCAAAAAAAGAAAAAACAAAACATCGATCGGCACCTAGCGAGCGGAAACCATCGTACCTTACAACAATTGTCGGACCGCACTACCTCTTAATGCGACAATAGCTTCGTTTAAAACAAACGATCGAGTTGTTTATAAAAACGGATGATTTTGTAATATCCTTCAATACTGAGAGAGAAAAGAGAAGAGAGAGTGAGTGAGTGAGTGAGTGAGTGAGAGAGAGAGAGAGAGAAAGAAAGAGAGAGAGAGAGAGAGAGAGAGAGAG
>CM077110.1:14463041-14476025 GCA_039619505.1 Cimex hemipterus | reverse complement strand
GAGAGAGAGAGAGAGAGAGAGAGAGAGAGAGAGAGAGAGAGAGAGAATATAGAGATGATAAAGCACCCCGAGAAATAATACATAGCGATGACAGCACAAAACATACTTATTTCAATGTAAACCCAATTAAACGAGAATCAGAAACTCATGAATTTAATTAAACTTATTCAATTGTAATGATTAGAAAGAAAAACCACGGCAACAAAGGAAATTCGTTTAGTGATTGATTAAAAATTTTACTGATAATTTACTAACTAGGCCTTGCGGTGGGATTAAGTCGGCTGGGGATTAGTAAATAGGCCGATCAGATTTCGTGTTGTGAAACAAAATCCCATTCTCGAAAAGATTCCGTCTGATGTGCCCATCATGTCCGTAAACAACTTCTACGGTTTCATGTCGGAACATGCTACCCAATTCATTGCGGCAATCACAACATCCTCCAAGTAATGAGTGACAACTCGAGGCACATGCGGAGCATTGTCATCCATAACCAAGTCGTCCTCAATAAATAGAACAAATGGAAATTATTCAATGTACCTCAGAGGAGTCAAAGAATACGTATGACAATCAGTTCGGTGTGGGCGTGTCATCCACCCGTTACCGACTGTACTTGAAAAGGACTGTACTTCAATGCATGGCACATGAATCAAATTATTCTGCTCTTCTACTTATAAGGTCCCGGCCACCAGACCAAAGTTCAAGTGTTCAAGCGAGATGCTGATTTGGGAATAGTCGCCTTTTACTTGATGACTTTCCTATAGGAGAGAACCTGATGACGGTTTTAGAGCTCACCCTAAAGGTGGCTCCAGACCTGCGGTATTCGCCAAATGCTTAGCAAAGGTTCGCCGAATCTAGTGAGGATGGGTTCTCAGTTATTGGCCGGATGGTGCTACGCTAATTGTCTTTTCCTTGTCCGCTTTAAAGTGCACAAATATTAGCGAAGTCAAAGTATCTACACATTCGGGAACAGTGCTGTACAGATACCAACCGAAAATACCAACATCAATCAAAGCTGCTATTTATATTTCAATAATACACGATTCCTAACCTATGTTTTAGTGTAAATTAATGAACGAACAGCATAGCGTTGTTTATGTAGGTTAGGAATGGACAGGCCCAACGTAACAGTCTTGGAGTCTGAACCAACAATTGCGAACGCTTCTCTTCCTGATGACAAAAATCGGAACGAAGTTTTCGATAAAACGGATCGAAAGTAAGATGGGGCAACAGTACTCTGTGACGGATTTGCGACTGAATTTATTTATACCCACTACAAAAAACAGTAACCGCAGCTGCAGCAATGACATTTCACTGCTGTCCATCACGGTTGTTAGTGCGTCCGTTGAGGTTGGCATGGCACTTGGCCAATACGTATTCATTCAATACGTATGTTTCAGCACAAATACTAGCTGGTAGGACGAATCCCGCATGTTGTTTGATGAATGACAAGACGAGCATCTCGAGACTTGGCAGATGTTCGGCAGCAATCGGCATTCGACCAATACCGCATGTCTGGTGCCACCGTTACATTACGGACCGTTTGGAGTTGACTACTTATCAAGGAAGTCCGTTAAATGATGGTTGCGTAGTACGGCAAGAGCAACATATCGTCACTATCCGTCGTATCGCGGTCGACCAGTCTTCGATCGAGACTTCCGGTGACTCTAAATCGCATTAGAACAACATGGAGCCCCTAATGCAAAGAATGGTTGCTCGATGTGGCACACATAATAGAGGCATGTCATGCCTTGTCTCCATATAGAGAGCGAGGGGCTGATGGTGAAATAGCATCCTCATCGCTCCTCGTGCTGTGTACATGACTTGGATCGAAGGAAGATCGCCGTAGACCACAAATAGATTAGTTTGTTATTGTAAGCAGATTGATGGGGGAATATTTACTACTCCATCTACTAAATGGAACGAATGCTATGTGTGAATTTATATATTTGTGCAAATGCACATTGAATGTATGTTGTTACATTTCGCATGCTCTCGGGCTGAAATGACCAAGCTGTCGGTTCGTGGATGGTACACGGCGGTACACCCAGGACTTGGGCTATGTGTAACGGACTGTCCATCGTTGTACAATGCATCGGCACGGGAGAATCTTCTCGACATAAAATCGTACTATTTCTTTAAACTTTATTTCGTAATATAAAGAAATATAGGTGTTCGGTTTTTTGCGCCTTGAAAGTAAGTACTGTACGCAAATATACTAATTCACAAGATTAATATTGATTTGACGTTCTTCCTATTTACTTTTTACCCCTTATCTTTGTTTTTCTTCTCTGATCTCTACATTATATCTTCGGAAAGTTTTCAATTTGGTGCCGTCCAGAGCGGGTAGAACGCAAAACATTTGGACTTGTTTTAAAAAAGGCCATAAAACGGATTAGACGTGATGGAAAACCGGCACGCGGTGGTACTCAGTTTATCGTGGGGGGAGTTGGCGTGTCCCGACGGCGAAAGGTCTTTTCCCCCCTATAGTTGAATCAACTCCTCGAACTACTCCATCACCAGAATTTTTCTCGTGTTTAAAATTGCCTTTTTTCCCCAGCGTTCGTAGGCCAAGTACTTTGTGCCGAAGGGAACAAACTTCATCGTCAAGCATGCAACTTTATGATTATTAGCAGTAACAGGAAAATAAGTTCTATGTTTAACCACTGTTTTAACATGTTTCTACCTCTTTATAGTCAATTTGAAATAAAACACTTCATGGAACGTGTGAAGAATTTTGCTTTCATCAGGACTTACTATTATTAATAATAAACATACAGTGACTTGGCTTTTCCTTGCGATTTTATTTCTTTTTAACTCATTTTTTCAGACTCTACAGCCAAGTTATTTCAATTCGGTTAAGCTTTGGGCGTTATGTTAATCGACTCTCTGTGTCCATACTTCACCCCTCCCTGTCTCAGGGCATAAATCATATGTCAGTCGAGGATAACATATGCATATAATTTAAAAAAATATTAATTTAACAACGAGACTGTTAGCATTTGTACTGCCCCAGATATTCCACCGGGTGATTGGAGAAGTAGGCCATTCACGCTAATAAATTACATGAACATACTAGACTTCAAAGTACTTAATATTCCTAGTAGATTCTACTTCTCCTACATTAATAAAATACACTCACAGTGTTTATTGAAACTGTCTCTTATTGATCATTTCCATTCAAACCATAAAACAAATATATACACGATATTCATCCAAAATACAAGTACCAGCTTATTCATTATAATGAAAGAAACAATATTCCAAAACGTATGTACTTATTATTGAGGCTTTGAAGCTATTATTAATAATTTACTAGGTGAACAAATGATTAAATATAAAAGTTAGCAAGAGGGACATGTCTAATACACATCCACGACATAACCTCCATCCGGTTACCTTATACAGTACTGCCACTACACGTACCAGCTTATTCATTATAATGAAAGAAACAATATTCATAAATTTAAATATTTGTTGAGGCTTTGAAGATATTTTTAATAATTTACTGAGTGAAGAAATAGTTAAATATAAAAGTTAGAAATACAGACATATCCAATATGCATCCGAGATATAACCTCCACCCGGTTATCCTATACAGTGTAGCAAATATATATACCCATTTTATCCTAAAATTAATGCGTTATTTGGCCCTCTAATCGTGTTTTTTTTTTTCGTAAACTATGCTAATGAAGAACATAAAGCCGCCAGGTGTATGCCAAACAATTACAAAATTAATTAAGAGTGTGGAGAATATTTATGATGGAAAAATAAGTGTCAGTTTAATGCGATTTTCTATTTGTTTATCGAATGCCGAAAGCAGCAAAAATTGATAGAATGACTTCAAAGGTTTTAGAAGTTTAACAGAAGTTTCTGTATTCGGAAAAACGGCAGTATGAAACCAATCCAGACCGGCTTGGAAAGTGCAATTATCTTAAACAAGGGGATAATTAATAATCGACCTTCGTCGCAACATGACGCGGGGCCTTGCTTTTGTGACGAGACAAAAATTTGTCGCCAGGTCATGCTACATCGGCGGACATTAGTCATATAAAAATTGAGCTAAATTCAACACGGGAAAATTTTATCTTTAAATTTCTCTCAAATTTAATAATAAGCTAGAAATTAGGAGACCTTAACATCGGCGCTCTGATTGTTATGAAACGACATATGAATGCAGAGTACTCTTGCACCGATGTGACAGTTGCGTTGGTAGAACATCCATACGCGCTTTTACTGGAGCAAGTGCATATACTTTAAAAGAGTCGAACGTGATATTTCATGGCCTCGATTATTTTAGTCGAATGATAAGGACGTCGTGTCTTGAGTTTGTTTGTTGTTCACTTGTCAGTTACTCTCAGTGGTCCATCGACTGTTGATTTATGTTATTTTGCTTAAGAAAGCTGCAGGTGCATAATCATCAGTATCATTTCGTTCTGTTTTTCCGAAAAAGGAAATTTTCATCTCTCTCTCTCTCTCCGTTAAACTTCTAAAAACAAAGGACTTTGAAGTCGGATCGTTACAACAAACAAATAGGGAATCACATTCAAAAAGGATCCTCTTTACTTTCCATCACAGATATTAATTACGTACGCCCAATTATTACAGCAGTAACTATTTACCATAAACCGTGTAGATTTGTGTAATTCATTAGCATAATTTTTGAAAAAAACAAACAAAACACTATAGCCTCTATAATACAATAGTTTTAGGATTCGCGGGTAGGTGTTTTGGCTGTACTGCACAAGATAAACTTGTCAATTATCAATAATAACCGTGAAGTATTGAAGTTTTGACCAACAATTTTGCTTCAAATCGATATTAAACTATCATTTGAAACTACAAAATGATCGTTTAGAACTATAATTAAAAATACACTTTGGATAAACGATATGACCTCGGATGGGCCAAAACTTTGGGCACATTGTTCTGAGCTCCTGGGTTGGTATGGCCAATAATACTGCCTCCAATCGACAGTAAATGGCCAGTTAAAACTACAAATTGATCGATTAGGCCCACATCAAAAATACACCTTTGAATAATGATATGACCCCGGATGGGCAGCAGAAACTTAGTGCACATTGTTTGGGAAGACAAACTTTCAATTAACCATTCCGATCTGAGAGAGAGTAAGAATAACAGTAAATAACTTAAAAAGTGAGATAGTCCCGTCGTATACAATTAATATATAAATAATATTTAAAGATTATTAAGAAATAACATCGTGTGTTGGATAGGAAAACAAGAAAGTGAAACATTATATTTAAACCGAAGGACGGACAGTGATTTTTCATCAGTGCCCGTTATGTAATTTGACAAACCTAACTCTCCTCGGTGATATGACCTATATTATCACATCGTTAGATTGAGATAAGAAGAAAAGAAATCGCATCTAAACTCCAAAGAATATCTCCAATATTAACGGGGAAGAGGGTAGGGTAGAACCATCATCCCTTGGATCCGCTTATTACCGCTGTGCAAAATTTATAACTGCCTTGCAACAGAAATATCACACTACAAACGAACAAATTCGGTATATTTCAGACATTTTGTCCTTCTAGAATAATTTTAATAAAACAATTAAGCTTCTTTGGTAATCGACTAAAGGAAAACAAACACTAAGACAAGAGGAAATTTTAACAAGCAAAACATTAATTAATTATTAACGCAGTGCCAATCGGAGCGCAGTTCCGAAATTCGCAACCGAAGAATTGCACAGTGAAATAGTTTAGAAAATAACAATGATAATTTGGCCACTTTGTTTTAAGCTCACAACATTGATAAGTGGTTTAAACAACTTGGCTGTTCTGATAACAATATTACTTCGAATCGATACTAAACTATCATTTGAAACCACAAAACGATCGTTTAGGCCCATACCGGAAATATATTTTGGATAAATGATACGACCTAGGATGGGCCTAAAGCTGGGTCTCGTTGTGCCAAGCTCTTGGGATTTCCGACCACTAGTTCTGCTTCAAATTGATACAAAAACTTCAACTGAAGCTCCAAACTAGCCGATGGATAACATACCAAAAATACATTTTTGATAAATCAAGGTCAGACCTCGGTTGGGCTAAACGTTTCGTCTTGATGTTCTAAGCCCCTGAGCTTTTGTGACCAATGTTTTCACTTCAAATCGATATCGAACTATCGTTAAGAACTCCAAACAGATCGACTAACCCTACATTAAAAATACATTTTGAACAAAAGAACTCGGATGGGGCTAAAATGTGGTCGAGTGGGTTGCAACTCTTAGGCAATTCTCACCCCTTATTTTGATTCAGATCGCTAATAAAAGGGCACTTTAAACCAGAAAATAAGAAATTTGCCGCATACCAAAAATACAGTTTAGACAAATGATATGACCTCGGATGGGCAAAACGTGTGGTCTTTTTGTTCTAAGCTCCTGAGCTGTTGTGACCAATGATTTCACTTCAACTCTATATCAAATTAACATTTATAACTGCTAACTGATCTACTAAGCCTGTATCAAAAATACACTTTGGAGAAATTATGACCTCGGATGGACGAAAACTTTTGGCATCTTTGTTCTTCGCTCATCGGTTACTCTGATCGATAATTTTGCTTCTAATTGATATCTAACCATCATTTAAAGCTTCAAACTGATCGATTGGGCCTACACCAAAATTACTCTTTGGATAAATGATCTGATCTTGGACGGGCCAAAACTGATCTCTTCGTTCTAATTTCCTTGGCTATTTTAACCAATAATTTTGCTTCAAATTGATACCAAACCATAATTTGAAACCCCAAACTGATCAACTAAGCCGATCTGAAAAATACATTTTGGAGAAAAGACTTGACCTTGGATGGGCCAAAACTTTGGTCTCTTCGTTCTTAGTTCATTGGCTATTTTAAACAATAATTTTGCTTCAAATTGATACCAACCCATAATTTGAAACCCCAAACTGATCGATTAAGCCTATACCAAAAATACACTTTGGAGAAAACACTCGACCTCGAATGGGGCAAAAGGTGGTCGATGGTTTGAAACTCTTGGGCAGTTCTGATCCATTTTGCTTCAGATTGCTGGGTAAAAGAGCATCTTAAACCAAAACGTGATAAATCCGACGCATACCAAAAATACAGTTTAGATAAATGATATGACCTTGAATGGGCCAAACCTTTGGTGTCTTTGTTCTAACCTCCTGAGCTGTTGTGACTAATCATTTCACTTCAACCTGATATCAAATTATCATTTGAAACTCCAAACTGATCCACAAGGCCTATTTGAAAAATAGACTTTGAACAAACTATATGACCTCGGATGAGTCAAAACTTTGGTCTCTTTGTTCTAAGCTCCTGAGCTGTTGTGACTAATGATTTCACTTCAACTCGATATCAAATTATCGTTTGAAACTTCAAACTGATCGTCTAAGCCTATATCAAAAATTCACTTTGGCGAAAACACGACCTTGAATGTGCCAAACCTTTGGTGTCTTTGTTCTAAGCTCCTGAACTGTTGTGTCTAATCATTTCACTTCAACTTGATATCAAAATATAATTTGAAATTCCTAACTGATCGATTATACCAAAATTATATTTTATACAAATGATATATAATCTCGGGAAAAAAAGTTCGTTTTCTTTGTTCTAAGCTCTTGGGTTCTTTTACCTCTTATAGCATAAGTTATAAAAATATATTACCTACTTAAGGATTATAAAAATGAAAAATGAAAATTTTGTATATTTATTGGAGGTACAAAGGAAGCTAAATCTATAGATTATAAATCTTTTCAACAGACTTCCCGTCCCTTTCAAGGTTTAAGATGTGGCTTTTGATAAATAAATGACATGAATTATCGATAAAACTGACCACCCAACGTTATCTCCTGCGCTCGGCTCAAGACAACAGGGAACGATTTTATTTATCTAAATTAAAATGTAATTATCTCTCGAAAAATAAACCAGCCCTCGTTCGAACCTAAAATCACAAACCTTTCATCTATCCTAGAAAGGCGGAAAAAACGGGACACAACAAGGAGTTTGACCAAGATACGGAGTAAACTTGTTTACGAGACAAGATAATGACAATTTATACTGATACGGCTGTTTGTTTATACTTTCCCCAAATTGTGGAATTATCAATAAGATAATAATAAAATAGATAAGGAGGATCTGCAAAAGTTTCAACCCTTACAACTATCAACCCTAAAAGTCAAACTAAATATAGAAAATTTTGTATACCTCAGTACAATATAGTTCTGGCAAAAACGAATGGTGTAAACATGTATGTGAATATTTCAAGAAGTCAAATATGACCCTTGTAACTAAAGAAATAATCGTTAGTTTTCATGAGAGACGGATAGAGAGGGAGGGATAAAGACTGGAAATTTTCCTTTGTACAAATTGATAATTAAATCAAAACATGTTCGTGATTATGATGGCTAAGCATAGCAATATAAAAATATAGCAATATGATTTTTTGGCACAATAGGCATGTGCCTAAGCAAGTTATGGCAGAAAATCATTGCTCTCACATGTATAAACAACCGAATATCACACAAAATTTTGTGAAAGTCAATGAATGTGTGTAACCTTGGCATGTGGAAGTATGAACATATTTTTTGATATGATCAAGTGTGACGTTTTGAATGTAAGCTTGCCCCTTGCATGTACAAACATGTTAGCAGAATGATCACTATGGAATTCTGAGTTTAACATTTAGCACTTGCATGTACATTACAAACATGGCTTTGGTCACGTATGACAATGTGAAGTTTAGACATGACAAGTACAAACATGTTAGCACATTGATCACTATGACATTCTGAATGTGAGTTTAGCCTTTGCATGTTTTATACATACAAATTAGCATTATGATCAGGTATATCTGTTTTTTTTTGTTTTTTTTTTTTTGTATGTGACAAATTTTATAGCAACTATAAACATATTAGCGAAAATAAAACAAAATGGATTTTATGTGAAAGTTTCGTCTTTGCATGCACCAAATAGGTTAGATCACCTTATGAGATTCTGAGTTTGACATGTACAATACATAGTAGGACAATGATCACGTAGGTCATTCTGAATGACATTTCAAGCGATTGTAAGTGTAGCATTTCCATGGTCAAAAATGTGAGCAGAATGGTCACTATGACATTTTAAATTAATGTAAGTTTAGCACTTGCATGTTCAAAAAGGTGAGCAGAATGGTCACTATGACATTCTAAGCGAATGTAAGTTTAGCACTTGCATGTTCAAAAATGTGAGCAGAATGATCGCTATGATGTTTTAAGTGATTGTAAGTTTAGCACTTGCATGTCATGACATTCTAAGTGAATGTAAGTTTAACACTTATTTATGAATTTAATTTTAACTCTTGCATTCAACAAATGGTTAACGAAATGAACCCTATTGGCTTCTTTAGTTCTAAGTGTTCTTTAGCAATGCAAACATGGCAGCAGATCACGTACGTCATTAAGTTTACCACTTACATACACTTCCTGTAAAGACGTTAGCATCATCATGTTTAGCACATGCAACTATGAACAAATAAGCCTAAATCACCTATGACAGCTGGATTTGTATTTGAACGATTTTGTATGTAAGTTTAGCCCTTGCTTGTGCAATACAAATATGGTAGCAGAACGATCACTATGACATTCCATGTGAGTGTAATATTATCATCATTTGCACGTTCATACATGTGAACAAAGTGATCACTAGCGACATTCTGAATGTAAGTTTAGCGTTTGCCTGTACAAACATGTCAGCAATTTCATCGAGTATGTCAGTCTTTGTTTAACGTTTAGCACTTCAATGTTCAATACAAATATGGTAGCGCAATGATCACTGTGACATTCTATGTGAGTGTAAGTGCCTGTAAAAACATGTTAGCAAAATATTCATACGACGTTCTAAGTTTAACGTTATGCACTCGCATAGTAGGAGAACGATGACGTACATCATTCTGAATGCAAGATTACGATTTTTGCATATACAAACGTGTTTTAGCATGTTCTGTGTATATATATTAGCATTACGATTAGGTTTAACACTGCAACTATGAAAAGATCAGCCTAAATCATCACGTATGACAGCTTGATTTGTATGTGGCCAAGTGATTGTGTTAAATACAGTGAAAATCCAATATGAGAAGGAAAAAACTAAACGAAGCCATATTTCTTTATCCACTTATTCGTCCTTATAGATTTTTAAAGGAGGGTTCAAGTCGAACGATTAGGTAATAATAAAAGATGATTATGTCGGTGAGGATTGTTTTTATGGAAGATGCGGTCGGACGTGAGAGTATGAGAATGTGACCTGACAGTTATTATTGTTATTGTCTTATTGCTAGGCCGTCGGGCCGGCGAATAGCGCAAAATGAACAAAATGCGACTCACCGTTCCAGGAGAAAATATGTGAAGGCAGGGAGTGTGGCGTGTAGACCCTCGGGAACGGATTGAGGGGGCTGTCTAGGTGTTCCTCCGTGGAACTGCTGTCAGTCTCGACGGATTCGAAAGCGGCGTGGTGCTCCTGGCCGTTCTGCAGCTCCCGGCCGTCCGGGCTGGAGAAGGAGCGGGCCCTGTCGGCCGACACGACACCGGGTATACCCCTGAGTATGTTGAAACCGCCGCTCCCGCCGACTTCGGAACTGCTCGTCGAAAAAGTCCTTTCCCTCTGGCCCTCACCGTTCGCCGTGCTCGCCTTCGCCCCCATCACATCTGGATCTGCCGTCCCTCGACTTGTCGCTCGGTTCCTTTCGCTTCTCAGAAATCCCTTTCTCTTACGATTTGACGGCGCATATTAACTCCCGAAAGTTGCAGGACACCCGTCCTTTGCCGCGGCCATATTGTATGTGTATAGATAACCTGACGCTACCGTCTCCTATACCAGCGGACTTGATCCCACCCTTCCCGATTAAACGGACTTTTTTTTTTTAATTTTTATTCAACCCCTTTTTATTTCTATATAAAAATTACTGTGCATCTTTAATGGGCCGATACCTTTTAAATTTGTTTCTAAATACGTTTGTCTTTAGAAATGCATTGATCCGAATTGATCCGACGGCGCTAAGATTCAAACCTGTATCCAAGAATGAAATCTACAAAAAAAAAAATTATTTTCAAAAAAGAGATTTTTTTCCCATTTGGCAAAATTAAATCGTATGAGAGACTGTTTTTTTTTTCTTTTTATTTAAAGAAAAACAAATCAGCACAATCACATTTTTAATACTCGCCCTTTTAATTGTAAATTGCATTAAAATTTATAAGAAATTATATTTTTCACTGGAGGAAAAATTGAATTAAGGAATTTTGACAAAATAAGAAAAGAAAAAGTCTAAATTCCATAGTGTTGTTTATTATTTATTGGACACAGTAATTATTTTTTAAACGATTAATAGCGCCTATAATGTGTTTTCTGTTAGCTTAAAAAAATAAAATCCCTGTCAATATGATCCCTAGTTTGAGAGCTGTATTCCGGTAATTTTTTTAAAAATTTATCTCGCGGGTCAAAAACCCATTTCTTGCACCAAGAAAAAAGTTAAGAAAAAACTATGTACAACACAATGCATACAGCTCACTCCGCATTAATGAAGAATAAAACGCTGTACATCAATGAAAAAGACCCCAAAATCCTTGTAAATCATACAACATTATTTGGTTTTTATGGGTCAAAAACTAATTTCATAGAAAAGAAAAAAGAAAACCAAAGCAATGAGAAAAACGAGCAACAATGCTTATAACTAACACAATACTAATAAAGAATGAAACACTATGCCACACATCAATGAAAAAGACTGATAAAATTTTTATAAATAAAACAACATAAAGATTTTATTAAACAACCTATCCTAATTATAACGACTAGGTATTATGCAAAAATATTTTAAAAAATATAATACTACAGACATAGTACATTTTTAGCTTTTTTTTAACTAAATAAAATCATTATTCTCATATTTGCTAATAAATAAAAACACTGTTCATCATCGAAACAGACAATGAAATCCTTATAAATACTAAACATAAAGATTTAATTATAAAATTATAAAAAATAAGTGGTATAACTACATATACAGTACATTTTTAGCTTTTTTTTTTTTTTTTTAAATTAAATAAAATTATTATGCTTATATAAAATAAACAAATAACAAACACGGTAAACAACATAAAGGTAAACAAATAACATGAAATTATGGTTGTTTCATTTTTACAGGTCCAAAACCCCATTTCTTAAAAAACGAAAAATGTACAAAAGAAAAGTGGAAAAAAAAAAACATGTACTGCACAATGCTTACAACTAACGCAACACTAATAAATAAAAGCACTGTAGACCATTGAAAAAGATTTATTTTTTTTTTCTAAATATCTATTTTTAGCTTTATTTTTTAACTAATTAAAATTTTTATGATTATATTTAAAATATTTTCTGATTTCTGAAAATCTACATTATTTTATCTGTATGAGTTAAGAACTCATTTCTTTACAAAAAAAAACCTTATGCAAAAGCAAGGAGAATAAAACACAATGCTTATACTCGACACTAATAAAGAATAAAACACAACCAAAGATCGGGGGGGGGGGAAACAATAAAAATTTTATAAATAAAACAACATAACAACATAAAGATTTAATTAATATCCTGCTTATCTTTCCGAGGCGGCAAGGCAATACATGAAATTATCGTTATTTTTATTTTCATGGGTAAAAAAACTCATTTCTTTGTGACTAAATATATTGTAGATTTTTAGGCTTTTTTTTTTCGCTTAATAAAATTATGATGCTTAAATCGAGAATGGTCAATTAAGGATTTCTGGGTAATTTACACAATGATCGATGAATTTGATGATAAAAATAATCTCAAAATACTTTCTCGAACAGTATTTTTATTCCGTATTGTTGATCATTTTATTTATTATTGCGTACAATTTTTTAAAATTTTTATTTTATTTTATTAATTTATTTTAAATAATTAATACCATATATAATGTCTGTTTCTTATAAAAGAAAAAAAAAA
>CM077110.1:14444927-14458041 GCA_039619505.1 Cimex hemipterus | reverse complement strand
TTTTTTTTTTTTTTTTTTTTTTTTTTTTTTTTTTTTTTTTGCCAATTTTTAAATATTTATTTCAGGGGAGACAAAAAAGTGATTTGCTCCAAATTCCCGCAGCAGTCGCCCGTGACTTGTCTGATATGGCTGAGCGAAGGTCCGATCATATTCGGCCAGGCGGACGGAAAAGTCAGAGCGGCCCATTTAGCGTCCAACAAGACGCAGACGTTATTTTCAGCCAATTCTTTCGTAGTTTCCCTCGCTTCAAAGTAAGCATTAAAAAAAAAAAAAAAATAATAATAATAATAATAATCACAGATAATTCAAATTTTATAAACAGCGTGCGAGGTACGGGTTTTTTATCTGGCCACGCTGACGGCAGCATAATTAGATACTACGTCGCCGAAGATTCTGCGATGGAGAAACAAGTATGTCATAAATTACTGATTTCAATGGAACGGTTATATTTGAATAATTCATTAATCCAGTGTCGCGTCGTTATGCATACGACTCCTCCTTACGCTTTGGCATGGCCGACCGGGGGCTTCGTCCTCGCAGCGGGGTGCGACAGGAAAGTGGCAGTTTACGACACCGACGGCCATCTGTTCAAACAGTTCGATTACGCCAACGAGAAGGAATTCACGGTCGCTGCATGCAGCCCCAGCGGGCAAGCTGTCGCTGTCGGAAGTTTCAACAGGTAATCCTTAAAAAAAAAAAAAAAAAAAAAAAAATTAAAATTAAATTGAAAAAATTTTGGTTTTTAGGATTAGAACGTACACTTGGAGCCCGAGGAAGGTAATGTGGGAAGAAATGCCGGTTAAAGAGATTGAAAATCTTTATACGATAACCGCTTTAAGCTGGAAGCGAGACGGCTCAAGGGTCACGTGCGGTTCGCTCTGCGGCTCCGTCGAACTATTCGAATCCGTCATTAAGTAAATCTTAACGCTCCTATTTTGAACTTCAATTTCAATTTCAAATTTAAATCGCAGGAGAATGATCTGGAAGAACAAATTCGAACTGACGTACGTCGGCGCAAGCCAGGTCCTTGTAAAACCGCTAGACGACAATTCCAGAGGCGTCATACTAAGATCTAGATTCGGTTATGAAATAGACGATGTAAGGATTCTAGGAAACGATAGATATCTAGTCGCAAGAACACCTGAAACGCTTTTACTCGGTAAAAAAAAATCTTACTATTTTTAATATTTTTCTTTTTAAAACTTTTTTTTTTTTTTTTTTAAATAAAGGAGATCTTCACAGAAACTTGTTGAGCGAGGTGAACTGGACTGACACAGGTAGCCAGGAAAAGTTCTACCTGGACAATCCAAACGTCTGTCTTATATTTAACGTCGGCGAGTTAACTCTGGTCGAATACGGCAATAATAAAATATTAGCTTCAGTTAGGTAGTTTTTTTTGTTTTTTTTTTCATAAACAATTTAATTTTATAAATATTAACGAGAGAAAAATTCAGGACTGAGTTTATGAATCCGCATCTAATAAGCGTACGACTCAACGAGAGGAAACATCCGAATTCGACAGACGACAATAAAAAACTGGCCTATCTCCTCGACAGAAAAACGATCTGCATCGGTAAAAATAATATTCTAATAAAAATTATTAATTTTTAACGATTAATAATTTTTTTAATATTTCAGTCGATCTTGTATTCGGTATACCGATGCTCCAAGTGTCGCACGATTCGAAGATCGACTGGCTCGAGTTGAACGAGACGAGTCACAAACTTCTTTTCAGGGATAAAAAAATGCGTTTGACCCTATTGGATACGAGAACAGGAGAACGACAAGTCATTCTTAGTTATTGCACTTATGTCCAAGTAATTATTTAAAATTTTAATTTTTTAATTTTTTTTTAAAATTTGTTCTGTTTTTTTTTTTAGTGGGTTCCTGGGAGTGATGTCGTTGTAGCGCAGTCCAGAAATAACGCTTGCATCTGGTACAATATCGATACGCCCGAAAGGGTGACAAATTTTCCGGTGAAAGGGGAAATAGTCGATATCGTACGAGAGAATAAAAAAACCGAGGTGAATATTTTTTTTTCTCTCTTAAGAATGTCTGTTCATTTTGATACTGAAATATTGTTCAGATTGTAGCTCAAGAAGGGACTCATCAAGTCGGCTATCAGCTCGACGAAGGGTTGGTCGAGTTCGGAACTGCGGTGCACGACTCGGATTTCGGCCGAGCTATTTTGTTCCTCGAGTCGCTCGGGCCCAGCAGCACCGAGACCGAAGCGATGTGGCACAACTTAGCCGAAATCACATTACAGCTGAACAATCTTAGAGTCGCTTTAAGGCACGCGGGAAAAAATATTTTTAAAAAAATTTTCAATCTTTAATTTAACTTTTTTTTAGATGCTACGCTGCACTCGGGGATATACCGAAGACTCATTTTTTAAACGAGACTCTCAAGATCGCGGAGGATTTCGCCAAGACGAACGGCGGCGATGGAATGGATTGCCCTGAGGTATGGGCCAGAATGGCCATTCTGAACAAACAGTTAAAAACAGCCGAGGCGGTTTATCTAGAACAGAATCAACTTGACAAAGCGCTTGAAATGTACAAACAACTTCATAAATGGGACGAAGGTATTTAAAAAAAAAAAAAAAAAAATTAAAAAATCTGATTGTTGTTACAAAATTTTTGATTTTTTTACAGCGATATCATTAGCTGAGGCCAGCGGTTATACAAAACTTAGCCTTCTTAAGAACGAATATGTCATCTGGTTAATGAAAACGGGCCAGCAGGAGAAAGCCGGCCAGGTGAAACAAGAATCGGGCCAATATACGGAAGCGATAGACCTTTATTTATCTGCAGGTTTACCTGCAGCGGCTGGAAGGTGTATACAAAAAAATCTTACAAATCCCCCCAAAAAAATATTTTCTAAGCCGATTATCGCAGGTTGGTCGTGTCGAAGCCCGAACTGCTCGAAGACTCGATGCTCCTGAAGAAAATCACGGCAGAGCTGACGAAAGCTGAGCTTTACCAACAAGCGGGGCAGGTTTACGAAGCTGCAGGCGACAACATGAGAGCGATGCAGTGTTACAGAAAAGGAAACGCTTTCGCCACGGCGCTACACTTGGCACGATTCGTCGCACCGCAAGGTGATAGCTTATCCCAAATCTTAAAAGCACACTGATGATTTTTTTTTTCCAGATGTGGTCGCTTTGGAAGAAGAATGGGGAGATTATTTGCTCCAAAGTAAGCAGCTTGATGCAGCTATCAATCATTATATCGAATCGGGGAAGACCATGAAAGCTCTAGACGCTGCCATTGTTGCGAGACAGTGGAAGAAAGCAGTGCAAATTCTTCAGGTTAAAAAAAAAAAAAAAAAAAAAAAATGGCCATGACCAAAACGACATTTTAATTGTAAAAAATTTCAGGCTGTGCATGATATCAGCTCAGTTGCGACGCATTACGCTCAACTCTGTCAACATTTTGCATCCGTGAAGGACTATCAAGTCGCCGAGAAACTTTTCATACAAGCCGGTAGGCCGGAGGACGGTGTGAAAATGTATTTTGATGCCGGTATGTTAAAAGAAAAAAAAAAAAAATTGCACACACCAAGAAAATAAAGAATGAAATAAAATAATTTTCAGGGGAGTGGGAGAAAGCTTACAATTTCGCATCGGCTCATTTGGAAAGTAGCCTCCTGAACGAAATAATGCTGAGAAAGGCTCAGGAATGCGAGACGATGGGCAAGTATAAAGACGCCGAGACGCTTTACGTACTCGCGGGGCAAGTCGATTCGGCAATAGCCATGTATAAAAATCAAAGGCAGCACGATCAAGTAAAACAAATTTACGATTGAAAAATTTTCAAGCTGTTTTTTAAAACGACGGTATTGTTCCAGATGCTTAAACTCGTTAAAGAGTACAGATCCGATCTTCTGAACATGACGAATCTCCATTTAGCGAAACAACTAGAAGACGAGGGAAACATCTTGGGTCGGTTTGTTTGAAAAAAATTAACCGGCGGATTGTTAATTATTTGAATAAATTTATAGGCGCTGAAGAACTGTACGTAGCGGCCGGGGAGTGGACGACGGCAGTCAATATGCTCAGGTCTCACGGGATGTGGGAACAAGCTTACAAAGTAAATAATTTCATTGGATTTTTATTGAATAAATTTTTTAAAAAATGGGGATTTTTAGGTGGCAAAGCAAGGAGGAGGAGAACAATCGGCGCGACATGTGCTTTTTGCATGGGCGAAGAGCTTAGGCGGAGATTCGGCTGTGAAGTTGCTGAACAGATACGATCTGCTTTCTCCTTGTATTGAATACGCTTGTGATAGCAATCAGGTCTTTTAACGCATAAATTTGTACGATTAAAAGCTTGTAATATTCAATTTATTTTATTTTATTTTATTTTTTTTTTAAGTTTGAGTTTGCATTCGACCTGGCGAAAACCGGTATGAAAACGAAAATGGCCGAGATCCATCATAAATACGCGTTGTATCTCGAAGCGAAGGACGAGTTGAAACTCGCCGAACAGCATTTTCTCAAAAGCGGGAAGGTCAAGGATGCCGTAATGATGTACATGGATCACAAGAAGTGGGAAGACGCCGAACGCCTGGGTGAGACGCTTAACAACGAGGCACTTATGCAGGAAGTCCTCCACGCCCAGGCGACGGACGAATTCAGAATGAAAAACTTTGAAAAATTCGAAACACTCAACCTAAGGGCGCACAAGCCGGAAGCCATCGTTCAAATGTACAAGGTCGGTTTATGATTAAAAAAACAAAAAAAACAAAAACATATAAACGTAAATTTGTAAAGGATGCTGGCATGTGGATGGAAGCGTTGCGTGTCTGCAGGGATTATTTACCGACCAAACTGGCCATAGTGCAAGCCGAGTATGACAAAATGGTCGGAAACAGAGGCGCTCGTGATGTGACCATACTTTTAAATGAAGCGAAACAATGGGAGTCGAGCGGCCAATATATAACTGCTGTCAAGTGCTACCTCAAGGTTTGAACACGAATTTTTCAGTATTTGCTCTTTGAGAGTTCGTCCGAGGAAGAAAGACGGCCTGTTTTGCGTTTTCTACATTATATTCTTTAACACCTTCGTCCATCCGTCATTTCAACTCGTGTGTTACTTTTATAATTAAAAACTTTCAAATTGAATAAAACTCTTAAGACCTCTAATTATGCCTCTTCATCATCATTAATTATTGAGCATACTCTTGTAATTGTAGTAAAAAAAAAAAAAATGGCCGCCGAAGATGGTTGAAAAATCAAGAAATATAATGTAGAAACTTTCTTCCACAGACAAATTGTAAATTTATCAAAAATATTTGATTATAGGTAAATGTATCTAATTGTCAAGATTCTAGTACGATAGTGAAAGCGTTGACAGAAGCTGCGAGAATCACAAATAATTATTTAGACGGGGATGAAGCGACAGAGGTTACTCGGATTTTAGGTTAGTTAAAAATAATGGAATAAAGAATTGTTGCTAAATTTTTGATCTATGTGTCATCCTACTGATATGATACTTCAACATTATGATTAAAGTTTAAAAATATCAATAAAAAAAATTACAATTCCAGGTGCGAGGTTGGTTGAAATGAAGCAGCACAACATGGCAGCTCAACTTTACATGGCGGTGGACATGGTGAAAGAGGCGCTGGATACTCTCATAGCGAACGAGGATTGGCAGAAGGCTTTAAAAATAGTCAAAGACATCGAGCCGAGGTTCGTTAATAATTTTCTCGAAAAATTCTACTTGAAAGATAATTTCTTTACAGCTTTGAGCCGTACGTAGAGAGCAGGTATAAAGAGTCGTTGAGGTCGCAGGGCAGGGCGGATCAGTTGGCCGACGTCGATATTATTTCGGGACTTGATTTGCTCTGTGAACAAGGCCAATGGCAGAGAGCTATTGACATGGCGAAGACGAACGGGATACACGTTCTTAACAAATATCTCGCGCTTTATGCCGCTCATTTGATCAAGGTACAACTTATTTTATTCTAATTTTTTGTTGTAAATTATGGGATTGTTTTGTAGTCTGGCTCTGCGATGAAAGCGTTGGACCTTTACGCCCAACACGGAGCGGCTCCTTTACCTCAAAACTACAACATTTACAGGACGATAGCTTCTCAAGTCATATCGACGCATACGAGTAAAGAAACGTACAAATCATGGGCTAAGCTGAGAGATCTCTTTTTTGAAATAGTGAATCCTTTTTTTTTATTATTATTATTATTTTTTTTTTTTTTAAAGAAAATTAATCGTGTCGATTTCAGACGGAAAATATGAGTAACACTCCTGATGCGAACACACCGACGCAGACAGAATTTGAAACGATCATGATGATAGGGCATTATTATGCATTGAGAAGCGCTTTAAGGTATCTGAGCAATACGGACAAACTGGTGGCAAAGATTTCAATATCTTTACTGCGCTATTCAGATATAATACCAGCGGATAAGGCTTATTTTGAAGCAGGGATGGACGCTAAGGTAAAAATATTCAGAAATTATTTATACGTTAGGTGAATTTATTTTGTTTTTAAAGGAAGTTGGCATGAACACAGACGCGTTTGTCTTTTTGAATCATTGTCTTGATGTGATCGAGGCCATGGAAGACGGAGGAGGAGCTATCGACCACTCGGACCTCCTGGTGACAGATTTCCCACAGCAGGTCCCGCTTCCGGAAAGCAATTATCTCCGGTCAGACGAGATAGAAGCGGTGAAAGACTGGGTCCTGTCCGTCTCTGTCGACAGGAGCGTCGACATGGCACTGCCTATCGACGACCGTGGCGTGTACCCGGCCTCTCTCACAGGACTGTCCGGCGCACCGGCCCAGCCCTGTCTCGTCACGGGGTATCCCGTCCTTCATAAACACGTCAGATTCAGGAGAGGAGCGGCGAACACAGAAGACTACTCGGCTCTCCAGATGACGTCTAGAATGCACCCGACGGACAATTCCCTTGCTGATGTGATATCCTTCTTGGGAAAGTGGGCCGGTCCCCCTTCAGAAATGTCCCTGCTATAAATTAACAAAGATCAACTAAAAACAAAAAGAAAGGCAAACGATTATTTTAATAATATAAAATTATTTGTAAAGTCAAAATCGCTTACATGCACGTGTATTTCTTTTCCAAAATTGTTCTAATGTGAAATATAGATTTTTAAAAATTCTTAAGCCATATGATATTAATTTTGGAAAAAAAAAGCATGAGACTATCGAGACTCACATGTTTTTAATTTTTGTTCAAATTTTATTTTTTCCCTCCACATGTGCTAAATAAATCAATGTACAAAAAATATACTAGTTAATCTGCAAAAATGTAAAGGAATGTTTGCTACTTTTTCGATTCACTTCAAAACGCCAAAACGATCAGAAACGACCGAATTTCAGGTCAACACTCAACCGAGGATGGACCAGAAGAGAGGACATCTCACTTTTTTCTTTACCAATTACCAATCAGTCAAAACTCTGTCTCACAATTTAACTGTTTAAATAGCCATTACAATCTGTTATCGTTATTAGTAATTTTTAAGGGCGTTTTAACGGCTAAGTTCATTTCACACCATAACCTTCTCTTCTCTCTTGGGTTAGATCCCTTGTGAGCGCTATAAAAATTCGTACATCCGAAAATTCACTTTATAAGCTAATCTATCCTAATCCAATGCAAAGTTTTAATTTATCATTTTAAAATATTTAATTTAGCAGGCTAAATGCATGCAAAAAAAAATTGAAATTTTTGTTGTTGAGGTTATCTTTATTTTGATTGCGATTTTGGGCATTGTAGTTTATTACTCGGCAATTTATATTTTCGTCAATTCGTTTTTCAATTCCAGCAGCCTCATAAATTCCTGGAAAAAAAAAGAAAGAAATCTCTCAGAACTTTCATTCAGACACTAGCAGACAAACACTCAAAGAATTGTGGTAAAGGGCTAAATCTCATCTTAACTTCCAATAAATTAAAAAAAAAGCTGAAAAGTGCTCTTCGAAAAGAACACTGAGGACCTAGTAATTACTTGAAATCATTCGAAAGGTTGAGCCTTTATCTAAATCACAAGGTTACTAATACTACTAAATATTACTAAAGGTTTTTAGTTGAGATAAACAAGTCAGCGGCACGAGCGGGATTCGAACCCACGATCTGGGATCACGAGATGGAAAGTTAGTGCCCGAGTGGATCGAGGTCATGATAGCTCAAGCGGTAAAGCAAAGAGTCTAGTCAAAGATCGTGGGTTCGAATCCCCAATCCACTGACTTTTTTATCTCAACTAAAAACCTTAATTGAAAGATTAAAAAAATAAATTATGAAATAGTCACAGAAATGGGGGGGGGGGCAACTGTTATTTCATTAAAAACAGCATGTCTGCGTCCTTTAGAGAGGTGTCTGTTGAAGAGGGTTTCAAAATACATTGATTTTATCATTGCGTCGGGACTAGACAAAATTGTCTGTCTGACTCTACGTCAATATACAATACCGTCCTTGGCAATGTTGGGACTGAGTCGTTCTTCAAAATTTGAGATCGCCTGTAAAAATGTTAAATATGTCAATCTGTACGCATATTTGAGATTCATTTCCTTTTTTTCAAATATTACTCATGGAAATATTTTCGAAGCCATACTTTCAAGTAAATCTAATGCTACAGGCATGCTCTTATTCTTATTAAACTCATAATTTTTTAAATTTATTTTTACTTTAAAATAAATAATCAAATTTTGAACTTCTCATCTCACCCTTCAGCCTGGAAGGAAATTACCCAAGAAGTATAAACTCTCCCTTGCTAGTGACTATCACCATCACTGTTCAAAGAATTTGAGAAAAAATTTATTTAAATAAATATCCTTAATTATTAACCTCCTTTTCAACAAAACTTGCAAAAATTTCATAGTTGTGAGACAACCCTTGGCAAAATCTCCGATCATATACACCTAGGCATTGGTGATAAGCATACTACTATTGTTCTACTTGATTTTTTCAATGTATTCGGCTCTGTAAATCATAATTTATTTGAAAACATCTTTTCTTTTTTTTTCCACTGGCTACTAATCTCATGTCCTCCTGTCTGACAGAACTCAGAGAGTCAAAGTTTCAGATTTTATATCTTCTCTCTTAATGTCAGATGATGTACCCCAAGGCTCTATTCTTGGACCTTTACTCTTTTCTATGTTTCTAAATGATCTTTTGTTAGTTCTTAATTTCTACCAATGTCATCTTTATGCTGATGACAAGTTTTACATCATACAAGCAACATCTCTGAAGCGTGATCTTCATTCTCTCAGTCAATTATTATTACCAGTCTTCACAGTAACATAAAATGTGTTCTGCAGTCTCTTTCCTGGTAGTGTTTCCTTGCGGTACAGGGTTTCCTCTGTCTGTACTCCTATCCGGTGCATGTGCAGCGCCCTGCCAAGAGCCCAACCAGAATTCTGGTTCCGTAGCAGCTGCCTTCCACTAATTCTATTGTAAGTTTTGCGGATGGATGGTCCTTCTATGAGTCTCACACCCCTCAAACCTGTGGTATTATTGGACCAGGTTTTGTTCTCCCAAGAATCCATTTTAAGATGTATACTCTTTTGTAGAAGGCTGCTAAGTCACAGTGGAGTTCGGGGCCCAGGGACCATGCCTTCATCCAAAATGTTCCTAAGTGAAAAACTGGTCGTTAATGAAATTAGGATATCTTTTGTTAAATAAATTAATAAGAAGTTATGCAATGAGGGAATTTATCAGACAAAAAAGAAAATGGCAAGCGGCCCCTCCGTAACAAGGATTTAGGGATGTTCATGTTTTTTATGAAATTGATTGAATTGATAGGTATTAATTGAATGTTTAAATTAAAATTTTTTTGGGAAAATATTGTGTTAGAGGGAATTTAGTAAGAATTTACTGTTAATGTTTGCCTTGAGTAGGGTTTTGAATTCGCAAGCATTTTTTTTTTTAAGGTTTTGTTTTAAATAAAAGTTAAAGGGTTAAATTCTCTCGTCGTTTTAATAAAAATGAAATGTGGGAAAGAGGTTTAAAAAAATATGTAAGGGTAAATGTTGTGTTTTGTAGTAGTTGGAGGGACGGAAGGGCAGTAGGTTGGCCAGACTGTTCGGTGTACTAAGTCGTTCGTCAACCAGTCGCAAATATGGCGTCGGTCGACTACGCGGATGTTGAGATTCAGCCGGACATCCAGGAGATCGAGATCGAGACGATCCCGGTGGAAATCCCGTGCGAGACGGTCGAGACGACGATCGAGTGCGTCGACGGGCCGCAGATGATAGCGCTCCAGGGGCTCCAGGGCGAACGGGAGGAGATCATCCTCCACTCCCAGGAGGAGATCGTCGGCGCCGTCGACCCCCTGGCCGTCTACGACCAACACATCGTACCGGTCCAAGAGGCCGAGCTTTACGTCGACTCCAGCCCCGGCCCTTCGAAACGCGGCGTTAAAAAGCCGAAAAAAGCCCAGCGGTTCCGCGCCTCGGACCAGTTCGCCGAAATCACAGAGACCAAGACGAGAAAGTGGGAACAAAAACAGGTGCAGATAAGGACTTTAGAAGGTGAATTTTCCGTTACCATGTGGGCTTCCGGCACAGACGACGGTGAGTGATCCATGGTTTTTTTTTCTTTTTAAGTATTTCGTAGGTGTCCCGGAGACGCTTTACGTCATGGATCGATATCCGGCCGAGTGGTTCTGGCTCGAGGGCCCGGTCCACGGTCCTACACCGTCTCTCCGCCCGGGCCGGCTCTATTATTTTGATTTCGGTTTGTTTTGGTTCTCGCCCTCATGAAGGCTATCAGGAGGCTGCCATTATTATTTTGCAATATGGCTCCTTTATAAAATGTAACATGGCCGCTTCGCCTGCCATGGCGGAACGCCAGGCGAACGACGCCATCTTGCATTCGACCCAAACGGATCGTCATACCGGACGCTTTTTCCCTCAAAACAAATCGAATCATTTTCCCCATGAGGAAAATTAAACAAAAAACATACAAATATATACATAAATTAATGAAGTGAATAACATTAAAAACAATTATATGGCAAAAAGAAAATCACCTGGAAAAAAATCTTAAGCTAATCAGAAGGCATAGGGTGGGGGGAGAAACAAAAATTATCGTTATTTCATTTTATGGGTCAAGAACTCATTTCTTAAAAAAAAAGATACAAAAGCAAGGAGAAAAAAAAGTACAATGTAATGCTTATAACTAACTCAATACCAATAAAGAATAAAACACTATACCATACATTTTTAGCTTTTTTTAAACTAAATAAAATTATTATGCCTACATTAAAAATATTTTCTGACTTGTGAGTTGCAAGGAGGTACATAAAATGATGGTTATTTTATTTTTTATTGGTCAAAAACCCCGTTTCTTAGAATAAAACAAAAAAATGTACAAAAATAAAGAGAAAAATATTTGCAATACACTGCTTACAACTAACTCAACACTAGTAAAGAATAAAACACTATAAATAAATGAAACATACAATGAAATCCTTATAAATAAAACAACATAAAGATTTAATTAAACACCCTGACTATATAAGAATAACGACTAGGAATTATGCAAAAAAAAAAAATATATATATATAAAATGAAATAAAGCATTACAACTACATACATAGTAAATTTTTAGTATTTTCTTCGGTGATTGTTCGGCCTTCTCACTTTAAATATGTTTTTTCTTTCCAATGGTAGATTGGGGATGAGGCCAGGAAGACAGAAACGACATTTATTTTCTTGTCGAGCTTTCGGCAGAATATATCGCCTTCATCAGGACTTTGAAAAAAAATCGTTATACTAAATGAACAGGTAGATGTGTGGATAGCGGATAGCCGGTAGAACCCTATCCACATGTGTACCTGTTCATTTAGTGCAATGATTAAGAAAATAAATGTTGTATCTGTCTGTCTTCCTGGCCTCATCCCCAATCTACCTTTGGAGAGAAAATACATTTTTTTTTTTTATAGCTGAATAAAATTATTATGCTTACATTAGGAATATTTTTTCATTTCTGAGGTGGCAAGGGGTTCATGAAATTATGGTTATTTGATTTTTTATTGGTCAAAAACCTATTTCTTAAATGAAAACAAAAAATATACTAAATTAAAGAGGAGGGGGGGAAAGTACAGTGCAGTGCTTACAATTAACGCAACACTACAAAATAAAAACAGTATGCATCACTGGAACAGATAGTGAAATCCTTATTAATATGATAACTAAAGGTTTAATTCAACTCTGTCTATGTAATAATAAAGCCTGGGAATTATACAAAAAATAATAAAACATTGTAACTACATGTATAGTAAATTTTTAGCTTTTGAAACTAAATAAAATTACAATTAATTACGGTTTTTAGTTGGGATGAAAAAGTCTATGGCACGAGCGGGATTCGAACCCACGATAAGCTGTCCCCCCATAAACGAGAAAATATTCTTAATATAAGCGTAAAGAGGAAAAAAAATGCGTACAGAACAACGCTCGAAATCCTTATAAATAAAAACAACATAAAGATATAATTAAATTCCCTGTCTATGTAATAATAATGACTAGGAATTATAGAAAAAATAACAAAGCCACTATAATTACATATATAGTACATTTTTAGCGTAAAAAAAAATCTGAGGTAGCAAGGAGGTACATGAGTACTAAAGTAAAAAGAAAAAAAGCTTACAACTAACGCGACACTAAAAAATAAAAAACACTATACGTCACTGAAACAGACAATGAAATCCGTATAAATATGACAACTAAAGATTTCATTCAACTCTATCTATGCAATAATAATGCCTAGGAAATGTACAAAAAATAAGAGTTATAAGTACATACATAGTACATTTTTAGTTGTTTTTTTTTTTTTTTTTTTTTTTTTTTTTAATGAAATAAAATTATGATGCTTATATTTAGAATAGTTTCTGATTTGTGAGGTAAACAACATAAAGGTAAACAAATAACAAAATTATAGTTGTTTCATTTTTACAGGTCAAAAACCCATTTCTTAAAAAAACAAAAAACATTCCAAAGTAAAGAGAAAAAAAAAGTACAATACAATGCTTACAACTAACGCGACACTAATAAATAAAAACACTGTTCATCAACGAAAAATACAATGAAATATTTATAAAACACCCTGTCTACATAATAATAACGACTAGGAATTTTGA
>CM077110.1:14417125-14444917 GCA_039619505.1 Cimex hemipterus | reverse complement strand
TATTATGCTTATAATTAAAATATTTTCTGATTTGTGAGGTGGCAAGGAGGTACATAGAATTATCGTTATTTTATTTTTATGGGTCAAAAACCCATCTTTTTATAATTTTTTTAATTTAATGAAGAGAAAATAAATATTCAATACAATGTGTGAAACTAACTCAAAGTAATAAATAATAAAACACTATACCATACATTTTTTAAACTAAATAAAATTATGCTTACATTATGAATATTTTCTGATTTCTGAGGTAAACAACATAAAGGTAAACAAATAACATAAGAATATGGTTATTTCATTTTTACAGGTCAAAACCCACTTCTTCAAAAAAACAGATCAAGGAAAAAACAATACAAATTTTAAAAATAAAATATCATAAACATTTAATTAAAACCCTGCTTATATAAAGAATATTTTCTGATTTCTGAGATGGCAAGGCGATGTATGAAATTAGCGTTATTTTTATTTTCCTGGGGGTAAAACTCATTTCTTTGTAACTAAATAAATTGTACATTTTTTTTTTTTCACTAAATAAAATTATGATGGTTTATATCAAAAATGTTTTCTGAATTCTGATATGGCGAGGAGTTACATAAAAATTGGAGTTTATCAAAGATTTCTGTGGAATTGTACACAATTATTAATGAATTTGATAATAAAAATAATCTTAAAATACTTTCTTTCTTGGACAGTTAAGAGCAGAAATATTGAACAGGATTCAATGATTTTTTGTTTTGTTTTTGTTGTGAAGAAAAACAAATCAATTCAACGGAATTGAACACATTTTTCAAAATAACCGAATCATATGTAATAAACCGCTCAAAAATGAACCGTGATATTGCCATAATATAATAAAACGTTATAACTACATACATAGGTAATTTTTTAGCTTCCTTTTTTTTAAAACTAAACTAAATTATTACACCTTAAGTAACTGACATTTTGTCGAGGAAACAGCAGTATTAAATAAATCAACAGAATCGCATGTTACATTGTATCATCATGCGATGGTAAAAATATGTTCCTTTGTATTCAATAAAAAATATTTTATTTTTACAAATTGTTGCCAAAAAAAAAAAAAAAATCCATTTTGTTGTTCATTGTTTATTATCACACAATTAAAAAATATATATATAATGTTCTCTGTTAGCTAAATAAATAAATAAAATCCCTGCCAGTGTGATCCCTGATTTGAGGAATGTATTCTGATAAAGTTTCTTTTAAATTTATTTTACTGGTCAAAAACCCTTTCGTTAAATAACAAGGAAAAATACAATATAATGTCTTAACTAACATTAATAAAGAAGAAAACACTACACTATACACCAAGGAAAAAGACAATAAAATCCTAATAAATAAAACAACATAAAGATTTAATTAAACACCCTGTCTCCTTTTTTGCCAAATTCAAAAGGTGCGATTGATACAGGAAGTTGGTGCCCGTGTGGATCAAGGTCAAGATAGCTCATGTGGTCGGGCAGCGGCGTATCAAGCCGAAGATCGTGGGTTCGAAATCCCGCTCGTGCCATTGACTTTTTTATCTCAACTAATACCCTTAATTAATTGTTATATAAATATTGAGTCATTTTCTCTCTAGTTTCTCAGTTGGCCGTTTATGTACAACTGGTTTAATTTCTTTCATACTATCTCTACAGACATCCAATCCCGCCGCCCACTTTCGTTTGATAATGTTTTTTTTCCCCTTGCCCTTTGATCGGCTTTTTCTCATTTCCAGAAATGCCGGCATGACTAGGAACCCAAACGGATACCACATATTTAAGTGTTCTGATTTCATAGAGATATTTGTGAATTTCCGAGATGTATGGGCCAACTGAGAAATATCATTATTATTAATAATAACAGGCCCTGAAGATGATATCAGTTAAGATCGAAACGTTGGCACGTTGAAGAAAATGTTTTTCTGAAAAACTACATCACGCCAGACTGCATCTCACGATTTCTGAATAATCATCGACTAACGGTCGCTAATCACCACACATTAATATTAATTTTTAAGGGAGTTCTAATGCCTAAGGTCATTTCATGCCCTGACATCCCAAACCTTCTATCTTAGTTTAGCTATATCCATTCTGAGTGCTATAAAGCTCTGACTCCAAACACTCACTCGTAAACTAAATGTATGCAAAAATCCCATTTTAAATTGCATATAAAATTTATTTCTGTTTTTTTAAAATTTGAATTCTGAATTTCTGTTCTATGATTTAAACATTTCCCATAAGCTTGTTTGGCTAATAATAATATTTACACACAGTAACACTTTTTTCTTCTTTCTCCTGAGGGAGCTATCTTTCATACTTAAATTGCGATTTTGGGCATTGCAGTTTACTACCTTGCAATTATTATTATTAAAAATTACATTGAAATTGATTAGAAATTGTTGTTTTTTTCACCGAAGGAAAATTTAAGTAAGTAACTTTGAAGAAAATAAAATAAAAGATTTTAATTCCATAATGTTATTTATTGCAAACGATTAAAAAAAAAACAAAAAAACAATAACGTATATAATATTCTTGGTAGCTTAAATTAAATTAAATTAAATTAAATTCCTGTCAAAGTGATCCCTGGTTTGATAAATGTTTAAAAAATTTATTTTATGTTCAAGAACCCATTTCTTAAAACAGTAACAAGAAAATAGTTGAAAATTCTAATATTACTCTTGACCATCAGTTTTGGTTTCGCACTTTCACTTGACAAATGGTTGACATTCTTGATTCAGAACAGGCGTACGATCGGGTCCGGCACTCGGGCTTACTTTGAAAAATGAAGAACATTCTCCCTCACACGCACTATCTTGTACTTAAATCTACTGAATTCTCACGTTATACACACATTAGGGGCGGGTGTTGATTGATTGATTGATTGAGAGTTTTCAGGGTGTGTATACTGCGCCCTTCAAGAGCTATTGTATCCCCCGTTCTCTGCTTAAAGCACATCGGTGAGTCCTAGTTCGTCAAGGAACTTGATTAGTAGGCCCGGTTTTATTGGTTGAAGCTCTTCTATGGTCACATTGTACATCCCAAAGCACTTCCTCCTGCGGGCTAGTGTTGCTCCGCAGTTTGTTAATAGATGTGTTGGTGTTTCTTCCGCCTCTTTGCAGAATCTGCATGTGCCATCTTGGTTTACTCCGATTTTCTTTAAATGTCCATTTAGTCTGCAGTGTCCTGTTAGGAATCCTGTTAGGATTCGCAGTCTGTTCCTGCTTCCTTTGATACATTCCGTGATTTCTTTCTTCCCAAAATTGGTTAGAAAATTCTTGGATTGTTTATGTCCAATAAGTGCATTCCAGAGTTCCCTTATTTTCTTTTTGTCCTTCGTTAATAGTTAATAGTGTGGATTCCTATTCCACAGAAGGGTTCGGGTCCTGTTAGCGGAGTGGCTGCCCCTTCTCTTGCGAGGGTGTCCGCTTTCTCATTGCCTTCTACTCCCATGTGTCCTGGGACCCAGCAGAGGCTTACTTTATTCTGCGCACCTAATATGTTTAGTTTTGTTTTGCAGTTCAGCACCATTCTTGAACTAACGATGTTTGAGCTTAGTGCTTTGATGGCTGCCTGGCTATCCGACATGATAGCTATGTTCTTGTTTTTGTATCCTTTATTTAGATTAAATTGGACACATCTTTCTGTTGCATGAATCTCAGCTTGGAAGATACTGGTGTGTTTTCCCATTGGTTCCGAGTATTTGGTGCCTGGTCCAAATACTCCTGCTCCTGTACCCTCCTGTGTTCTCGACCCATCTGTGTACCAAAGGATGGTGTTTGTAAAGGAGTTGATTTCTTTTCTTTCCCATTCTTTTTTGGTGCTCAGATGTATTTGGAATTTTTGATTGAATTCAAACATCCTGTTCATGTCATCCATAGGAGCCATGATAGGGGCAGGTGTTCCTCAGGGAAGCATACTTGGCCCTTTTCTATTTTCCATGTACACTGCAGATATTTCTACGCATGTTAACATTTCGACGAACATTCGCTGATGATACAGCGATTCTTGCACACGATTCGGACCAGTTAACACTCAACACTTACAACACTTTACATTACACGTTTACAAAGTGAAGAATAAAGATAAACATAACGAAAAGCACACAGATAAATTTTACCTTATGTAAAAATGACTGTCCTGCGGTGAGTATAAATGGAATTTCATTGCCTACCGCTGACCTTGTTTGTTATCTTGGACTTTTCATGGATAAACGACTGAGTTGGAATTCCTGTGCCAATTATCTGTGTGCTTTTCGTTAGGTTTATCTTTATTCTTCACTTTGGTAAACCATAGTGTTGAGTATTAATTGAGGGGTTCGAATCGTGTGCAAGAATCGCAGTATCATCAGCGAATGTGTGCATCGAAATGTTAACATCTGCACGAATAACTGCATCGTATATGGAAAATAGAAAAGGACTATGTACGCTTCCCTGAGGAACACAATGCGCATATAAGGTGAGAATTGGCAGTAATCGTCAGAGAAGTAGTTTTTCTAGAATTTTGGTCAGGATAGAAAAGAGACTACCAATGGGTGGGTCGATAGGAATTTGGAAGATCAGCAGTTTTATTTAGCTTATGAATCATTTTAATAATAGAGAACTTCTATCGCAATGGAAAATTTACTCAAAATATAAATAAAAGAAATAAATTTGCTCCACAAACTGTTTCCTCTTTTTATTTTTATTATTAGTATTTTTTTTTTAGGGGGGTGTGGTATCTAGTGGCAAGTTTTCACCAAACCAAATTTCTATTAGTACTTAATTTTTTGTTAATTAGTTTAAAAAAAAAAAATGCAAATAACCCAGAACAAGCTTCTACCGCTCTAGTTTTTCCTCTAACTCGCCATACAAATTAAATTAAATTTTATATTTACAAAAGAAAAGCAAGTTCTTTTGTGAAGTCTGAAAAAAACTCGGGTTAACTCTCCCTCTCGTGAAAAATTAATTTTCCTGTCGACCAGAATGGGTTAAAATTGTCCGAAATGAGACCCTTTGCTAATAAGAAAAAAAAAAAAAAATGGTAATAATTGCACAAAATTTAAACTTTATAATACTTTTGGGTTTTTTTTTCTGTAAAATTTGAAAAGTTAAAGGGCCGCCCCTTTTCAAAACGACCGATTCAATTATATCAGGAGCGCAGAAAGAAAATGAAATGGATGTGGTCACTGGGCAGCATGGGTGTTTGCAACTTATAATAATATCCATATTTGTTTAATGACCATAATTGACCAGATTAATTTTTCTTTTTATCTAACGTTTTTGGTTGAGATGAAAAACTAGTGTTACAAGCGGGATTCCGAGGGGATAAAAGTTTTAGAGCAGCGGCAAATTGAACCGAAGGTTGTGGGTTCGAATCCTGCTCGTGACACTAATTTTTTCATCTCGACCAAAAATCTTATAACAAGAATAATTAATTGAACTGAAAGTTTCTTTTGAGCAAAGTTGATTGTCAAAAGTAGTAAAGGGTTTTGTTTTTGTTTTTAGACGAAGCCAGCAATCCAGACCCAGATCCTGATTATGAGGATTATATGACAGATAGAAAAATAACAAGTGGACTTGAATCGATTCCAGGCCTCGATCTTTCAGACCCCAAACAGCTCGCCGAGTTTGCCAGGTAGAAGCAATTCCGGCTAATGTACTTGTTTTTTTCTTTTTTCTTTGATTGTACAAAAAAATTGTCTTTGTTCGTTCCAGACCCGGCCATAAACTCAAAATGAAAAAAGCCAACGACGGGATAGACAGGACGATCGCGTGTCCGCACAAAGGCTGTACGAAAATGTTTAGGGACAATTCCGCGATGAGGAAACACCTGCACACACATGGGCCGAGGGTTCACGTGTGCGCCGAATGCGGGAAAGCGTTCGTAGAATCGTCCAAACTGAAACGCCACCAGTTAGTTCACACGGGGGAGAAACCTTTTCAAGTGAGTCGAAGTTAGTACCCTGCGTTGTCAATAAGTCGGTAATTTTTTTTTTTCCCCTGTCGCTTTTAGTGTACGTTCGAAGGCTGTGGGAAGAGGTTCTCCTTGGATTTCAACCTGAGGACGCACGTCCGTATACACACAGGTGACCGCCCGTACGTCTGTCCTTTCGACGGATGCAACAAAAAGTTCGCCCAGTCCACCAACCTTAAATCTCACATTCTTACCCACGCGAAGGCTAAGTAAGAAGTAAAATCTCTATAATTATTTAAATAAACTCATTAAAAAAAATTTTTTTTTCAGGCCGAGAACGCCGATGAGGAATAACACCACTATGCAGAGCATGATGTCTGCCGAAGATCCTCAGCACCATTATGTCAAAGTAGAAATGGCCGATGACCAACAACAGTTTATCGTTTACGCAGATTAGTGTGCGTAGTTAAATTTTATAATTAATCGATTTTATTTAATTTTCGGTATCCTTTGAGCAGGTTGAGATCGGAATTTTGCACACATCAACCAATGTACCTGCGCCAGGACTGCGCCATCCTGAAGGAGCCCTTCGTCGTAAAGCGGCCTCAAATCTATTCATAAGAGGAATACAAAAAAAAAGAAGCAAACCTTACATTTCTCCTTTAGACTTTTAAGGCAAATGAAGAACGGGAATGATCTTCTTTTTTTATTTGTCAACCAAAATAAGAATTATATTGTGTAAAAAAAAAAAGTTTTAAGAAAGGATCCCTTCTATGTAAATATTTTGACAAGAATAATAAAGAAACGGGGATTAACTTTTTTGAATTATTAAATGGACAAATTGAATTTTGATGTTTTATATTAAAATAATCTAATTTGGATTACCATAGTACATTGACTGAATTATTTAAAAAAAAAGAGAAAGAGAGAGAGAGAAAAAATAAAGGATTAATTGTTTTTATTAAAGAAAAAGAAAAAAGTGATAAAACAAAGAAAAATCCATTTTATATCATAAGAAATCTATTCTTAAAAGTATGCACTTTTTTTATATATTCACACCTTCACCCCTAAAATTAACAAATAATGAATCCTAGAAATAAATCCTTTATTCTGCCCGTGGGGATCTGCCAAATTGACCGGACCCCTTTTTTTTTTTTTTTTTCTTTTTTACGTGGGTTCGCAACAGCAGAGGTCATATAAACCCTCAGGGTGCCGGTGTTTTTGAAAAAAAGCCCATTTATAAGTATGTCGGGTTTGAATGCAGGGCCGCTGGATTCGAACCCGGGACCTTGACCTTACAGTGATGAGCGCCGTGTCAAAGACGAAACCTCGCGGCCACCGACGCCCCCTGACCGTACCTTTATCCTTGCAATCAAACCATGACAAATTGAACAATTTAAGCAATACGAAGTAATAATTTCAAAAAAAAAAAAAAAAAATCACTTCAGCAGTACAGATCTGGTTTTACTTTTTCGTTCTATTATCCCACTTGTGATATTTCTCTGCCTTTGGGGAGATTTATTAGAAAACCGGTCATTAACCGTTATTTACGTCTTTTTTTCCTGGCTGTATAGTTTGATGCTTTTCAACATTTTTACAATTTTCAGTCGAATTTCGTTTGGTCGAATAACTTTTATAAGTTGCACGGGAGGTATGGTGCTAGTCTGGGGGGGGGGTTACAGAGGTAGTCGGAAGGCTTGAGGCTGTAAAAATCTGTACAATTAATTGATTTGTAGGCTGTAATCAGCTTTCGCCCTCAGTTTCGTCAAATTTTTTTTTATGGGGGGGGGAGGAGGAAATGACATAGGGTGAAAAAATGAAAACTGCTGTGGTTTCTAGGAGAAGGGAAAATGGAAAAAGAATGCCATGGGAGATGGTGCAAAGAACTGGTTTTATCATACTGATTGTGGGGAAATCAATGCGTGTAGAAATTATCTAAGAATGAAGGAATATGCGTTTCAAATGATAGAAAAAAGTCGCAGTTGAGAGAAGCGTCATCTCACATGAAACTAATTGCTACTCTTAGTTCCTTGGTGACATCAAGAAGTTTGACACCCTTCTATAAATGCTAAAAGCAATTTTTTAAAAAAAATTTATTTATGATGGACAGGGCAGTAATTGCACTTCAGTGATGCAGTTTATTGTTGCAAATGATGGTCTGTACGTACAAATTTTGGATCTATGTGAAACCTTGTAAACTTCTCATTTTTGAAGGTTAGGGATGGGCAGTGATGGTGGAGAATAGTTCCGAGTTCATTTGAGACTGTTAGGGAAGGGAAGAGATGGCTTGGTACAGTTAGAGTTAGTTTGAGAGTATGAATGTTAGTGATGGTATGAATTGGATATGGTGTGAGTGTAAGTGATGGAAGAACAGAATTAGACGATCCAAGAGTGTTGGGTATGGTTAGGGATGGAAATATTTACTACAGTTATATGCTGTCTGAAGGGGTCATGGAATGGTTAGAGTTGGTTGGAGGAGAGCTAAGGGAAGGGAAGCATACTGTTAGGAGTTGGTTAAGGATAGCCACATATAATTTCATAATGTTAGAAATGTCTTGAGATAACTATGATTGCTTGGTCCTGTTCGTGAGTTGAGGTGAAGTGGTTTGGCACTGCTAGAGAGAGTTAGGATTAGCCAGGGATGATTTAGTACTGATCGGTAAGGTTACGGTTTGATTCAGTTTATTATCGGTTGCGATGGTTAGGAAAAGTTAGGAATTAATAAAGATGATTTTGTTAAAGAGGGTTTGTTAGTGTTAATTATGGTCAGAGATGGTTACAGATTGTTTGGCGCATTAGGTTAGATATTAAAGTTGGTTTAGGGAATGTTAGAGATGGTTGGAGAATGTTACAAATGGTCAGAAAGGTTAGAGATCGTTTGGTACTGTCAGGAATGAGATGGTTAAGCAGGTTCAATTATTGTTTGGTATTATTTATTACAGGTGGTAATGAATGGTATAGGTGGTTAGGTTTAATCAGAGATGATTTGGTACGGTTATGGTCAGGAATGGTTGTATATGTTTGGAACAAGGTATTTTTTGGTACATGGTAGATGATTTAGCAAGGTTAGAGATGGCCAGGGTTAGTTAGAAATCATGCCAGAGATGGTTTGATAGTCAGGAGATAGTTAAGGATAGCTAGAGATGATTTGGCACTATAAGAGATATTTTTGGTAGAGATAGGTCAGAGATTGTTCAGTACTGTTAGAGACGGATTGCTATTGTTAGAGATGTTAGATAATTAGAGATATCTAAGATGATTTGGTATTGTTAGAGGTGGTCAGAAATGGTTAAACTGGTTTGAAATGATTTTGTACAGTTACATGGATGTGATGTGGATACAGTTAAATGGACAGAGATGGTTTGGTGCTGGTTTAGTGGTATTGTAGATGTGGCCAGGATAGGTCGTAAATGATAAGGGAGGTTTAGAGATGGTTTGGTATTGTAACAGCTTATAATGATTGGTACCGATAGGGATAGGGATAAAAGAGGTGGCCACAAGACCTACTGCACCTCCACCTGAGCAAATCTATTGTGGTCCACTGTTTTTTTTTTGTAATTCAAGGTTGTCAATCCACCTTTATAGCCTTGCCAGTGGCTCCTCCTTAGAGTAGGATCTTGCTTGTGGCTTTTCCTGTCATACTTGCAAGAACCAGCACGCACATAGACCTTTACAGAAACGTAAAATGTGTTCTGCAGTCTCCTCCTCTTCTTGGCAGTGTTTCTTTTGTCTGTACTCTTATACAGTGCATATGATGTTTAATTGGCAGTGCCCTGTTAGGAATCCAACTAGAATTCTCGTTCGGTTGCAGTTGCCTTCCAGTATATCCTTTGTAACTTTTACGGATGGCCCTCCTATGAATCTCTTTGTGTTCCTCATGCCTGTGGTATTGCTCCACCAGGTTTTGGACTTGTTAAGGAACCATTTTGATATGTATTCACTTTTGTGGCGAGATGCTTGACCTCAGTACCTAGAGTCTATGTTGGTTCTCTCTTTGGCCGAATTGTCAACTTTTCGTTGCTTCTATGTCCCGAATGCCTTGGGACCCATCTCAGGGTCAGGTCATTAATGTCACTTCTGTCAGGACCTCCATGCAGTTCCAAACAGTTTGGTCGTGGGATTCTTCCCAAAGACTCCAGTCCCCTTGTCGGTTTTGAGCTGTCAGGGTATGAGTAGGAGTTTGCCTTTAGCCGTGTTCCTTTGAACATTCTTCCTTGCATTTTTTCCCATAAAATTGTATTTTGGAGCAATGGCATCGATTGACTTGTCTAATTTGGCATCTACTCCCTCAATTTCCACTTTCTATTTACATGGCCTATCTCTGCAAACAGTTGGCCATTTATGAGCCTGTGGACTTCTGCTCTTGCTTCTTGTTGGACTAAAATATAAAGTGGTTTGTGTAGTGTTCGTGGCTCAAATGACACAGTCTTACTGCTTTGGCCCGCAGAATCTTGGTCCACTATACCATTGACCCACATGTCAACGTCGGTCTTAAGGCGCAGGTGTATAACCGTTTTGAGGCACAGAGCATTCTGCAACTCCTCCAGGAAATTTTGGTTCTCTTGGAGTTTTAAGGCTTCCTATTGTCCCCTTCCCGGTTTTGTGGGGCTAATAGATAGTTTCCATTTGCACCACCTATCAACCAGGCTGAGGACATGTATACGATCCATCACGATGTCTTCATGACCTTTACTACTGCAAGGTCATCCGCATAGCCTAGAAAATAAAATCTTTCTTATTCCAGTGTTCGTAGTACATCTACCATCTATTAGAACAACCTGGATGGCCGCACCGCCCAAGCTGGATGAGATTATCTTGTTCGTTCTCTTCCATTGACATATCTTTTCCGAAACTTCCCTGTTTTCGCTGTCTGTGGTTGTAAAAGCTCCCTCTATATTCACAAAAAGTGTAACAACTAACTTATTGCCGTTTACGGACTTGGTTAGAAATAGGTCATCCAGGGCTAGCTGCGTGGTTCACCCTAGTTGCTATGCGAATCGGTACTCACTGAGAGGTTCGTCCTCCCGTGCTGTTTCTCCAATGCGGTTCTCTACTTTTCTGTTTTTAACATGAATGATGTGAGACTGGTAGTTCCGCACTAGTTGGGCTTGTAGTCGATGAATCCTACTTGTGGTACCACTCGTATCTTTCGCCATCTTTTAAGAATGTAGTTCCACGCTAGACAGGCTCTGAATATTCTCATTTAGTGAATGGTAAGAGACGGTTTAGTATTGTTATGGATGAACAGAATTGGTTTGCTCTTTTCAGCAAGGTCGGATCACAACAGCTCATTCGAATTTTCTCACTCCACCGGCCAGGTGATGCTGTCGGATCTTTTGATGGGGGCTCCCCATATGGTCAGAATTGGTTAGAGTTTGTCAAAGATTGAAACATTGTTGAAGTTACTTTAAAAATGCAGGATCGGACTTGGAAAATAATTACATCCGGTAATTTCAGAACATTGGAAAACAAGCCCTTTTTTCTTCTCTGCTACAAAGCAAAAGGTTTTCTAACAAAAACGAGAGAAAAACATAAAAAATATTTATTAAACATTTCTTTAAACCTACAAACGACTGGAGTTAGTCCACATCGGCTTTAATAAATCAACAATTATTTAAATAAAATGACATTTATTAAGTTCACATAAGGCGATATCACTAGTCCAATAAGCGTTTTAACATTAAATCAATAAAAAAAAATTCTATAAAATATGACTAGACCTTATTTACATGTTTTTCTTTTTATTCGATAAGGCGATTTTTTCTTCAATCACCAGGGTCAATTAACAACCTGAAAATAATTTTTTAAAAATTTTTTTTATAAAATAAATAAGTGTCCTGCACTGTTCTTCTTTTTTTAGAATATATAATTCGAACAACATGGTTTTTAAACCAAATAAAATTTCAATATAGAATTTGTTTTTCTTTCCGGCAGAAGCTTGGCGTCGTGCCGTTTAAGGAAGGAAGTACTGGGATTTTCTGTGAAAACCCACCCTTGGTACTTGTTTTAAGTACCGGGCTGATCTGAATAAAAAAAAAACAAAATTCGGATTGTCTCTCCGATAAATTGTTTACAAAATATAACGTCAACATGCGATAACATCTTCAAGAAAATATTTACAGTATGGATTTTTGTTTAAACATCTTTTTTCCCGAATAGATGAAAGGCATTTTGTAACTAAAGCTCTTTTAAAAATCTCTTGAGACGGTTTGCTAAAGACATTAGACCCTCTAGGGTTTGGTGTTCCTTTTTGGTCGGGGAAGGGTTTTCGGCCGTTCTAGGGTTCAACAATTGTCCCGAACTACGTGATTCGATTTTTAGTCTAATATGCAGGCCAGAGCTCGGAAGAAATAGTCGAAAACGCAAGTCCCGGTGCACCTTTTCGACGAGCTCTCTTTGTCGTTCTTTTTCTTCTTCTTCTTCACCTCTTTCCATTTTTTCTTGTCCTCCGATTGCTTTTTCCCCAGTTGGATCCTCGACACTCTCGAAGGGCGGCGTTTTTCCCGGAACTTTTTCAGCCTTTCCTCCGTGATGGTGGCTGCCCCAAAAAAAAAAAAAAAAAAAAAGAAACGCATAGTAGAAAAATCTTACATTAGTCAAAACGAGCGACTACCTGGGACAAAGGTGACCGGCATTTTGTGAAGGTGTTCGAAGAGGGCGGTCACTTCGGCCTTGGTCAAGAGGTTCCCTCGCATCGGCCCTTCGAAAAATTCCCTCTGAGTCATCAGTAAATATCTGACGGAGAAGAGAATCTCATCGCCGAGTATCGATCTCAAGTTGTCCGGCGACAGTTCCTGACATAACCTTAAAAAAAGCACAATCAGTTTATAAAAAGTTTTTGTTTAAAATTAAATTTAGTCTAGTTTGATCGTTTCCGACGTTTTTTGGTCTGTACTGCCATCTTCAATGTCTTCAGGACAGCCTTCAGATTGTCAACGTTACCTACTTTCAGCATTCGAAGACGATACCATCCAGGGCATGGACAAAGGTACTACGGCCTCCCATAACCGCATCTGACAGTATCAAATCACCATTGATTATCATAATCCCGAGAACCTTTAATAATACCGAATCATCCAACCATCACCAAACTTCACTAAACATCTACTGCCATTCTTGGCCATATGTAATGGCACCAAACCGTCTCTGCCCGATGTCCATTAGTCGCTGATCAATTATTACCGTCGAACGCACCTCTTACAATACCAAACCGTATCTGTCGATTCTTGTCCTTCTGTACCAATACCACACCATCTCCAAATCTCTCTCTAAGCATTCGACCATTTCTGGCCATATATCTAGTATGTATCTAGTAGTAAATCATCTCGACAGTACTAAAACATATCTAACTTTTCTAACAATCTATCATATTCCTGGCTAAATCTAATAACACCAAACCATCTCTGACAGGTCTACACCATTTCTACATTTTTCTAACCATCTATCAACATTCCTGACCTATCTATAGGACCAAACCATCTTTGACAGTTCTAAACCATCTCTACGTTTTTCTAACCGTGTATTACGATTCCTGATGGTACCATCTTTTGGTACACTGATGGATCTAGAACACAAGAGGGCACAGGCAGTAGAAGAATTCGGTCCTGGAACCAAATACTCAGATCCCATGTGAAAATACACCGCTATCTTACAAGCTGAGGTCTACGCAATAGAGATCGTACTCAATTCAACTTGACTAAAGGGTACATAAACATGTCAGATACTCAAGCAGGTATCAAAGCACTAAGCTGAAATAACATTAGATCAAAGATAGTGTTGAACTGCAAAACCAAATTAAACAAGTTAGGTACACAGAACAAAGTACGTCTCTACTGGGTCCCAGGACACATAGGTGTAGAAGGCAACGAGAAAGCGGACACTTGCAAGGGGAAAGGCTGTTATACCGCTGATAGGACTAGAACCCTACTGTGGTACAGGAACCCACACTATCAATGAGTACCTCAGACAGAAGGACAAAACTGTTAATCCTAACATGATTCTTAACAATACACTGCAAGCTAAATACACTTAAAGAAGACTGGAATAATCGAAGACGGCACATGTAGATTGTACAATGAGGCCGATTACATTTACTAATAAACTGCGGCGTTACACTAGCCCACAGTTTTGGGAGGTACAATGTGACCATAGAAGAGCTTCAACCATTGAATCCGGTCCTTGCCAAAGACAAGTTTCTTGATGAAATAGGACTCAAGGACGTGCTTTAGGCAGAGAACGGGGGATACAATAGCTTCTAAAGGGCGCTGTATATTACACCCCGATTATTACATCTACATTTCTGACCATTTCTAATAGCACCGAACCATCTCTGACCGTACTAAACCATCGCTACATTTTTCTAACCATCTGTCACAATTCCTGCCCATATCTAATAAGACCAACCCACCTCTGACAGTGCTACATTTTTCTAACCATCTAACAACATTCCTGGACATATCTAATAGGACCGAACCATTTTTGACAGTATTAAACCTTGTCTAAATTTTCCTAACCATCTACCATTAACTGTTACAACATAAAAACTTTTCTGACAGTCCTATTTATGGCCATGGCCAGGCATGTCTTGCAGTGTAAAACCATCTTTGACATCACTAAGTTATCTTTGACTAATTCTAACCAGCTAACCGTTCCTTACCACCTCAAATTATCTTTGGTTAGTCATAGCAGTATCAAATCAACTCTGCACAACTATAGGTAGCGATATATAACAGTAGTAAACCATCTCTACTATCATTTCTAATCAAATGCACGGAATTCGAACAGAGCCATCACCGAAGATGGCAAAATCAATGAGGATAGGTAGACAGATCGGACTATAGGTCATCACCACGCAGCATAACACTCTAGAGGGTTTAATTTCTGAGAGTATTGAACAATGTTCACCTTTTGCATTCTAAACTCGACCATCTTTCAATGGCGGCATATATGACGTGCTCCGGAGCGTTGAGTGTGTCCCTTTCGACGATCTCCCACAGGGAGTCTTTCGGGAGGTCCTCGAGCCCTTCCTGTACGAGTATCTGTGCGGCGTTGTTGTCGATGAAAAGGAGGCAGTTGTGCAAGAGGGACTTGCACAGGGTCGCCATGTCTTCGAAGTCCTGGTCCGGGGGCAGGTCGAGGTGCTCCATCGGAGGCGCGCTGGCCTTTTTCGACTGGCCCGTGTAAAAACGTATGTGGACGAATATGAGAAGAGCGTTGTTCACGTCCAGCGACTGGTCCAGGTAGCAGATACAGTGCCTCATAAGACCGGGGCACAGGTACTTCTGTGCTGCGTAGAGCGTCGACAAAGCCGTCGACACGCTCTGTATATGAACGTCTTCCTTATACAAATACCTGAGGAAAAAATCATTATTGAGATTGTAAAGCCATCAAATGGACGGCACTAAGGACTTCAACAGTACTTTCAGATTTGTAATTTTTTTCTTTAACAAAAGGGGGTTTAGGCTTAAAAGTAAACAGACTATATTAATAATGAATAAGTCAAAAAGTAAACCTCAGCAACAAATCGAAAGCTTTCCCTTCTACGTCACCAATAGGGATCACTCCTTCCGGTGATGATGCGTGGAAATTCAGCATCGCTTTAAAAACTGGATTAGCCTCCGACAAGACACTCCTGAAAATAAAAAAAAGGGTCGAAAATTTCATTAAAGCGAATGGATCAGGGGAGGCGAGTTAGGCTAAACCGGCAATTCCGAAAGGTCGGGACGGCGAGTATCACTCAGTTTATATTTATCCTTAGTTTATATATTTCGTTTTACAGCGTGTATGAATTAGGTGCTCAATCCGTTGTCCAATTATTAAATTAAACATTACCCACCTGTGACCGGGAAATCGCCACATGTCTTGACCGTGGCCGACGAGGAAGGTGACATCGCTGCCTGCCTCTCTGTCGAACAGTCTGAAATAAAGTGAAAACAATTAACACTGATAACGTTCGTACATTACAAATAGAGACCTGTTCTGCAGTGGCTGGAAGCTCGACGGATTCTCGCTTGGGCACATCCTTCTCCTCCGAGCGGTAACTAAGTCACCCTCGATGATATCATCAAGGTCTCTGATCCTTGGCCGACACCTGAGGAAAAAAGAACACATCAATCCAGTGTATTGATCCACTCGGCTCAAATATGATTAATAACATTTTGAAAAAAATGAAAAAAGTCAGACAAGGGAGAAACGAGTCATATAGTCAGGTGTACTATAAAAAAAGAAATACCACAACCTTAATAAATTATATTCACACACCAGACTTCATTCACACTACCCCAGGGGCCTATGGTCTGGCCACTACATTCTCGCTAATAAATTCATTCCAATAAATAATTAGGCAAATATAAACGAAAATCTATACTACCCAATTACACTAAAAATTGATATTAAAGCGAACACAATCATACCAAAGAACTCTTTCATTCAGGAATATAACCTCCATCCGGTTATCTTAGTCAGTACTATCAAGTATTCTATTGTGGATTGTAAATGGAGTTTAATGGGCTTAGGTGTTTCTAACGATTGCCTAAATTGGTTAGGATTGAAAATTCCGTGAAATGCTCCGATCGGATATGAACTCCTACGTAAACATCAAAATTCCATCGCAGAAATTAACGGCAGAACTACTAAGTCTAAAACGTGAAAAAATAGAAAAAAGAACAACCGCAATACTACGTAATATGCTAATAAATTCACACACCTGATTTCTATTCTAGGCTAAGTTATATTCCTCGAGGCCTAGGGGTCTGGCCGCTACATTCGCGCTAATAAATTCTTTCCAAAAACATAGACAAATATAAGCACACGCAAATCTATATTACCCAATAAAACTAAAAATTGATATTAAAACGAACACAATCACACCCAAGAAATTATTCACTCTATGCATATCAGGAATATAACCTCCACTTGGTTATCTTAGCTAGTACAGCTAACTAGGAGGTATTGTGGGCTTTTAAATGGAGATTAATGGGCCTCGGTGTTCCCAACAATTGCCTAACAAATACCCCAGCTGGATATGCACTCCCACGTAAACATCAAAGGACCATAGCAGAAACTAACATCATAATGGAATAAATATAGGACTAGAACAATAGTCGGACTGCTAATTGGACACTGCAGACTCTGGAGGCATATGTATAGACCCAAGCTGTGCCGATATTGCCAAGAATAAATAGCTTAACATATCCTCTGTTGGTAATGAAGGCTTAGGTAGGCTGAGATTACTATTCCTGGGATAGGTAAAGCCAGGGCCTGGAGGTTATACAGCCCTTGAAAAAGCTTTGGGGTTAAGTCTCAAGTTAAACGAGAAGCTCTACATAATACAAGGACCAATACTGGTCGCGGTGCACAGTTCGTAAAGATGGCTCATGTATAAACTAATCCAATTTTATGAGCTACTGTGCATAGGTTATGTGTAATGCAGAATTTCTTTCTCTGCACGTTCAATTTTACACAAAGGGCAAGGCTGCGTGCTTCTGGTATGAACTTTTGAATTAAATTTATAACTTTTTTTAATATCGTTTTTTGTTATTCCGCTTAAATGTTGTAACATTGACGAAGTTAGTTTTGACTCGATGGTTCCGTTTCGACCCACTGCAGGGAATTTAAACGTTTCACACCCTTGGCTCTTTCCAACCGGGAATGTCGACGATTTCCGTGTTGTTTAGAAACATCGTTGAAAAAAAAAAAAAAAATCATCGAGGATGCATCAATGAACGGCTGGCGCGGTATCGATTGCAATGTTGTGCACGCCCTCCATAGTGACCAATCACCACAAAATCGCTACCTGGCTCGGTCTCGTCCCGAGCATTTTTTAATTCATCAACGTAATTGAATTAAATTTGAAGGGCAAGTTTTTCAATCGGATTGATTATTTTTTTCTTCGCGCTTGAATAAGAATTGTGAGATTGTGAGTCGGAACGAAAAGAAAAGCAAATTTTTTTTTTCACGGAAAACCCGGAAATTTGGGAAAGACTCGCGAAAATTTATTTCCGTCGTGACGTTCCATCAGGTTACTGAATTTATTAGCAGTGAAAAAAAAAAGACAGATTATTGAAACTAGTACGAGTGTTATAAACCTGGTTTGGATTTCCGTCTTTAGGGCAGGTAAAGGTTTGTGAATGGGATTGAAGAGGGGGATTATCGAGTGAGTGTATTTCCGGGGTTCCACCAGGGGCTGGGCGTGAATGGGACCCGGGCCAATTTTGGTTAATACGGACGGCTTGTCTTATTCCCCCCCTTCACCTTTAACGGTGGAGGTGACGATTCGGATCCTTTTTCCAAAGTTCGTAACTCGATGGAAAAAATATCCGGTCATTTTCCTGGCGTGTTTCGACCGAAAACGTCATTGGAAGTGATCGGTTTCTCTTGGATATTCTGATTTGATCAATGGACTTTTAGAAAAGTTTTTTTTTTTTGCCTTGTCCATTTAAAGAAATAGTTCAGAAGAAATATTACAAACAAGTTTTCCATAATTTTTTCGTACAAGTAGTAATATTTCGGTTTGGCTTCTGTTCGAATTTTGAGGGAATTCGATTGAGAATTTAATTTCGGACAAAGGCTGTTTGAATTAAAACTTTCCATTGATGATTATTTAGAAATCGTAAGATGCGGTCTGGTGTGATGTAAGTTTCGGAAAAACATTTTCTTTATCGTGCCGACGTTTCGACCTTTATCGAGATCATCTTCAGGGTTCAAAGTGTTTGTTTGCTGTATACTTGTGCCATTCTTGCTCACTCTCAACACGACACGCAAGAATGGCAAGCACAGAATACGAACACTTTGAACCCTGAAGATGATCTCGATAAAGTTCGAAACGTCGGCACGATAAAGGAAACGTTTTTCTGAAACCTACATCACACCAGACCGCATCTCACGATTTCTAAATAATTATCGATTAACGTCCACTAATCACCAGACATTTTCCATTGACGTACAGGACATTAATTATTTTTATCAGATGTAGGCGGTTTTGAGAAATAATTTAAAACAATTTTCTAACATTTTCGTTATAACATTTGAACCAGGTTTTCTATTTATATCATCATTTTGCTGTAATTTCGTCTCAGTTTGGTAAAACGAAAGTGACAAAATTTGACTATTAGTGAAATGTTTGGGAATACTTTTTAATTTGGAAAAATTGTTTTGGTTCGGATGAAACCGACAATACTTTTTGATTTGCTCCTGTCGGCAATTTTTTGGATGGAACGGTTAATAGTTTTTTAAAAATCTTTTTAATTCGAACCAATATTATTTGAAATAGTGAGACAATTGGGTATTTTTGGTGTATAAAATACATTTTTTTTTTTTAATCTGGAAGTGTTTGAACACGCTATCTTCGATAATTTTTGTAGGAAATCCTCAATTTTTTTTATATCGTTTGGTTAATTTTGACGTTTTTTAAAAAAAAATTAATTTTAGCAATGGTGGCTATTTCGGAGAAGTTTCTGACTAAATTTTTGTCATTAGCTTTAGTTTCTTTTAAGTTATTTAGTGGTTAATTTTTTTTTAAAAGGAAATTATGTTTTGTTCAGATGAAAGAGTTTATTTTTTTGTCGATGAAATTAAGTTGTGTTTTTCTCAGATGAATAATTTTTGGTAAAAATTTTCAATAATTTCCGGGTTTTTTTCTCTAAATTTGGACGAATCAAATAAACAATTTGGCTCATATTTTCTTCGAGACAGATAAGTTGTTTTCTTCAGATGCAACTGGCTAAATTTTGGATTTGTTAACTACCGATAATTTTTGGATGAAATTACAAATAATTTCCGTTCTTTTTTTTTCTTAATTTGAGCCAATCAAGGAAACAATTTGGCTCATATGTTCTTCGAGGTAGATAAGTTGTTTTCTTCAGATGCAACTGGCTAAATTTTGGATTTGTTAACTACCGATATTTTTTGGATAAAATTGCCAATAATTTCCGTTCCTTTTTTTCTTAATTTGAGCCAATCAAGGAAACATTTTGGCTCATATTTTCTTCGAGGTAGATAAGTTGTTTTGTTCAGATGAAGCTGGCTAAATTTTGGATTTGTTAACAACCGATAATTTTTGGATGAAATTACCAATAATTTCCGTTCCTTTTTTTTCTTAATTTGAGGCAATCAAGGAAACAATTTGGCGCATTTTTTCTTCGAGGTAGATAAACTGTTTTGTTCAGATGAAGCTGGCCAAAGTTTGGATCTGTCAACTACCGATAATTTTTGGATGAAATTGCCAATAATTTCTGTTCTTTTTTTTCTTAATTTGGACCAATCAAATAAACAATTTGGCGCATATTTTCTTCGAGACAGATAAGTTGTTTTCTTCAGATGCAACTGGCTAAATTTTGGATCTGTCAACTACAGATAATTTTTGGAGAAAATTCCCAATAATTTTATTTATTTTCCCTCTTTTGAATATGGAGAAATATAATCAGTACCTTGGCAGTTAATTTTTTCAGATAAAGTTCGCTAAATTTTGAGTCTGTTTCTATCAATAATTTTTGCCGAATGTTCTCGGTAATTTTCATGTCTTTCTGTTCAACAGAACTTGAAATAGGTCTACAATTTTCTTGACAAAAAAAAGTTGGTTTGAGGAACATTTTGTACGATTTTGTTCGGGTTAATTTTGGTCGATAGTTTTTGAACAAATCTTCAATAATTTCCGGCCATTATTTTTGTTTTGGATAAATCGTATGGAGAAAATAAATCTGCTTTGGTTTTAGCTATTCGATACATCATTCTCGAAGAAGCTTCCGGCGTTACTCCATCACTTTTGGTTTTTTGGTATACACGACTCACAACCCGATGTTTATACATTCCCTGCGATATCATCCGATGAGTCGGATTCGAATCCGTGTGAAAGGAGGAGGCGAGATCTCGGAATCTATTTTCTAACTTTAGAGTGCATACCGCCTTGCCAATGCTGGCGAAACGTGTCTAATTTTAGACGGACAACTTCTCCCCGATAACTGGGTTAAAAGGATCGTAAAAGAGATTTATTTACAACCCTTTTTCTGGGGTGAAAAGCGCCAGGTGGGTCGGACTATCAGCGATGTTCACTTTTATCTTAGCAAAAACAATCATCCATGAAACAATCAAATTTAAAAAAATTAAACTATATAAAGTCGTAGGAGAAATTTGAAAACGTACTGAACCTCTCGGGAATTTTCAGAAATTTTGTGGTTGATCTTTTTTTTTCTTTTTTTTTTTTTTTTTGATCCGAATTTTTAGTAGTTTCGAGCTTTGCTTATCGTTGAGACGCAAAATCGGCCTGTTTTTCTCATGATCTCCGACGTGCTAAACTGAAAACCCTTGAACTTGAGAGACCGATCAAATAAGTCGTGATCCGCCGTTTCTCACAGTCCCTGGTCCGAAATCCTTCGAAACCTTTTACCCATAAAAGGCACGTTTTCCCGGCTCTGAAACACGTCCATTCCACGCTTCCAAGAGGGTGGAAATGTGTGAGATAAGACCGGCTGTATCGGTACGTCCGGGGATTCAGCTCAGAAACGCCTATTCAGTTAATGGTACATTTGCTGTACGAGGAGTACCGAACGGTCTTTCGCTCTGCTACACCTCCACCGAAAGGGTTTTTAAAACCCAACCGACGGTGACTAACGCGGGGAGAAATCGCAAGACCGCTCTTCGGATAACGAGCTTCGGACTTTAAATCAAGCCCTAATCCCTGACACGGTCCGACTCCAACGGAGTCACACACTACACATCGGACCTTTATTTCTACTTTCAAACCATTATATGCTTAAATCGATTTTTTTTTTGCCAACTTATAACAAAAAACTCTGCCCCGAAATCTGTATTTTACCTTTTCCAACATTTGTACGCTGTTTCTTCTTAATACGGAAAAATAACACAAAAAAAAGTCAGGGAATACAACACAACAAATCTGCATCCGTACAAACACAACACACTTACAAAACCGACCAAAACATATGCACCCAAATCACACAAGCTCTCAAACGAAAAATGCAATATAATAAAACCCCTAATTTATTGAAAGATATTAATCGGTCAAGCGGACCACGAAAAGTATTTAAAATTTTAAACTTGAGTTTATATGTTAAAAAAAAATTAAACTTTATTTTTAATTTCTAAATGCTAATCAAGTTTAAAATTACCGTTTTGTCGTCGTTTTTTCCTTCAAATATAATAACGGTGTAACCTGTTAATGAAAGTATGTAGTGTCGCAATATGGGGCATATTGCAAATAAAGTATTTCCGAGGCTAATCATATGAAAAAGATACGCAATCTAATACATTTACAGCATACAAATACGTTTTGATCACCGGTTTTCAGTTTTACAGCGTTTTGGGCAACACTGAGGGCAACACTGGAAAAGAAAGTGATGTTGTTCAGGTTTGTGGACGGAATTTTTTCACTCGGAGTTGAAATTTGGAATTGTTTATACAGGGTTTTTCGTGCAGAATTTGACGTCTTATAGCAATTGCGTTTTAGTTTCACATGCGCTCACACAAAATTTCATCTCTCACCGAACCCGATCTCTCGTCAAATCTCTCAAATTAATCCTTTATAATATTAAATATAATTGAGAAAAAAGTCCGACCCAGACGTGAAAAAGCAAAGATGAGCGTACATAGGGGACTAATTTTCCAATAGGTTTTTTTTTTTTTTTAAAAAAACCATGATTACTTCTTTTTTTCTACTGATGAAAACTACACATGCCGTAGTGCAAAACAGGAAACAACGACGATACGTTCATCCCCGGGAAATTTAATCTTTTAACTGAACATTCAATACATTTTTCCTCCGATGGATCTTCTTTTTTTTTTAATTTTGTCAATGCGCTATCTGCGGGATGTACTGATATTAAAGTTTACACAACATTGTAAATAAACATCCGTTAAGAAATACTTCTGAGCCAAAGAGTAAAACAAATGGCAGGCCTAAAGATCGTTGGCGATCATGATGATTATATTTGATCAACCGGGCTTTCCGCAGGGCTTAGATCGCTTCTCTCCCTCGAAGACCCTCGTCTATTTCGAAACGGCCCTTTTCAGCATAAGCTCTTTTGTCCCTGGGTTACAAACCTCGTCGCATCCAGTCGTTCGATAGAGATTGAACTTATTTACTCTTGAATCCCTTGAAACAACAAACAAAATAAAAATGCGCAAACAACGAAAAAGACAGGCCTATACGTCAGCTGGAACATTTTAAAATAAAATTTCGAAGAAGAAAAAAAAAATCACTATCGACCAATGAATAAAATCAGTTTATTTAAAGATAAAAAAAGGAAGGACTGGGAAAATTAATATTAATAAGTCAACCTTCGGAACGATAGTCATATCGATGGGTAAGAAAATTCCAAAAAATCAAATTTTTCAACAGAACGAAAAGTTGAAAACCATTTTTTTCTTCAATACTAATCTGGAACAGTTGAACAAACAGTCAAATATTGACCAAAGCAGAAAATTGAGCAGTACAGGCGAAGTGAATCGCGGTGAAAAGTATTTTTTTTTAAATTATTAAATTGTACGGTTTGAAAGTGTTGTAACTATTGAAATCAATTATTCGAATTGGTTCCAATTAAGAAAATTCTTGGAAATTATCGTGATTTTCATTTCCTTATTTTTGTGGAAAAAAAGACGTTATTACTGCGTGTAAACCATAGGCATGAGTTCTCCAATCGGAAAGAGAGCGAAGAAAAACTTTTTCAAAATCTACCGTCCTCTCGATTTTCTTTCCTAAAAAAATGAGAACCGACAAGTTTTCGAACTCACCTCGTTATACGTACATTCAGAATGATTTGAAAAATCCAGGCAGAACTTATATTCTTACGGTGAAGGCCTTTGGATCCTTTTTCCCCACCTCTGTTTTCGACAACACTGGGGGCAACACTGATTCTGGGAAGTGAGGCTGTTTAGTTTTTATTATTCGATTTTTTTTCATAGTGAGTTAAAGTGTACATTTAATATTATAATATAGGTGTTTCTAAAAGTTCTAGCCCTAATTTAACATCTTGGTATTCGATTTTCACTCTATTTCTCCCCCTCCCTTTTCAGCGTTTTGAGGAACACTCAGGGTCACTGATTACAGAGCACGAGATTGTGCAGTTTAATGTATTGAATTTATTCATGAGTTAAAGTGTATTTGTAATGATATACAGGGTGTTGCAGGGTTAAACGTTAATACTGCCAGGGTGGATTCATTAAATAAATCATAATTCTATGCATCAGAACGGTGTCCCTATCTCGACTCTTACCCGAGATATTAAAGTTTTTTCGATTTTTGTTGATTTTAATCATGAGACATGAGACAAAAAAAGCACAAAAATATTAATACCTCAGAAATGAGTCAGGATAATAACCTCGTTCTGGTGGCGCTGTACTGCGTTTTATTTAGTGAATCCACCATGACAGTTGTTACATTAAATCCTGCAACACCCTGTATACAGAGTATTTTCAAAGGTTCTGGCCAAAATTTCGTACTGATTTTAACCTTTCTTCTATTTTACCTACTGAACCATCTCTCCGACTCATTCTATCATTTCATGAGTGTTCATGCTCAAGGGAGCATTCTAAGTCCGCTACTTTTCCCCGAATACACGACGATCTTTACTCCCTAACAGCTCGCCCTTTTGCTGGCGATACAGCAGTCTTATCTACAAACCTCGATTTTGTCCTAGCGGTTTGGTTAGCCATGGTTACATACTTCCCGTTTGTCTAAAATTCTACTTCCTCACGTCAAATACTTGGGTTGTACAGAATGACTGTCATTGAATCAACATACGCGAAATAAATTGGCAGAATTGAAGCTAGGCATAGGTGTTATACGGCTTAGTATTAAAACAAAAATATACGGGAACCGTATGGGAGGGATTTCTCATCTTATAGTACGCGAAGTTATGACCGCTGTTTTTCCCTCCATCCAGCGTTTTGAGCAAGCTTCCATGTAATCATCTCGTCTTTTCTAATAATTAAAAAAAAAATTGACTGGGCTGTGACAGGGAAGCATCCTGGTTTCTTTCCTATATAGCATAAACTGCTGATATCGTTCTAAATCCTAACACATTTAGACCAACACAATCACATACGACAAAAAAAAAGGAAATTAATACATTACAAATCTAGTCAAAGTATCCAGGAAGACAACGCGTTTTTTACACTTTAATGCAAATAATTCTTTAACTATTGATTTTTTTTGTAAGAAAAAAGGTGACTAAGTAAAAGTTATTGAGAAGTTGTTTTTCTTTAAAATAAACTAAAATGAAATGGGTAAGGTTTTGAGGTTTTTGTTGTTAAAATTGTTGTGGGTTTCGTTGTTTATTTCGGCATGTATAAAGATCGTTCATTTTATCGTATGTGACGCTGCATTTTTAGTTTTTCTTTCCGTGTTTTGGGCAACACTGGGGACAACCCTGATTTCAGGGCGATTTTTCAACAATGCTTTGAAATGTTGAAATACCATCTTAGAACCATAAATGAAGAATAAAACAAAATTTCTCGGATGTTTTAAAGGTTTTTTTTTTAAACTAAAAATATGTTTCTTGGCCTATAAAAATTAAGTATATTGGTAAATTGGCGATCTTGTCAGTGGTGAAGGAGGAAAGCCGAATTACTCGAGACAAGGGATGGTCAGTAATCCCAAACAGTCCGATTCATCCCTTAAACCTTTAATTATATAAAATAAAGATTAAAAGATATATAAAAAAGATATAAATTAAGTTGAATTTTCTTGTTTGTCACTTTGACTTGTTTGTTTACGACGAGGGGGTGACCCAGTTTTCCGAGTGTCCGATCGATGAGAATGGGGTGAATGAAAAGCCCTTACCTCCTTGGTTAGCGACCAGCATGTGTTCACCCGGACCACTGAGAGGCTCAGAAGCGAGGGAGAAGCGAGAGAATAGAAGCGCATGCGGACCTTGCGCGCTCCCCCACTACTGACTTGCATTTATTTCTTGTACTATTCCTTGTTTATGTTTTTTTTTTTTTTTTTTTTGTATTGAAATATTATGAAATTTTCAATTTGGAAAAGCTGGACTTTATTGTGGTGGGAAGGATGGAAATTCAGGGAGAGCCGGCTATCGGGCATTAAACGAGGGGGTTGAACACCCCCGACCTAGCCTAATTTTAAAACAAGCGGACTTCCCATCCCCCCATAATTCATACACCCGCATATAGACATTACATCAAAACTTGGCAACTAAGCCGATCTAAACTTAATTCAAAAGGTAGAAAGAATTTTCGATATAGCCTAGGCATACGACAAAACAACCCTAGCAGTATCACAACCGTGTTTTCTTTTCTATTAATTTTCAAATTAATTTTAATTATTGGACCAATTATGCAAGGTGCAGATAGGTTACAAGGAAACACAAGTGGTGTGTTAAGCGTAAATGACATCATTGATCAATGATCAAATCATAAGACCAAATCATCTTGGCATAAACCAAACGCTTAATGTACGCAGTTGGTCGCGAGCCCGGAAGTTTTTTCCTTTGATGGGTTTTGGTCATTTTTTTTATTCACCATGGTTCTCAGGTGGTCTTGGAGGGTGAAAAGGATCGAAGATTTCTTTATTATCAGCAAAGGTTTAGAAATACAGAAGCATTTCAAGACACTCAACAGAACGTCAGCCCTGGATTGTGTTGCCCAAAACACGAATTTAAAGGAAAAACTAATACACGTCGATTACCGTAAAACGAAACAGTTATTTTATTTGTTCGCCAATTGACCAACATATTTCACTGATATAGGCCAAGAAACATAATTTTCCATAATGTTTTGCAAATATCTCAAAAGATGTCTTTTTAAAAAATAACGAAGTATACTTAGTAGAGGATTAGATTTTACTTAAAAGGAACCACCTTTAAAACTTCCACGGTATTTCTTTTTATTGTTCATTTATGGAACGATTCTAAGGTGATCTTGAAGAGATACAAGGAAAGGAACGAGGATTTACTCATCTTTTTTTTAACGAGGGTTCGCAGCAGCAGAGGTCCATATCAACCCTCGGGGTGCCGGTGTTTTTGAGAAAAAAAGCCCATTATAAGTATGTCGGGTTCGAATGCAGGGCCGCTGGTTTCGAACCCGAGACCTTCACCATACACTGATGAACGCCGTGTCAACAACAAAACCGTCCGGCCACCCACGCCCCTCCATCAAAGGTTTAGAAAGACAGAAACATTTCAAGACACTCAACTGAACGTCAGTCCCTGGAATCAGTGTTGCCCCCAGTGTTGCCTAAACCACGGATTTGAGGGAAAAATTACTACTCGTCAGTTACTGTAAAACGAAGCAGTTCTTTATTGGTCTTGAACAGTTCCTTTGTCCATGGTAATTTGGCAAGTTATCCTTCTCCAGTACTGACAAGGTCGCAGATTTACCAACATATTTCATTGCTTTAGGCCAAGAAAGATATTTTTCCATAATATTTGCAAACATCTCAGAAGCGGTTGTCTTTTTTAAAAAGAACGAAGTAGACTTGGTAGAGGATAAGATTTTACTTAAAAGGAACCACGTTTAAAACTAGAACAAAGCATTTTTTTGTATTCTTCATTTATGGAACCGTGGTTCTAAGGTGTCTCTAAAGATCCAAGGAGAGGATATAGAATTGCTTTATTGTCAGCAAAGGTTTAGAAAGGCAGAAAGCACTTCTAATCAGTGTTGTCCCCAGTGTTGTCCAAAACACAGAATTGAGAGAAAAATTATAACTACAGCATCAATTACGATAAAATGAAGGATCTTGATACAAGCCAAAATAATTTTATTAACAGCAAAAACCATTCTTCTTGAAGGAAATCCAATTCACAATCATTTTTACTTAGTGATTCATAGTCACTTTTTTTTGTTAAAAAATTTGATAGTTTCTGATATTCTTGCATCAAAGTGTGTGTGTGTATATATATATATATATATATATATATATATATATATA
>CM077110.1:14396256-14416725 GCA_039619505.1 Cimex hemipterus | reverse complement strand
ATATATATATATATATAAAACATTTTCTTGCCGGATCCTTTGGTTAGATTTGCATTAGTATTTTCTTTTTGTGACATTTGCTTATGTGTCAGATCAAAAAGTGTTAGGATTTAGAGGGATATCTGCAGTGTATACTGTATATAGGAGAGGACCCAGGATGTCTCCTTGTGGTACTCCAGCTCTTTCACAGAGACGCACCCAGCATACTCTAACTCCTCGGTAGCTGTTGTTTAAAAAAAAAACAAGCTCGACATACCGAATACTCAGGTTCGGATTCAGGGCCGGTGAGCTTCGAACCCAGGACCCTAGAAATGGTGCTGTGGCCAGCCCTCAAAAATAAATTTATTATTTTTATCTTTAATACATTTGTTTTTTGTCTTATGCGTACTTTTCCCCTGAGAAATACTAAATCTAGAAGGCCAAGTGTCTCAACAGAAAAACGATGGGGACATTTTTAAAAAAAATTTTGGTCAGTACCAAACTTGCTCACATTTCCCGAAAACAAGAAAATAGAACAACAATACAAAAACATTTTCTATTTATTCAATATTTAGTCAACATTTATTTAAGAGAGAATGAAAGAAAAAAAAAAGAAAGAAATATGCAAACATATGATTTTATTACCTTCTTTTCTTTTATTAAGTCAATAATTTTAACTTATCTTTTAAAAAAATAGAACTATTTATTTCTTTTTAAAAAATATATAAAAATAAAAATAAAAACTTAGTCAGGAGGAAATGACGAAAAGGATCGCCTGGGAGAAGTCGAGCCACAGCAGGTGGAGATCGGAGTCTGTCGAAAGTGACGTTTCGATGAGCAACTTCCAAGCGCCAAGAGAACAACGACATCACCGAAGAAGAGATAGCATCAGCAGTACTGTAGAAAGCGATCCAGGTTCAGACCCTGACAAAGAGAACATACCGTCAAATCATTCCATCAATACAGTTGTGAGTATTGTATTTTTATTTCTTCAAGGATTTAGAAAGTTTCTGTAAGATATGAAAGAAATAATTTAATTGTTTTGCTTTCAGAATTCTTGGGAAATTAATGAAACCAACGGTCAAAATTCAAACAAAGACTCAATCGTGAGTAACCAGAGTTATTTTTCCTGAAACAATGTTTAAAAAAAAACAAAATATTTCTTGCAGAAAAGAAATAAGAAGAGACTCAAAAAGAATGAGTTAAATGGCCAAAAGTTAAAAATACCCGTGTCAATACCATATCCCGTGAGACCGAAGATCATGGTGTCAATACCTTTAGAAAAAATATGCGTAAATACTGAAAGGGTTGTGAAAGAAGAGAGAATCCCCCCGATTAAAGTAAGCGCATTGCTAAGGGAGAAGAACGTCAAACTCAACTCGGAATTTTCAGAGTCTTCAAGTGACGATTCTTCGTATTCAGACGAGTCTGAAAATATTGACTGCATAGGCGTACTGTTAAAAGAGATGGAGGACTCTGAATACTCGACTTCGAGTGAGTTTGATTTTTCTGAGGAATCTCGAGTTGATATCCCACAGGAAGAATTGCCGAGTGTTTCCGAGACGAAGGTTCCTTTTATAAGCAGCTCCGTTACGATAACCCCTGTAGTCGTAAGAGCAGATGAGAGTAAGTTTAATTTTTTAACACAGCAGGAGAGGTCGCCTTGGCCAATTGGAACTTCGACTCCACTCAATACACGAATTTTTCCAAATGAAATCTCTCCCGTTGTGCCTCTTAAGAGGCCGAAGCCTTCAGTCGTGGCAGAAAGCTCTCAGACCACATCACACGACGTCAGAAGCTTGTTCTCAGATTTGGACTTTTCAGGCCAAGCGAACAAGTTATTCGACAATCTGACATCACTCGAATGCGGGGAAACTCCTGTCGACAATATGCTCATTAATGAAATTGACCAACTCCAACCGTCGAACATGAACGATTTCGACCCGTTGCGCTGGAACATCCAATTCAACGATAATCTTAACCTGCCGATTGAATCGGACAACTTCGTGCAGACTTGGCTCTCGACGAGCAACACCGACAGCGGGATAACGTCGACAAACTTGGAAAACTCGAACAGCATCGAAGGTTGTGTCACGCCAGCGACTCTGGAAAACTCGGGCGCCGTTGGCGCTTGGCCGAACCCTCAGTACGACACCAAGATCCTTCAAAACGAAATCCTGATGCTCGAACAAGGATCGCAGACCAGCGCCAACTCTGGAAGGCCTTTCACGAGGAATTTACACTGGTGTTGCAGTTGCGATAAAATCTGCCACTGCAGCTTCCAACAGCATCACCACTGCTGTAAATCAGCCCACTGCAGCTTAAATGCAAACACAGTCAGCAGATTAGATGCATACACGCAAACCTAAAAACTTCCAAGCATCAGCCTTCTCAAAAGGGATATATGTGAATATTTTAAACTTTTTTTTTACATAAATAAAACTAGTAACAAATTAAATTTAAATTAATTAGTAATTTAAGAAATACAAACATCTGTGTAAAATTAATAAAAATGGGATATACCTGAGAACAACAGACTTAAGACCGTAACACCTAAAGCACCATCACTGACGACGAAGAGCAAATCCGTCGAACTCAATTCTGCCACTTTAACCACTTTTATTCCATGCACCTTATTTTTAAAAGGATCAAAACAAATGTTAAACATATGATTTACAATTAACATGTGTTCTATTGTTGGTATGGAATGGCCTCAATAAAAATCCGTTATTGTGTGACTACGGCTACAATATCCGCGTTCCGTACTAAAAGAAATACACAATTTAAACAATCAATACATAAATCACAAAGAAATCTGATGTGTAAAAAATATATATTTTAATGAAACGGTACAAATTTAACAAAAAATTTATTTTATGATAACAAATGTGGCTACACAATATAAGTTAAAATTAAAAATGGAGGAAATATATAAAAAAAAATGTACTCCAATGTTTTTCTATGTTAGGCTATAATTGGGATTCCTCGAGACATTTACTATGTCAACATGATTGACAAATATTTATCAGAACATTACATAATCTATCATTGTATACAGAGAGTAATACATATTACATATATAAATAAATTGGACATACAAATATAAGAGTTGTAAAGAATGAGATGATACCTCATGAACCCAGCAGGAAACATGCTATAAGGAAATTTATCCAAAAACCTGTAGGATTTAGAAACACAAGTGAACAGAGCAAATAAAAAAAAAAAAAGAAAAGTTATTGAGCAAAAATTTTCCTATGAGGAGGACATGGTTCATCAAGTTAGGGTCACATAGATTTCGGATCATGTTGACCAGATCGGCTTTTGTAAGCCGACACCACAGGACGATATACGAGACGTATAGACGAGGGGCTGCTTTGAAGAAGAAGAAAAGCTATTGTATTTGATCAAATATTTACGTATGTACAGTTTGCAACCTGACGCTTTTTATAATTATAATTAGAAGTGCGTAAGACACTAGGCTCTATGACCTTCTACAACTTTAGTGTTATAATCATTTGTTGTTTATCCTGTTTCTGGGTTTAGCGGGGAAATCTCATACAAACCCACTGTCAAACTGCTGCTTTGAAACTCCCCAGGAATTATGGTTGTGTTGCAAGAAATCGAAGCTGACTTTCAAAATGAGACGTTGACTGAGAAATTAACTGGAGGATTGCCATTGAAGAAACGGGGAGAAATGAAGAGTCAAGGAGGGAATGAGACCAGGGAGAATCAAGATTAAAAACATAAGTCTAGGATAGTTGATGCGAAGAGCCATGAGTAAGAGCAAAGACAAGTTTAGGAAAATCGATTGACATCATCATCAAAAAAAAAAAAAAAAAAAAAAAAAAAAAAAAAAAGAGAAGGAAAGGGCAGCGAGAGACTGCTCTTGAGTGCCATCTATGGTTCTTTTTGTGAATAAGCTCGCCTCTAGAGTTAGTGGGTATGTAAATTGATCAATATTGCGACAGTTTGGAGTAATGTATCAATAAATGTGCATCAATATTATTTTTCTGGGCTGTCCTCGAGTCTTTTAGCAGTATAGTGTGTGCTGGTTATGCCATGCTCATCATGAGTCATCATCATCAAAAAAAAAAATTCAATAAATAGGGTTCAGAATGAATTTCTAAGATATCTACCGTACAAACTAAAAATTTTGGAATTCATTGATATTTTAAAGTTGGAAGATTCCTTTATTAATTTATGTATAATTAAATCAAGTCTCCTTATTTACTTTGCAAATTAAAATTAATGTTCCAAAACACTCCCGGAAAACAAAAATATTCTTCATTCCACCAATAAAACACAGTCCTACCAAAAGTTTATTGCTTATACGCCTCTCATACCAAGATATTAGCTTCTTTTTTTTTAATCTATCAATAAAATCAAAAAATTGTCTCAAGATATAAATGTTTAGATCAATATATGTACATTGTTCTGTAAACTCACAGTTCTGTTTAATATTTTCAATTATATATTGCAGAATTACTGTTATGCTAGTTACCTTGGATATTAATTTTTTTTTTTTTTTCAGTTGTATTATTTGTATTCTATCCATTTTATTAAAAGCATATATTTATGGATGTTTTATTTTATAATGCATACATCCGATTATTTGTTATTGTTGTCATTCTTATTCAGTTGTTTCTTTAATTAACTATTGATAGTTTGTAACGGATGTCTTTATTTAGCTCTACTAAGGATATTTGTGACTATTTTATAATTTATATATAAACTTGAAAGAACTAAACCACTCTGTAAAACTACCATCACAATATCCCACATCCTAATTGATTGTCCTTTATACACCTCTAAAAGAACAATCAATCAAATTCCCAAAGACCTCCAATCCATACTAAGCAATAACTCAACTTCAATAAACAAAATTTATAAATTCTTAACAGACATCCAACTAATTGATAAAATCTAATATCCCATCCCCTCAACTCTTGTTTCCCATGTTGGCGGTGTGGTGCGGCTGACTTCCTGGGCCTCGAGTGCTGGTCGGTCTTGGGCTGGATTGAGGGGTGCTTCCCCGGACTCAAGGAACGTCCAGCGAGCCGAGAGGTGTCGATGGTGACTAGACACCGACCCCCCTCCTCGATAAAGCCCTGTGCGCAATATTAAGACCAAAAGCATCAGTTGCAAGAGATCCACGCATTCTTTCCAGGCCTGGAGCTACCACTGCGCCGGAGTCTGTGGGGGCCTCGCTCGGGGTGGGGGGTCTGCACCATTAACATGCAAGTCTCAAGGCTTAATGACCAATAAGGTTGCAGCCTTTAATTAAAAAAAAAAAAAATTGAAAAAAGTCTTGTCTTGATTTACATGTTTGTTATGTTAAGCCAAGATTTTTTTTACACGCTTGGCTTAGAGTTAGAAATACATGAAGCATATGCAGAAATTAAGGGGTGATAAAATCTATTTTCTTTAAATAAGCAGTTTTAACATCAAATATGCATTGAATAGATATACAGACATCGGGTTGAGTAGAGTCTGTAGAGTCTACAAACCCATGTCAGTTCAACGTATGTTCGTAGACTCGCAGGCCAATTTCTTACATCAAATTTCAAAAAATTTATTGAGTATTCAAGTGGAAAAAAAAAAGTTACGATTAATTAAAGGTTAGTTGAGATGAAAAAAGTCAATGGCACGAGCAGGATTTGAACCCACGATATTCGGCTAGATACTCTGCTGCTCTGCCACTTGAGCTATCGTGACCTCGATCCACTCGGACATCAACTCCCTATCTCAACCTCACCTTATGAGTTTTCCCTTCTTTTTGCCATCTTTCAATGAAAATAAAATGAAATTAGTGAATTTAATAATACTAAGAGTGTGTAAAACTTAACAGTATGTTTTATTTCAACGAGTGCCCAGTTATCCGTACTTAACAGCCAGCTGCGTAGATATCGATACGAGTGAATTTCCACACGGAAGAGATACCTGGCTTATAACTGAGGTATCTCTCCCCCGTGTGTTACTTCACAAGTAATCGTCCTCGTTTAGACCAGCACATCCTTGACAGAAATTCTTTCGAAAAAAAAAATGAATGTGATTGTTACAATAGATTTTTCGTGTTTGAAACAATCCAGAAAAACGACTGGGCATGCAATACGACGATGGAATTTATTGAAGACTTGCTGGGAAAAAAAAAGTCATGTGCTCCATCTAGTTCGAACTGCCCTGAGATTTTTACACCATCCTCCTCCTGCTCCCTTTAAAACTAGTCCGGACTGCAAATTCACCATCTGGAAAGAGATAAAACACAAATTCGTACATTGCTGGTCACGTTGATTGCATGCCTTATGCTGATTAGTGATTACTCTAGTTAAGAATGGAAGAACTGGGCGGGGAGGTTACTCCTTTTAGCACACTGTTACATGACAGTGATTCATTCCCCTGCCTATTTCCCTCCAGATTTTAAAAAACGAAATTTTCTGATAATTAGTATTAAATAATGGATTTTTTCGAGTACGAAAAGACAAACGGTAAACATCAAAATCCATCGGAAGACACACGTTGGTCAAGACAGAATGGACCTTGTGACTGGAGTAACAAGGAGCATTATGGAATTTTAGACGGGATGACGTGAAAAAAATAGACAACATGAACGCTAAGTAATTATTCATATAACGTGAGATGCGGTCTGGTGTGATGTAGGTTTCAGAAAAACATTTTCTTTATAGTGCCAACGTTTCGAGCTTTATTGAGATCATCTTCAGGGCTCAAAGTGTTTGTTTTCTGTGCACTTGTGCCATCCTTGCGTGTCGTGTTGGGAGTCAAACATTAATGCTAAGCATGCAACAAGATTTGGTGTTGAATTACAACTCATTAAAACCTATCTCTAAATGATGGCATACATGGCCATTTTTTAAACTGTTGTCGAAAGTCATACGGGCATCGGCATATTAGACATGCTCGCTTCCCACGGGGAGCCTGCAGCTGTCTATTGGTCGATTTTGGATAAACGTATCGAATCACTCTGCCAGCAGCTTAAACTGGAACTATAAACGGAATGACCAGTTATAGCACAAGCAACTGTCGACAACGTCGGGCGTTCACGTGGCATACGCTCTTATGCGGTACACCAATAGTGCATGTTTGGGGGTATTAGCCACGGAACTCAACCAGTGGACAATACCTTCATTCGCTGCGGAACCATCCAGAATAACCTCTACCAGATGCATAGTGCTATCGTCTAGCGATAAAGCTATTATAGGGGTTAAACCGTTCAACCTTAAACTTGGTCATCGTCTTGTATGGACGGTAGGCTCTGGGGCTAAAAGCGTATTTCTCGGCAAGATGCATGAGTTGTGGGTTCTATGCTTATATGGGCCATATACATCTCGTTCAATCTGCAGAGCCCTGAGGCGTAGAAGGCCCCAATCTAGTGTGGCGACGAACCCAGCAAATGGTTATTTCCCTGTTTGATAATGGTGAAGTCAACCTGCATCTGCTTACCAGGTCCTCAATACCGGGTTGCTTCATAGGATGGAGAAAAGCGGTTAGCGTGCTGTAGCTGCCGGTGTACCCTTGCTCCCGGATCTCCCGCAATACGCTATCCAGGTCTAGGCGCGCTTACCCGTTCCAGCGAGGGGTCAATAAAAGTCAATAAAATTAATGCAACTTGTAGACGAATTAAGCTGAATCTGAGCGTGTACAGAGGCTCATGTTCAGTCAGTCAAAGATCATCAAATACTGCAGTCCTTCCATTGGACAGCATGGCCTGGAGAGTCTTCAATAAGCTGCTGCATGTATGCTGGCCGTACGATTTTTTTATATAGAAAAAGTAAGATGAAAAAATAATGAAGGTTTTTGATGTTCAGTAAAAACTAGCTAGTTTGACTTCAACGAAATATATTTAATCGAAATAACCTCTATTACTATCTATGCATTTTTGCCCACGCACAACCAAATGCTTTAAATCCCAGAAGAGATGTACCTAGGGTATCTGGAATCGACGAACTCCCAAAATTAATGATAAAAGTTGTTGAGATGTTTAAAAAATTAAAAGGAGAAAGATCCGATGAATATGATGGATGTGGTAAAACCTCGTAACCCGACTCATGAATTCGTGCCAAAGTCCTTTTGGCGGCGACTTGTGGGCTTTGCGTTATCGTGAAGGATAGGTCCCATCCAATTGATTTAGGCTGGTCATAAATGTCACAGTTTTCCATCCATCTCATTAATTTTATTACAGTACTTTCCAGCAGTGAAGGTTTCACCCGGATTGAGGAAGCATGTAATGAGTCGTGCACATGTCCACCAGACAGTAGCCATAATGATTTTGGGATGTACGCCTAGCTTTGGGAAGTGCCTTGGTTTTTCACTCTTGTCCAGTCACTGTCTTGTCTATTACGCTGTCTATTGTTGTATAATATTCATTTTTCGTCACTCGTTACTATATGACTAAGAAATGGGTCATTGTTGTTGCGTAAGGAAAACAGATTTGATACCTGCGATCCTTTTGGATTTCAGCTCGTGCAGAACCCAGTTGGCGAGCTTCTTTGTTTTCCCAGTATCTTTCAGATGGCGAACGACTATGGATTAGTCAACACAAACTTCACAAACCGGTCGTTGTAAACAGCAGAAGGACGGCAACCACATTATTTGCTTGTGAGGTCTCTCCTTTAAGGAATTTTTGAAACCAACTCTGCACTGTGGATTCATTTATGGTTTCTTGCCCCCAAATGCCATTAATGTTGCGAGCAGTGTGCGCTGCACTTCGCCCAAGTTTAAATTCATAGATATAAATTTAGCGAAAAGTGCTCTTAGACATAATTTTGTTTGAAGGAATTGAACAGACAGAATTAAATATTTTTACTAAAATGATTAATGGTCGCTGAGCATCCATAATTCGACCTTTGCAGATCGAATACACGTTTCAAGTTCCTTGCAGGGATGATAAAGAAAAAAACCTTTCCTAAAGCCTCTAATCAAATGATCTGTAGTAAAATAATCTTAGGAAAAGAGCTGGAACTCAGCGGTCATTCTGTTCCCCATATTCATCTTTTACCTATGAAACAAACAGCAGTTTCTTTTGGTTTGGATAAATCTGTTCAAACTAGTAATTATATTGTAGTGGTTCTGGAATGGTCTCGCCTTCCACTCTGAAACGAATCAGAGCAGAGCCAGTGATTATATAAGCAGCTATCTTCAGTCTCGTCAACCCGAGGTCCCATCCATCACAGAATTATCTTTCCGACGTGTTCTCCATATCATTAATGAAACATCTCCGACGATGACAAGGGACCGATTTTCAGCATTAGCTTCGAATTCGCCTTCTCAACGTAGCCAATTTGTCTACAGGCAAACCGGTGCAATCTGCTGCAGTAGAGTTCCTTCAATCGAAATAGAATTAGTCGACTCACGGACCCGGACATCAGCCAACTGCTCTCTTTACCGACAGGCACACACACTCGCGTTCTACAGGTCGCGTTCTACATCGGAAAAGACATTCGGAACTTTTTCGATTTTGCTCGGTTTGTTGCGTTTTTAAAAGGGCCGCGGTGGTTTACGAGCGTAATTCGATTCCTATCGATCCTTCAAGTCGCGTTCTACTTCGGGAAAGACATTCGGAACTTTTTCGATTTGTTTCGGTTTGTCGCGTTTTTCAAAAGGCGCGCGTCGATAGATCGCCTCGACGCTTCGAAACAATATCTATTCCTGTCCGGGCCATCCAAGAACTCCGGGTCACTAAAACATCAAATCGTGGCCATTGAAGTTGTAGTGGACGCATACGGTAGTGGTGTAGGATAAAGGAATAAAAGAAAAAGTGTTTTAAAAAAGATATTAATTTTACAGTTTTGATTTAACTAAACATAAAAAGACTACAGGTCTTACAAGTATTCCCTCCTTTTTCGAACATGCGTCTGTGCGCATGTTCCGCCTTTTTATAACAATTCAAATTTACATCACAACAAGTGGAAAGATTTCGGCCTGCATTCTTCAGCGAATCATAGCAGAGCCAGGGGCAATGCGCCATTGTTTTCAGACTCATCTACTCGACGAGCTCTCACCAATCACTCTAATCGACAACGACATCAGACTCGTCACTCCGAGGATTTCTGGCTTATCGCTAATGAAGCAACTACGACGTTGGCAGGACTCAAGTCCTCAGTAACTAGAATGTACCTTAAGTGTCTAATTTTAAATGAATGTGAGGGAACCACCCTTGATTTTGTTCTTAGTCCGTATATAATGTTAGCGTGGTTGTAATGGACCTTGTTCCGTTGTGTTATCTTGTTGTTAATGTGCATTGGTGGATGGGTTTGACGACGTTTGAGCGTACTCTTAGTTAGAATCTTTGTTCGTTCAACCTGATCGGTGGGATTGTTCCTGTAGCTAGAATAGGTTTGGAGTATGTTGATAAGATTGCGGTGTCGACCGCATAGTTGGGTGTTTACATGTCAGCAGTGTAGACGTTATAGAGGGTTGTGCATAGGATACTTCCTTATGGAACGCCAGGCCAGCTTGGATTGGCATGATGGGTGAAAAATGAAATTACACTTCGAAATCATTTAGAATTAATTAAATTTGTAGTAGTTGATAGGCCTTTTAGAAAACCATGCTGGGATGAAGAAACGAACCTCCTACACTTGATGGGAAGCTCATCATTGTAGTAACCTATGTTTTTAGGTGATAACATGATTCTTAAAATGCGGATTTTTAAAAAATAAAACTTCAAGACCTTTTAAACACGCTAAATCCAAATATTATAGGCCATAATCAAAACTTATATTACTGGTATAAAGGAAATATAGTTTTGTTAAAACTTTAAACAAGATTGAACTCAAATGTGAGCCTTGAGAGACCAAATATTCCAGAGGCAAAATACTTTTGTAGACTAAAGACTACATTTACTTTGTTTTCTTGCATTTACATTGCATTGAAACCATTCCAGGAGAGAAAGCCGAGGATGTAAGTTCCAAACACTACTGCTCACTAATAGTAGCAACGATACGTTTGAAGACTACCAAACCTCCAGATATTGCTAGAGGTAATCGAGGACAATCCCTTCTATCACGCTAATGAATTCCATTCCTACGTTCATTCAATCTAGACTACTAGAAGTAAAGAACCTCCGTAAAAGCCCAAAAGGGTCAAAGTGCGCCACAATGCAAAAGACCTGGTCGGAGATGTGCCCTGACATTCGCGTTAATAAATTACATTCACATACCAGATGCCCGAGAGTACTCGATATTTCACTAGACAGGAGTAAGTATTGTAACTGTTGTAATTGAATCGCATCTCAACGGCAACGTACTAAAAAGGGCAAGGGGGTCCTTGTCGTCGATCATTCAACAGCGGAGCTCACGCGCCGTCAATCTACTTGTAATTCCGAGCTAACAGGTTGAAATTGATCCCATTTGACCCCTAACAAACTATTAAAATAGCACGGGGAACGGATTTAGACTGTAGTTACGCATACGCACCGAGGGATTGGACGAGGGAATAAAACCGAAGGGCATCTCCGTTTTCAGTTCAATTCTTTGGCTGTACGTTTTCGTCTTGTTTCCTTTATATTTTTCTATTTCTTCCGACCGTATTTGTCCCGTTCGTTCAATCCGGACGTTTTGAAATTTTCGCCTCCACGCTCTACGACGTTAAAACGGTTTTCAACTCTAATAGCATACCCCGATCAATTCAGTTTTAATCCTCTAGGTGTCCTCACGACTTTAAAGTAAAACGCTTTCTTCTTCTAAAATATTATACAAATTCGCCCACCGAAAATTCAGACATCAATGTAAACCCAAAATAACCCGATCGATAATTAAGTATCTTGAGACTGTCATCACAGCCTACGGAATAATACAAGTTACTTCAAGGCGCCATCTTTTCTTCTATAATCATTCGTCAAACAGAAGATACACACTTGTATTTTGATAGATGAGTTGCCACAATATCATTCACTATTGGAGCAAGCATCAGAGGCCAGAAACAGCTCAGTCGCATACATCGTTTACCCAACAATCGCTTCAAAAGGCCACTGCGCGGCACTGAATCACTACAGCTCTTTTGTTGTGATATTACCCCTTCGGGTCTGTAGTGATAAGAACGTATGGCCTGACAGTTCGACCTCTTCCGAACTTGAGTTCTGGAACTGTACGATCCTAACAATCCGTGGTCATCCTTCTCTAACCATTCCAAAACAATTCCTGACCACTATCATTCTTCAATCTCTGATCTTTACAGACACCCAACAGTTTCTAATCATCTCTAATTTAAGCCATCTCTAAAATACTCTGCATATCACTAACAATACATCATCCATCTTGACCATTCCTTCTTATTTTTCGCGAACGTATAAAAAGGGCTCGACTAAACGGAAATCAAACGCCCGACACGCCAAAATCGGAAGAGTTGGCACAAGGCGAAATTTTCCAACAAATCAACCTCAGACTATGACCAAATTAGGATAAAATAACGAACTACTGATTTGATAACTGGATTGATTAAAACAGGCCGGTCCGTAACTTTGAATGCACAAAGAGCAGAGTTCGAAACCAAAATGGCTATACAACAATAGATTTAAAATTGTTTCAAATTTCGATTGTTTTTTTTCCTTCTTATAATTGCAAAAATGTAAGATAGATGGGTGATTACGGCAGGTCAAGTAAGCCGACAGTTAGCAGTAGTTGGCGCCTCATCTCTAACTGCTGACACCTGGGTATTTCAGGTGGAGAACATTTTCACCTCCTTTAAACATAATATTTTGGTTTATTTAAATAATTATAAAGCAAACGTTGAAGGACTCCGAGAGAGCGCTCCGAGCGTTGGCCGGGGACGAGGTCGCTCCCACTTTGACGCAATGCAAAGGAGCCCGCGGGTCGTCACAGTGGTCATCGCTATTTCAACGTCTGTCCGGATCCGATCGGAAAACTCGGCCGAATACGAAAACCCGGGCCGTTTTCGAATTTCCCGGCCGAACCCGGGTGCGATTCCACGATGATCTTGAGGACCGTCGTAATCGCGGTTGTCCTCGGTGCAGCAATCATCGGCGTCCTGTCCACAGACTTGAGACAATTCAAGTAAGATTAAAAAAATAAAACGAACACTGGACTAACTTTGCTTTTATTATTTTTTCTTTACCGATTACAATTCCAACGAAAACAACTATTGTCACTAGCGAACTCGCTCAGGTTTTACATTACGAAACATTACTTTCTCACTTTCACTCTTTGAAGAGGAATCGGAATGTCGAAAATAGGGCTGTAACAAATTTACAATGACAATTAAACCGGTTGGAAATTTCAAATGTAAGCCTTCTTTACAGTGAATCGTCGTAAAACGTCCAACCGTCCTCTAATTGGGCTTAAAATGCGCGACATTGCATGATAGTTTTTTTCTCTCCACCAGATGAACAAGCGTAACGATCAAATTTACTATTTGGCACGAATTAATTTTATTTGGATAGTGCCCGTTGGATCTCGCCTTGTCAAAAATTACCCAAAACCTTTGTTTTTCTATGGTTTCTTCGGGGGTTCCGGCTTTTTCTTGCTTAATTGTAAAAAAAAAACCGTTTTTTAAGTTTTGACGACTTCCGTCAGACAAAATTTGATTTTTAACCTTCTTTAGAAAAGAACTTGTCAATAGTGTCCTTCGAACAATTTCTAACTACATACTTATAACCTTTCATAGTCTAGTCATCAGCGATGATAGTTAAATATTTCTGACAATCTGTAACAGTAACAAACCACCTCTAACCACAACCATTCCTGACCATCTTTAACGATAAAAAATTATCTCTAAGCCTTTCTAGTTTGTCTTGAACACAACCAATCATATCTAACCATACCCATAAACCACTACTAGCTATTTTTAACCATTTTTTACCACTTCTTACCATCCCCGACCGATGATCGGCGTCCATCGCAAAGCTTTCCGACCATCTCTAACACTTTCAAACTACCTCCAATCACTTCTAACCATTCCCGACCATCTCAAAACTTTCTTAGCCCGTCCTGACCTCCCGTAACACTATCAAACTACCTCTAAATATTCCTGACCATGTTTAACGATAAACAAATATCTGTAAGTCTTGCTAGACTGTCCTGGACACAACCAATCATATCTAACCACTACTGTCCATTTTTAACCATCTTTTACCGTTTCTTACCTTTTCCGACCATCACAAGGCTATCCAAACCCGTTCCGACCATCTCTAACACTATCAATCTACCTCTAACCATTCTCGACCATTTCAAAGCTTTCCTAATCCGTCCTGACCATCTCTAAATTTAAGAAAAAACATCAACCTTTCTAATGCGTCCAGACCACCACCGTTCGTATCTAACCACGTCCAACCGTTTCTGACAATCTTAAACAGTACGAAACTACCTTCAAACACCTCCATTCATGACCATCTCTAAGTTTTCCTAACCCGACAATCCATCTCGAAACTATTCTAGCAGTACCAAGCTGTATTCCACCAACTACCTCTAACAATAAAAAACATCTCTAGACCTCTCTAATCATTCCTGTTTCTGTAAAAATACTAAACTATATCTATCATCCTAATCCATATAAATCTTCTACATGCTTTTCGAACCACTTCAAAAAGTCTCTAAGCCTTTCTAATCCGTCCTGACCATCTCTAACAATATAGAACTACCCCTAACAATTCAAAACATCTCTTTAATACATCATCTCTCAGTCTCTAACATCCCTGACTATCTCTATCATTACCAAACTATTTTCAACCATTTCTAACCATTCCTCTTGCAACACGAAAAAAACATCTTTTAGCCTCAATAATCATTGCTTCTCATCTTTAACAGAACCAAACTACTTCCAACGACCTTTAAACTGCCAGGATTTCTCTCTTTTTTTCCTCTTGCTCCTAAGCCCAATTGAGAGCCTTACAGAGTTTAGTGACTGGGAGTTTGTGGCCCTGAGAAGGGCCGGTGTTGTGTTTGGAGAGAAGCCGTGACGACGGATCGAGGCCGCTATCGTATGAGTGGCGCCGTTGGTGGTGGTCTGTGGCTATGAGTAGTTAGTTGGCTGAGGTCCGGTCGTAGTGAGTCGGTTGACTCCGCAGAGATCGAAGTACTTGGGTGCAGCAACACGCCAAGAGGGCCGTTTAGAAGCGGGATCAGGTTAATGCTGCGAGTACTTGTCTTCGACGGTGTTCCTTCAGTCATGGCTAGTCGGAATGAGGAGGAGTCTTCTGATGTCATCCATTAGTGATGAGAGAACTCGTCCTGTGGACGAGCCTCCTTATGTCGTCTATTAGTGATGCCTCGTCGCTCTACTCTGATTGGCTGCAGAATGGAGGGCGTGAACATTATACAGATCGTAGTGGCATCTAGCGGTAGCTTCAAGAGGCCACTACACAGAGGTTCCATCTATCGTCGCCACACCTCCTCTAAACCATTCCAGACCAACTCTAATAGTATCGAAGTCCTAAACCATTCTAATAATTTCGAACCCATGAGCAAGCCTTTACAATTCATCCTGACATCTATCTTTAAATTTCTATCATCATTCCTGGCCATCTCTAACAGTATGAGTATGAAAACATTTCTAAATTTTTCGAATCTATCCCGATTATCGGTAACTACTAAACAGTACTAAATTACATCCAATCATCCCCAACATCCCTACCTCTTACAATGACATAAATATATTTAAGCTCAACTACCTCCAACCACCTCTAAACCGTTCCAGACCATATCTAACAACAACAATTTATTTTCAAACCGTTCCAATCTTTCCCAACCATTTCTAACCCTAGTTAATCCGTCCTGACCAACCCAAACAGTACAACACTATCACCTAACCTTCCTGATACCCTACACTACGACATCTCTGAGCCTCCATAATTATCCCTGACCATCACAAACAGCACTCAACTACCTCCAACCACCTCTAAACCTTTCCAGAACATCTCTAAACCATCTCTAACTTTACAATTCGCCCTGACCAACCCTAACATTGCACAACTTTCTCTAATCTTCCTGGCGCCTCTTACAACGTCAATCTTTAAGTATCTATCATCATTCCTGGCCATCTCTATCAGTATGAATATGGAAACTCTAAATGCTTCGAATCCATCTCTAACCATCGCTAGCAGTACTGAACTACCAACTGTCTCCAACTATTCCCAATACCTCTTTCAATATGGCATAAACATATTTTCAGCTTCTATAGTCATTCCTGATCATCTCTAACAGAACCTACCTTCAACCACCAATAACCATTACATCACCTCTTACATTATCAAGTAATCTTTAAGCTCCTACCCATCTCTAAATCTTTCGCATCCATCCTGACCATTTCTAACAGTACCATCCCTGGCAATCTCCAACCATACCACAACCGCCTCAAACATACTCTACTCCACCTTTCACTAACTTACAAAACGGACTGGATTAAACAGAAATCACGCGTTTGACAGACAAACCTGCGATGACGGCCGGACAAAAATCATCAACGGAACAAAAAATACCGCAGGCCCTGTTTATCTTTTAATATTTTCTCCGTTTAAGAAGAAATCTTTTTGTTGTATAAAAGAAAAGAAGACGGTTTTTATCCTATCTTCAATCTCTTCCCTTTCATTTGAACAACCGCATCGGCCAAGGGCAATCGAGAACCCGGCTAATAAATTTAAAACATTTATCTTATCTCGTTTTTCCAACTTTCCCCCCGTCTTTGTACCGTAAAAGAGGCTAGATTGTCTCTTTACTGTTGCAATGAGTCACTGCCTCTTTTCAGTCTAGTGTCTCATCTCGGGTCGAGGAGCTCTGGACGTGAGCGAGGGCAAAACATCGGACGTTCATCCCATTTAATTGTTTATGCCGGAAAAGGACGAGAAAGTTCAGTTAAAGTAAGCTTTTGACGTTTTTATTTACTAAATCTTTATATACCGTATTAATCTTTGTTTATACGAATAAGAGCCTCCTCTGTAAAAAAAATAAGCTATCGCACGTAAGTTTGTGTCAACAATTTATAGTTGCTAATTGTTTCGTTTTTTCTTATATCTGTGTATATGTGCGCTTCTTTTCTTTTTGTCCGTCTCTATCACACCTCCGCACCTATTTTTTAAAAATATTTAATTTGTATGTACAGTCGTTGTGTGGTCAAGCCATATAAAACAGATTTATTAATAAATAACTTTTTTAACATTTTATAAAAATTGAACAAAAATACAAATCAATATAGCAACACGTAGATTCATTTAACCGGTTTACAAGCCTTGACGTTGGCCTTACGATTTGATATATTTCTTCTCGACCGTCCTTCTTCCCCCCCCCAGCCTTATTTGTCGTCAATTGAGCCATCCTCACCCACCGTTTCGCCTTGACTTATCGCCTCACCTAAAGATATCGATGACTTGCGAACGTTCTTTACTCGGAAATCGTGCCAGTTTTTATAAATTGGATCACGCAATAACACACGTGATATAAAATTTTACGATTTTATTGTACTACTGCTAAATTGTAGTGTCAATATATCAACATTATGCAGACAACTAACATTGGAAAACGTTCAAAAGAAACCCTTTGTAAACTTGCTTCCTCGAATAAAAACAAATAAATACAAACTTTGTTTATAATTGGATTGTATAATGAGATAAAATTTTTTGATAAAAGGTGTTCCAGTGGATCCTTTTACAATAATAATAACAGGGGAAAAGGGGACAAGAATAGCGGGTCCAGGCGGACCGATGAAAACTCGCAACTAGGTTCGTAAAGATCGATCCAGGTCATACGTGACGGTCCTTGATAATTTTCAACAAACAAACAAAAAACTTGATAACGGGACGTTTTGACTAAAGAGGAAAAAATAGTAAGCGGAATACATAAAATGTGTGAAAAGTAAAGAACTCAAGAATTTTTTTTTGCTGATTGCGGACTTTACCATAGGCGGTGGTTAGCAATTCCACTTTAAACAAAACCGCGGCCGGTAGTTTCTACGCTAGGAAAGCCCACTACTCTGGGATATAAAGTGGCCTTCTATATCTAGGGAGCGCGCTGGAGCCCAGGCTGATGTATTTAAGCTTAGGTAGCCCTTTGCCCAGCATACGGTCTAATGCTTAATGCAGGCCCGACCACTCGGAACTTGTAGGCGAGGAGCGAGGTTGTCTTGGCCCCTCGAGGCTGAGCTGCCTTTACACCAACGCTGCAGCAGTACCACCATTCTGTCGTATGCGGAGGTGCGTCACCTCCCATCTTGAGGATCAAAACGTCCCATAAGGCCGAATAGAGCGCGGACGTTAAAGATCTTTATTGTCGTTTTTAGGACAACCAAGTATACGGGAAAGACGGTAGGTAGGTTGGTGCAGGTGAGTTTGTATATGAGTGCTTGTGCGTTGTTATTCTTTTGTGAGGATTACTGCACCTTGATTAGTCCAACTGCCCAGATTTCATATGGTATGGTGGAAATGATACTAGGAAGCGGGGTTTGTATTCCCCAGGCACTGCAGCCTTCTGGCTTATTGTACCTTCCTGGTACCTTAATTCAGTCAATAGATTCAATCCTTCTTCTTAGAAGTATCAGGTCATTAACTGTTATTGCTGCAATTCGATTATCTAAGATTCGTATGTTAGGTTAAATCTCCATTGAGCTGTTGCTTCGCATTCGAAGAGGATATGAGTGGCTGTTTCCTCCTCCTCATTAAATAATCTGCTAATGGGATAGTTGTATAAACCCATGTTGTGTGGATGTTTTCTCAGGTGCCAGTGACTAGTTGGTAATCCTACGACTCCTCTGAGTTTGGCCCTCTCCAATTGCAGCAATGCTTTTGCCACTCTTGGTGAGGTTTGTTTCACTGTAAGTTTACTATGTCTAGCACTGCTAAAGTTTATCAACGTCTTCTTTTGTTTTATGCCTCCATTCTATACTTGTTTTTGTTATCCCAAGTATAGGTTGGCGTCCTATGTATAGTCTTGCAGATCCTCCTCTGGCAAGACTGTCTGCTTTTTGGTTGTCCAAAATTCCCCTGCGTCCTGGCACCCAAGATATCATCAGGTTGTTGGGTTTTCCCAGGTTTTGGAGATTCTGGATGCATTCACTGACTAGTTTTGATATGATTCTTTTTACATGCTAGTGCTTTAATAGCTGCTTGGCTGTCTGATCGTTGAGGACTTTTTTGCCAATATAACCTCTTCTAAGATTTTCCAGGGCACAAGCATCGATGACGTGTATTTCCTCTTGAAAGACCTAAGTGTACTTCCCTAATGAGTGAGATTGCTCATGTTTTGGGCTTGTGCAAAAAACGCCCAATCCAGTTCATTCGTTTGTTTCGGAGCCATCTGTATATCATATCATTGTATCTGACGCCCTCCTGTGTCCGTATTCTCCTTTATCGTATGTTGAGACTTTATAGGAAGTTGTGAAGGATTGTTTCCGGGATCATGTAATCAGTCCCCATTTCTAATGATGGGCCTCTGATTTTGGATTTCGTATGTAAATTGCAAAACTCTGAAAAGATATTTGGGGTCGCGGATGAAATTATAAATTAGCATTACATAAATTGTATTTGAAATCAAACCATGACAATACTGCTTTAAAAAGCACGACAGTTTATATCTCTGAACGATATGCAAAGTAGCCTACAATAAATCGTTTATAATTTATTAAGACTGAAGGCCGTATATTATTTATTATTTTTATTTATTTTAGTTGTTTGATTGGGAAATTTGAATCGATGAAATTTTATTTTTTGACAGGATTCACATAGCAACTTGGAACGTGAACGGCCAATTCCCACCGGAGAAGATCGACCGTCTGCTCGGCTTAGTAAGTCCTTGCTTTGTACATAGGCTTTAAAAACAATAAAATTCAACCTTTAATGGTTTAGGAGGCGGTTAAAGAAAACGGAAAACCGGACTTGGTCATAGTTGGGATCCAGGAGATATCCGTTTCTGTAAGGGACTACTTGTCAAACTTGGTCTCGGGGAACAAATGGTCTGGAGTGATCACAAACACTCTCTTCGAATATGATTATTTCAAGGTGAGTCATCGAACAAACGCAAAACAAAAGAAACTGAGAGAGTGGTAAATCGTAAAATGTCAAGAGAGTCCCAGGACCTGATCCAGCATAATTTAATTTGAAAAACTAAAAACATAAGATAATACTGTTGCTGTTGTTCATTTTCTACTAATAACTTGATTTTGATATTTAATTGATTGATTGAACAGCCACTCTTTAACAAAAACACATCATATAAGAAACACACCTATAAAACACCACACTCACTAAACACAACAGACAAGAAGCACTCACACTAAAACCAACACCGACACTACACAACTCACCCTTGCAAAACACATCCTATGTCTAGTCAAAAAGCACATTTACAAAAAAAAAAAAAAAAAAAAAAAAAAAAAAAAAAAAAAAAAAAAAAAACCTGAGCCTACATCCATTCCTTACAAAAAGCACTATCTGTAAGGTACTAACTCAAACTGTAACACAAAAAAAGAACAAAAAAATAGAACACAACACATCTGCATCCCCACCCTCACAAAACACAGCCCACATTAAACATA